>JAFBJW010000102.1:1724765-1767490 GCA_016785235.1 Pseudorhombus dupliciocellatus
CCATTGCCCCCCCCCCCCCCCGCCCAAAGCCTACAGACACACACATCAGAGCCGAAGGAAGCAGGAGTTTAAAAGGTTGAGTAAATATGAATGTCACTGAAAGACAAAAAACGTTATTTCTAATTCTGTCACTCTGCAATTTGCAGCAATGATGAAGTCGCACCATCTGTGTGTTTTTTCTAATAACAGTATCAGTAATAGACTGTTGTTGTTGTTGTTGTTGTTGTTACGGCTGGATAGAGGTGTCGTCCCGTTCTTTATCCCAGCACAAGCGTCTCTCAGCATCACTTAGCCTCCCTTCGGTGTTCAGGGCGGGGGCACAATGCCACGAGAGAGAGGGAGAGAATTGCATTGTGGTACTCTGAGTGTGACGCTTTGCCTTCACAGACAAATCGATTAGAGACAGTTCAGCACCATGGATGCTCGAGGCGTTTCACATAAAGAAAGAGAGAGAAGGAGGGAGGGAGGCTTGCGGAAGCCGGCCCATCCCTGGCTCATTTTAGGGGGCGAGCGGCCGGCTGCTGCTCACACACTCGCGCTGAGCTACACCGTCGAGCGTTTAGCCCCCAGATGCTCTTACCACTGTGACACGGGGACGTCAGTGTCATTCACCAAGTGATGTGCAGCATGAACAGGAAACTTCAGTTAGTGGTGATCAGGCTGTTTCCTGTAGTTATGAAATGGCATGATGGCAGCCACTGACACACTGAGTGCACATCATGGTTTGTTACGCCATGTTCTGTTCTGGGTTCAGCACAGAGCCGGATCCCCGTTTGTGTCACTTGCATTATTTATACGTGCTGAGATTGAAAATGCAGCCCTGTAAACGCTTGTTGACAAAACGATCAATCCACCTTGTCCGTTTAGAAACTGTAGAAGCTTGGATTCAGTTCAATTCAATTCAATTCAATTTTATTTGTTTATATAGCGCCAAATCGTAACAGACGTTATCTCAGGGCACTTTACATAGGAGTCATAGCACAGTCAGATATAAAAACAGAGTTGAATCACATCTTTTTTCCTCCACTGATGAACCCGTAAGAAATAACGGCCTGAGACATGGACGACATGCACAACACAGCGGGAGGTTTTCTGCACAGACACATTCACAGCAGCAACAAATCTTCAGCATTACTCAGGCGGGAGGTGGCAGGAAGTGACGACATCATTCCTCTGGGGAGAACATGTGATATCTTACCAGCAGACCCTCTGAAGACATCTCATTCAGTGTCGTCTACGTGTGCCTTTTCATCAGAATACATTTGTTTTCTTTTGGTTGTTTTTTATCCATTTTCCCGTCTGACGTGCATTAGAAGCGTCATTAACCCTAACCCTTGGCCGAGGGATCCCCTGCTGTGCTCCCGCATCACATTCTCCTGGATTTCCAGGGCCTTTACACCAGGGGGCCCAGTGCAGCCAGTCCGCAGATAATATATGGAACCTCTCACTCTGACTTCTGCATTCACAAATGCAGAAAATACAGGGGATCTGAGGAGCTCAGTGCTCAGTGCAAGACAGCAGATACACACACACACAGAAATGGATACACACCTCCCCTTTGCCCCGTCTGGGCTGAAAGGTCAGTATGCTGTACTGGGATCCTCCGATCCCCTCGACTCATTAAATGTCACTTGTATTCAGAGCAGACACACACAGAGATGCATATACATATATAGGCACTCCACCCACACACACACACAGGCAGGCAGGCCTCATTGCAGATTTCATCTTGTGAAATGAAAAATGGCCTTGCAGTCCCATGTGTAAATTAAAGGACAACACACTTTCAAATGAACCCGTCAACGCACTCCTCTATAATAAGCCTGAATTCACACCGTCATGATGGAAGATGTTAGTGCACGGTGCCGCTACTGAAGCCGGACACTGTAAAGTTCCCATGAATGGCGGCTGGGCTGTCAGCTCAAATCAAATCAGTGTAATTGGCATGACAGGCTGGGAACCTGTGTTGCCAAGGTGACATACAGGATACGCCGTACCTGGAAAGGTGCAGTGGCAGATGTGTTGGTAATTAAGCCGCAAAATCAACAGTAATAATGCGATAAACACTCTCCTGTCAATGCAGAGAAGTGGCTAGAGCGTCACTGCAGCTCAGTGAAGCTCACTGTATTCATACGCCTAAATGTGTCATCACAGAAAACTTTCATTTTGGAAAACGAAACCCAGTGCGATCCTGCCGTTTAATGTATGCGTGCTCCAGACTCCCTCCTGGAAAGAGTCCTTGATTTAGCTGATTGCAGACCAGAGGCCAGAGCTGTGCTGGTTGATTATGATAATGGCAGAGTGTGTTAACAAGGGGCCAGATCGAAAGTCAGGGAAGGAGCTGCGCTTATCCAAGAACTGACCCCAGTTCAGCATAACAATGGAATCAAGGTCTTGGCTTTGCTAGACTTCCCCTCTGTCTGCTTCTGTTCATCCTTGACTCCTCGTTTATCGACAGCTCTGAATGAAGCAGCAAAACAAAGTCGCATGTGGTAGATGTATGTGTGTATGTAGGGTACATCTGTTTGCATGCGTGTGCGCTTGTTCCACGTGTGCGCTTGTTCCACGGGATCACTTTCATCGAGTTAATCTGGTTTCAACAGTTGCAATAAGCTATATTTGGCACTAGGCTCCGAATGGGACCCCTTGCCTTTCCACGTGCGCTCATGGAAGGCCCAGGGCAGGGTGCGCGTGCCTCTGCACCCTTTGTGAAACGCGACACTGGCAGAGCAGCAGCCTGCAGCCCCCCCCCCCCCCCCCCCCGCCCCCCCCCCCGGGGGGCCCCCCCCCCAAAAAATCACCAGTCAGACCTTCTTGGCCCATCAAAACCTTGATGAACGGGGAGCAGCAGCCAAAGACCCCAGAACAAAGCTTCAGCTGGAACATTAACATTATTTCACAGTAAGGCCTCCAGGAGCTTGGGCACTGGCTATTCACCGACGCTGGGAATATAAGCAGTTTTACTTAAGAGAGCGTGACAGAGTGATGGATTCTCCTGCTTCTCGAACCTGAATCCTAGATGCAGTCATGTGACATTGATCGTCATCGAGGACGGGGGTCTACCTGCGGGGAGCAAAGCTTGTACAGTTTATTGGTTCCAGTTTTCATGAAGTTCAAAAACCTCAATATGACTTAATAAGTCTGTTTGACATTTATTCATTGTTTAAGTTTTAGGGTGAATGTAACTTTGTGTTGATAAGGAAACCATTTAAATTCAACACCACCGTGTTTTATAGTGGCAGTTATTTCAAAGAATGAAGTTCTACATGTTACTTCTGTGTAGTGATGAGTACAATGGCACCAGTTTCCCATTATGTTACTTTGTGCTACACCTGAAAAATATTCGCCCAGACTCAGCCCGTAGTCTTTACAGTGGAATGACATCACACATGGAAGTAGATTTCCAAAGGCCCTGGGGAAGTTTTTCAAATATAAAGTCTTCACATCTTAAAAATTCAGAAGACAAACAATATGACCTTGTTTCCAGCTACAGACATCCCTTTACAATAGAGACGTCTTCAGGGAAAATGTTTAATGGGTCACAGAGGATTTTTTACATTGAGCACCTCAAGAGGCGAGTCGGCAGTGGAGCCGAGGGGTGGCATTGTCCCCAGCTCTCTGAATACATCCAGAAAGACGCATTATGATCATATGGATTTGGACTTCACCTTGTCCATCAATGGACATGAGGACAGATTTAAACTGCTGAGCAAGTCGTGGTCTAGAAATAAGGTGATTTTAATCTAATTTGAGTTCTCCTGCAAAGAGACAGACACTCTGTACAAAAGCTTTTCATGAGGCTGAAGGTCAAAATGAAGCAGAAGATACTTAAAAGTCATGTCGCCAGAGTCAAAATCACAAGAGCCAGAGCTGAATCTGGTGAGGGTTCAAACAAATTGTATGGGCAGTAAAAAAATCTGTCACGCAATTTCCCAAAAAGGGAAAAAAGGTATTATTAAATATAACAATCACTGAAGTGGTCCCATTGAGCATTGGGTGGACTTTTTGAACATACGTATCTGTTGTTCAAGACAATAATACTACAAGAGGGTGTCTGCATGTGGGGAGCTTGGACCCTAAATATTGTGATACAATACTAATTGACTGACTGCAGCCCTGTGTTGTGGTTATATCTGCTGCATATTTTACTCAAATTGGGTGTTGTGAGAGAGGTAGTGGCCCATGTGATAATCCATCTCTTACTTATTTATTCACATTTTCTTAACCTTAAATCACTGTCACACACACAAACACTAATACTCACACAGACCATACCACTCCACTGTCTGGGGATTATTCGAATAATTATGAATAATACATGAGTGTCTCCCCTCCCCCTGGCTCCCACCGCAGCCTCTTATTGGCTTTGGCACACCGCCACTCATTCACCACTGCCGGCCGCTCTGTCTGTCTGTGTAGCTCTAGGACCTCGACACAAGACGCGCCCCCAACAATCAGACCTCATTTTCCCTCATAAAAAGAAGATCAGTGCAGGCCCATGACCACATGATCACATTAGCGAAGCCCTTTCTTATGGAAACAGGCCAGGTTTAGACTGAGGGGTGAGATTTCAGGGATCGGTCAATCACCAAAACACAAAGTTTTTGTTCCAAGACTTCGGGTTGAGTTAATATGAATTTTGAAATTGCCCGTTAGCCAGTATATTTTATCAGTTAGTATAATTTGTGTGACTTAAGGATTGATTTTTGAGGGGGTGAATGCATAGACAAAGACATTTGTCCATAAAGTTCGATTTTACTGGAGGACAGACACAGTGTACGTGAATAACTGGAAAAAAACTGACTGAAATAAAACAGGAAGTGGACAGAAACTAAGCCAGCAGAACTAAGGAACCCTAACGTAACATAACTGAGGGTGCGTGAAAAACAGATCATGTGCAAACATCTTCAGTGACGGCTTTTGCCACACAATCTCTCTTTGTGTGCAGCTCAGACGACTCCTGTTCAGGTGGTTATTACAGCTGCAGAACAGGTTCATGTTTGTCACTTCCCTGATTACACACAGATTCGATGGGAGCGATGAGCCTACAGGTGGCTGGGAGCCATACCGCTACAGCAGGAGCGTGAGCAGGGGGTTGATGGGAAACGTCATCACCGGACGTGACAAAAGGTTTTGACGGGGCTGTGTTTAGAGATTCTTAATATGTTGGTCAAGAAAGGACAATGTATGTGTGTGTGTGTGTGACCCAGCGCCATGTTGGAAATCAATGGCTTCTCTGAGCACATCGCCTGACAGTGACCTTGTCACGGCAAGGACATTAAATGGAAGGAGGAGGGGCGTGCTGTAAGATGTAAATACAAATATAATGTATATATCTGAAGGAGGAAGTGAAGAATTTATCTTTTCTACTGCTCACAAAGAAGCGACTTCTTTTTAATGACCACATTAAACATAAATCCTGGAGGGTCTTCTGGATAAAGGATTTATGCCGCCTTGGAAAAATTGTCCCTTTGTCTCTCCACCATCTGCCACGGCCTGAAAAGCTCCGAGCTCGATCTGTGTTCCCTCAGAGAAGCATTAGGGTCTTCTACTGTGAATCATTCACTCAAATAATGCAATGAATTTGAATACCGCAATTATTACACACAAAAATATCTGCTGCTTTGCTGATTCTGTGTCTGAAATGGTTTTGGTCAAATTAATCAAACTACATGTGGTAACCTTAAAACTGGTATCACTGCTTTTCTGCGTATTGCCTTGCCCGCACACACACACACACACACACAACATGACACCACAGCAAACAGATTACAGTCGTACTGGTCAAGGATCTGATGTTCCTCACATGCCTGCTCAGACAGCGCCACAGGGGAGATTTGGGCCAAAATCTCGATCGAGGTGAAAGGTGAATTAAGGCCATCACACTGTCTACACGCATCATGTGCTCCTGGTTGGGGACAGAACAAGCTTGTATACAAGTTTGCACCCCCTCAGAAGGTTAACTCGGAGGCTTTAGAAGGCAAATCGGGTCAGCCATGTGACCAGGGCGCAGGCAGCAGTCTGGCGTCTGACATGAACACACACACACACACACACACACACTGCACTGCTCTCCCTTTGTGTCTCTCTTTCCTTCTTTATACCTACACTACCTTCTTCGAGGACATCATTATGCTGCAGGATCCATCTTTCCCATTGACGGGACCATGCAAAATACATGGCGCTTGTCTTGCCTTAATGTATTGCTATGGAAGCGGAGGAGACCAGTTTAATGACCACATGGCTTCATTATTTGAAATATTAATGCAATTTCCCTCCTTTGTGTCTCGTTCACATTAAGCAGCAGACCAGTGCCCTGGAGTACGACTTCAAGGAAACAGGCCATTTACTGAAACTTCTCCAACTTACTTATGTGGGTCAATAAATTCATGCTGCACCTCCACCGAATGAAGGAAAAAAAAAGACTGGCGATCGTCATGACTTTACAAGTATCCATGCAAAAATTATTATCAACTTTTAATTAGCTTTTACAGTTTCTGCCCTCAGTCAGCACCAACTGTATGATTTACGTTGCACTTGGCTGATTTTAGACTCTGGATAATCCTCCTGAAGCGATCCAGAGCGGCTCTGTGTGAAAATCCAAATGTCCACTGCTGCGGACGCTCTCTGGAGTTTTTCCTGCCGGCCCCTTGAAACAAACTTGTCAGGATGATCCCGTGAGAGACAGCAGGTCGATGTGATGTAAACACGTCCTGCTGCTGGAAGTCCAGACATTTTCCAGAGAAACTCTCACATCAATTATCATTGGAGTTTCATCTCTTCTCCCGTCTATTCCTCTGCTTCTTTCCTGAGGTCTACCTTCCACTTTGTCCTCCTTCCTCTGTTTTCGCCGGCACAATTCCATCATCTTTCTTTCTCCTTTGAGTCTTTTATTCTTTTTCTTACGCTCATTACGTCTCCTTCTCCTTTCTCACCTCTTTCATGTGGCTTCGCTCCTCCTGTTTCTCGCACTTCTTCGCATTTCCACCGTCGCTCCCTCTTCTCCTCTTCCTTCTTCTCTGCCTCATCTCCCTTCTCCTTTCACCCCCTTCCTGTCCTCCCTTTCTTCCTGCTCTCCTCACACCTCGTGACCTTCTGCCATTTTTCTTTTCCTCCTCATTTCCTCTCCCTCGCCAGAGAATCAATTTCTGCCCCAGGCACGGCCGACGCCCTCTTCGCTGCCTCACACACACACCTGCTCACACTTGGACGCAAATAAGAATATGAAACACACCAACACAGAAGCGGATACACACATTCTCTCTCTCTCTCTCTCTCTCTCTCTCACACACACACCATCCCGCCATCCCCTCGTTGTGGTCAGGCGACTGGAGCTGACCTTTTCACTGATTCCTGTTATTAGAGCAACTGACATTCAAACCCCCCCAGCCCACGGGACAGTAGGACCACTCCTGAGCCACACACACACACATGTGGAGCTGATTTCTTTTTCAAATCTGGGAAACCAATAATTTCTTCTTATTAATGGCTTATTATCTTATTTAAATGATGTAGTAATCACTGATAAATACACAAGTTACGTCGTAACAAAGCCATATTGAACACTGAAAATTCTCGTTTTTCCATCCCACTGTAATTTCTGTTTTAAAAAGCTGTCAGTGTGAAAATAAACACGATAAAGATTTACGATCTTGTCTTGTTTCCGATCAGTTCAATCGGTGGGCCAACAGTTCAACACTTTCAACTCTAAATTACGCTTCCTAAAATATCAACAGTGGAAAATGTGCCGGGTGCTTAACTCTCAGGCTGATTACAGCCACGTTTGGGTTTGGAGGTGGAACCGTCCCCACATCACATGCACACCCAATTTTGTGTGTGTTGAAATAGCACACACAAGGCAAAGCACGACCGGTTTTAAAAGGAAGTACTTCACAGGAAAGTTATTTATGGCATTTGTACGTCAAGAACCGTGACACCGATGAGCATTGCTTTATCAGATTATGACACCCTGTATATTAGCATAGAGGGGAGAAAGGCTTTTTTTAAATGGGGAAACACCTAATGCACACACACTGTGTAAACTAAAACAATGAAGCATTGTAGAGAGAGCTCAGCCTTTGTTTCTTACTCATGTATGATTCCTCTCTGCGGGTGTAAGGGTCCTGTTGACTTGTATTAAAAGAGTATCAAAGGGATAGTAGAGCGATGATGTCGTAATGAAGCTAATTTATTTGAAAATAAAAAGGAGCTGGCATATTGCTTTTGTGATTGATAAGAATTTCCAATCACTGTAAAGGAGCCAAACTTGTAAGAGCTTGATTCTGTGTGTGGGGCTGTTGGTGTCTGCTGGCCTGGATTCACATGGCTGCTGTGGAAAACATGCTCCTATATGTTATTAGAAATCAGCCAAATTGCTCAGTGTTATTCCAGTGAAATGATGCCTGGTTCATCGGAGCCAGCCTCAACTCATTTGCAGTACAATACACACTCACAGATGAACATATACAAGTCAAGTCAGGCTGCCATCAGTCTGTCATTACTGCCTTACTGTGTTTTCATGGGCTGAAAGGAAAGAAGAGATGAAAGAAAGATAATTTCCTCCCTGTCTGTGTACGTGTGAATCTGTGTGTACATACCTGCCTATGTGTGGTAATCCCAACACTAGGGCCTTACCGTAAACAGCCTAATAGATGTCCTGTTGATAAGAGAGCTGTCATTCATCTTACAATTGGCAGCAACAACCATGACCTTAACGCACCTAAACAATGTGTAGTATGAAATGCTGACGCACAGTATCTGCTGGAGTTCCTAAGAGGTGAGGCCAGTTTGTTGCAGCGCGTATGTGCGTGTCTGTCTGTCTGTCCTAGACTGTCTCTTTACAGAAAGGTTCTCAGTGTCCCTGTACAGTCACTCAACACCTGCTCACCTGTGGGTGTGGCCGATAATAGGTACCTGTGTGTGGAGGGACCAGGAGAACAGGTCAAGCATGGGACCACTGCTCAGGGGCATGGGTGTGTGCGTGCGAATTATCTATTTGACAGTTGCTGGGAGCGTGTGTTTGTACTTGCTTGCACGTCCCTTAGGATAGAAGCTTCTGCTAAGTGACTTTGCAGCACATAGATGACTGGTGACAAGCCAAATTTGCATGTGTGTGTGTGAGAGAGAGATAACATGGAAGTTATCCAGTGAGAAGAGTTAGAACAGGTAACATACTGTACCTCCTCCTTCTTTATCTCTCAGTCTTTTGCCCTGAAACAGTTTCACTCTGCACTTGTCATTCATTAGCATCATATAATGGCCATAATTGGCTGCTTTACATATGGTGCTCTTTCAACACTGGAGTTAATGTGCTGGTTTCACTGTTGAGAAGTCGTCCATGCTGTAGCTCTGCGCCACTAAAAGCTTCTGTCAGTTCTGTGTGGGTTCTTGGAAGAAAGGAGGCGGGTTAGAGATGTGTCCCAGACTTCGACTAAATTGACTGATTGATTCAGCATAAGGTCTGGTTCACAGAAAGATGCAGCCTGAGGTCTCCGTTCTTCACAGTGATTTCCGCTGAAACAACCCCAAACACAATCACACGAGAAGGTGAAGTGTTGGTTGAACTGCACGGCGATCTGACGACTTTGAAAGTCGTGTAGTGTGAACTTGGCTTCAGGCAGCAGCTACAACAGAAGTCTCTCAGGATTCCCACCAGCAAGGACATGTCTGTTTGTTAGAGATCATGACCGAGCCAGAGGTCCGACCACCTGGAATCAACCAGGATCAGCTCTGTGGGGATTGATAGGAAATCAAGTTTTATTGTCTCTTAAATTCAAAAAGTATATGTCTGTATGGTTGCTCCTTCTCGCCTGCCGTTAGTTAACGGCTGCACGTCTTCAAACTGAACATTTTGTTGTAAAAAAAAGAAGGCGAAAAAAGACAACTAACTGTAGTCAAGCACCTGTTGTGTTCTGTGGATTTCAAGTTTCCCAGAGCAGTTTGCTGGCAATTCAGAGCATCCGGAAGGAAAGATAATATCAATGGCTTGACTGCGTCTAACACCTGCTCAGAGCTGCTGAAAGGTTTCAGGTGGCTGACACCCATAAAAAATGAACATTTCTTATTAGTAGTGACTGGGTATTGGTGGTCGAAATGGGCCAAATGAATCTTCAGAGGACAATCTGCTTTCATTGTTGGGAGAAACAACCTTGGATAGGATTTGTGTTGGTATTGTAAGATTCTGCCCACTAGCATTTGGCAGGTGGGGCTGCAGAATCAAGGTCCTGCTTTTTTATTCACTTGATTGACTGACACAGGTCAGTTAGGACGTTTCACTTTTGTCATCGCACCAAATATCTTTAAAAAAACCAAATGAGCACTCCAATGGTGAAGTGTCAAACTAAAAATGAAAAGAAAGAACTTTTTATTTTTTTATTTTTTTATTTTTTCTATATCCCGTCTCCTAAAATGGAGGAGAAGGTTTGGCCTTTTCTGCAGCCAACCACCGGGGGGGGGGGGGGAATCAAAGCTCTTTGGCTTCCCTTTGAGAAAGAACCAAAGTTTTAATTAAGGCAAAGTTTTGTCTTTGAAGGGACAGTGTGAAGACAATGCTCGTGTGCAGGAGTTGCACTGGCTTGACGTTTTCTGATCGGCACATCGGACAGAAGCCAAGCTCATGAAATAGTTTCAGGTGGGGGATCCCCCACTGAGGCGACTGTGTGTGCCGACATGTGTGAGGCGTTCACTTGCATTAGTGTGGTGTTGTGGGTGTCTGCTGTGACTCTGTACTAGACACAACACACCGAACGAAACCCCACCCCACCGCACAGACACACACATACGTTTAGTCTTTCCCCT
Organism: Pseudorhombus dupliciocellatus; assembly: GCA_016785235.1. Lineage (NCBI taxonomy): Eukaryota > Metazoa > Chordata > Actinopteri > Pleuronectiformes > Paralichthyidae > Pseudorhombus > Pseudorhombus dupliciocellatus. The sequence goes on from JAFBJW010000102.1 coordinate 1,735,563, forward strand.
CTGAGCAACAAAGGTGTGCAGTCATGTGAAACCCGACCCTCCAAACCAACAGGTTGACCTCTCACCTTTCTCACACACACACACACACACACACAGACACACCACAAAGAGATTAAAAGAGAGGATGTAAGGGTGCTGTGTGTGTGTGTGTGTAGTGACACACTTGCAGATATGCAGGAGGGTCACAGACACATGTAAACATTGTCTCCAGACAAAACAATCTTACATACAAAGTACCCTCAGCCACTTCTGTAGACGTGTGTGTGTGTGTCCCTCGTACACATAGACCCACACATCCCAGCGTTTCTTAAGTTAATGCAGTATTTCTCTCTCTCTCTCTCTCTCTCTCACACACACACACACACACACACACCGACACATACCATTAAAGGTGACCCAACCCCCTCATCTGTGTAGCTGCAATTAACCTTCACAGCCCCTGTGCGCATGTGTGTGTGTTGCAGAGTGCGAGTCCTGAACTTTGTTACACAAGACAATCTCAAGGGCACTTTATCACACACACACACACACACACATAGCCTCAGACATGCGCACTGATAATCCATGTCTCCTGGACATCCTTTTATCCAGCTCAGGCCCCGGGGATTTTCCATTGGCCCGGCCAGGCGTGGCCTCTTTCTGGGGTCAAAGATCAGAGAGAGGCCCTTCATGACCCTGGAGGATCCAAGCACGGTACATCCCTTACAGCCGCCTGCCATTGCTGCGCTGTGAGGTCACAGGGTTACAGTGCAGTCAAGGAGGATAATATAATGCAGAACATCATCTTGTACTCAATGAGTGAGGGTTTTTTTTCCAAACTGATTCAGCCAGGAGGTTTATATGGCAGCATTTGCTGTTTAATGACTCTTCATTCCCCATGTTACAACAATGAAACGACACAAAGTGACCAGTAGATAACACTGTCCTTGAAGCGGCACTCATCAGACACCATAAACAGTTTCAAAGCACATTGTAGCTGCCTGATAATTGTTATAATTAGAACAGGAGGTAATAGACACACTGTTTATGGGTGTTAGATCATTTATGAGACAAGAGCAAAGTTAATGACACAAAGCTTAAATTAATTTCATTCTGTCACACTTGTCTAATGATTAGAATGTGGGTTTTTTTGCAGGGTTGAATGGGCTTTAAAACTGCATGTAAAATGTGTACAGCATAAATTGGCTTCAAAATTTAATTTCCCTGCATTAAACTTGAACTCGAAATATCACATTTTAAGGGCAAAGGTTTGAGCTGAGCAGCCACATGCACAGCGCAGACACATCTGACACATGTTGCTCTCTCTTCCCTCCCTGACCCTCCCCCACCCACCCCCACCCCCCCTTTCATTCATTCCCTCATTCATTCGCCTTCGCCTTGACAATGAATTTGAACTTCAGGCTGAGTTCGGAGCAGAGGGACAGAAAGAAAAGAGCGGAGAAAGGCGGGAGGGCGCTGTCTTTCTTCCTCTAAGCCTTCTCTCTGACCTCATGACCTGCCCAGGGCCAGACAGCCCTCCCCCGCCCCTGGCCTCCTCACCCCTTCACATTCTCGGTTACAAAACTGCACATACAGTTTTGTGTTTTTAAGACGTGAGGAGGAGAACAGACCAAAGCTTGGAGGGAGACACGAGAGAAAAACACAGGGATAAATAACTGTTATTAAATTTGTCTTTATCTACATTTTACATTTCAGTGCTGACGACCTATAAACTGACTTTGACCCTTTATATTTATAAGCTTCTCTGTGCCTGTCTGGGCTGCATTACACTGCTGCTTCCAGAGGCACTGGTCATCATGACAACGTTGGTATTACTATGAGTATTAAAGCAACTGCAGGGTGGGTTTCATATGATAGACAAGACAGACAAAGCACTGGCTGAAGGAAAATGAAGTTAGGACACAGCAACAGACAGACGTCAGAAGACGACTCTGTGGTCCTGATGTTTCACTGCGTGTTCTCTGAATAGTCTAAACAGATCATGTTGCTCCACCATGACGTAACAGCAGCAAGGTCAGATTAAAAAAATTAGAGCAGTAGACACATCAACTCTGACCCTTCCTGTCATCACATGTCATCCGACACTGCTCTGACTGTGGCTAAAGGACGACTGAATTCTACACGATGCAGATGCTTTTCAAGCTTCAGAATCAGATCAACCCTCCAGTAAAGTCCCAACTGGGATTGAAACCCAGTTTGTAGCTTCAGCTTGACTTGGTGAAATCCCTGTCCTCAGTGGTTTGGCAGGAATGCTCCGCCCACCATTGTTTTGTGACTTGAGTTGACAAAATTGATGGCAGCTCTTCTCCCTACCAATGGCCTGGTTTTGTACGTCAGTCCACTTCTGACAAATGTCTTTGGAATTTGGCACTTTGTCAAATCGCTGCACGAGGCGCTTTTACCAGAGCATTGTTCTTCAGCCAGGGATCCAAACACATCAATAAACCCATGACAATGTCTTTGTATAGCCCATATTCACATATCACACTTTGTCTTGTTGGGCCTGACAAGGTATGATGACAAGAGTGCAAAAAACTACCAATAAAAACTATTAAGATGGGAAAAGAGGAGAGTACTCCACCTGCCAGGATTTACAGAAGTCAAAAAGATGTCATGATACGTCCACTTTGAGCCTGTGGCAAAGGCTTTAATAGATTTTGTCAACTTTTGACCTCTTTTTGAAGCCACATATATTAAGGTTACTATGGCAACAGATTATGAATGTATTCATAGTTTATCCATTGTTCACTTCCACCCACCAAGATTAATCCACATCACCATCTGGCAACCCCCAGTGTCAGTCACATGTAAGAGCATTAGTTAACAACTTGGTGTTTGACTGATGAATGATGTCTGGCAGTCCATGCATCGGGATGAAGTCTTTACGGTTAACTGGCTTGTTTACCACCGGTATGATTTTGGCTGCTTGAGCTTCATGTCTCGTCAGACCTGATTGAAGCAATGTCGCCAGGCTCAACAATTACTGTGATGAGTGCAAGGTTATCATCCATCCATCAGTCCATCCATCTATTAGCTATACAGCTTATCCTTTTGAGGGCCGTGGAAGGAGGAGGCAGGAGCCATCTCAGCTGACATTGGGTGAAAGCCATATTTATCCCTGGGCCAAGTGCAAGGATTTCATATCCCACGGTAATGATGGGAAAGAATACCAAAAAAATGTGACTAAAAAGTTTCCTTGAGCGAACATTACTTAAATTCCAAGAAGTGTGTGTGTACATTTTGTTAGACCTTGATGTCGAAATTACATCTGAAGTCTTGGTTAAGGTTATCATGTTGACAGTGCTTAGGTGAAGCTGCTGTTGGTGGGTTTTTTTTTTTGTTTGTTTTTTGTATTTATTTTTTTGCTAGTTCTCTTTTCCTTTTGTAGCATGGATTGGTAGATGGTCAGAGATGCTTTTCATTTCCCTGTTCAGTTATTGTTGTAACAAGGTTATATCTGCTTGTCTTAAGTCTTAACCCATAACTTCTACACAACAGTTAAGTGCATTGTGGTCATGTCCGTGCATTATTCCTTTGCTGGCTTTGATTGGAATTTTTTTACATGCCTTGTGGCCATTACATGTGCTAAGTAATGTTCAACGATTGTCCATTACAGTAAGAGGCATTTACTTAGCAGCTAGTTCCTATAGACCGCTGCGGTCAGCATGTATTAAACCACTCGAGATGTATAGAAGTAGCTACTGCTGCGTATGGCAGACAGAAGTGAGGCATAATGAACTCCTTTGGCATAGTTCAGCATGAACACAGATACCAAAGTACACCCAGGGCAAAAGACAGACAAAACACACACTGTCGCTCTCGCATACATTCTTTTCCTTTATCTAGATTCCATTGGAACAATGTTGTGCCAAGGCCATATAGTGACAAAAGCAGTGGAAAACATGCTTTCTGAAGTCTTTGGAGGATCTCTTATTGTTTAAACCCTGCAGGCCAAAGACAAATCCATGGGAGTTTATGGGGGCTGCAGGTCATGGTTGTATAGATTTTATAACGGTGACAAATGCATTATGCTTCTCACATAAAACAGCACAGGAGAGCCCCAGTAAAGCAGAAAGGCCTGAATGCTTCATGGGTTTATAACACAATGAATTTATCATAGAACGGGAGAGAGAGCTGAATGTGAAAAAATACAGTGCTGATTTGTTTTATTTGCCAATGCAGCTCTGATGGTTGCTCGTCGCATTACTTATCGAGGAGCAAAGAGGAAACTGCTGCCACTTGTGAGTGGAAAATAAAGCCTTACAGTCCTGGAACCTTTCCCAAAATTGGCACTGACACTTGGGGCATCAAAATATTCTAGCATCCTTACCTTGAATTCAGTTCTGCTTGTTCTTTCTGACCTTTTTAATCATTTATTCAAGGAGGTAAATCAGGCAGACTTCTCTTCTCTGCTCTTTTACTTTTATAACCCCCTGGTTTAGGTCCAAGACATGTGACATGGCCCCTGTGCAGCCCTGGCCAATGGAATCTTTAGTACATGAAAGTGTTACTGAAATCCTTCACAACTCTTCCCTTTGGTTTGTTTCACAAACTAAATGTAGGAATATGAAAAATGTGTTTGCAATAATCACCCTGAAACTGACTCAGGTTAAGCACCACTGTTCTGGAGTTAAGCTGTTATGCATTTCTGTTCAATGGATTGTGCCTATAGTAAAGTCAAGTCCATTTTACGCAAGCACTTCCACTTGATTTTACTCTTTACAATATTACAAACAGAAAATCAACTCTTATGAGCAACCACTTCACATTTTTTTTATTGATCATTGTAAACCAAGGCCCACAGCTGTTTGCGTGGCTTATGCTTATGTTATTACTCTTTAACCTGTATTTTTAGTCAATAATATACACAAGTCATGTCAGAACACTGACTGACACACAGCAAACCTGCTGCCGGTGTGAACGAGGCAAAGTTAGAATAATATAATCTTAACATTTTGGACCAACAGCAGGTGGACTGGTGCAGGGCACGTGAGAGAGCTGAAGACGGGTGTGGTGGCTGGAGGCTGAGTGCTGATTGAGCCTGACGGTTTTATGAGACTGAGCAAACAGCAGGAGATAGTGATATTTACTTGAGTGCAGTCTGCGAGAGTGCAAACGAAGAGGTGTTTGCATGACGTGTCAGTTACAGATACTGTACTGCACCTCGAGGAGCGACATATAGGTACATACCGGTACAGCATGTGCTCTGAATACTCTTGTCCTAGCGAAGTTGGTGTGATGCACACACACACGAAGGCATGCACCTCAACCAGCTGCCTCAACCAACAAGTTGGGTGACACGGTTTTCATGGATTTGCACACACACACACACACACAAAGTCCATATAGGAAGAGGTCATAAAGTACATATGGTACGGGGCCAAATGATAGGGTGAGGTTGGGGTAGGAGGGGGAAGTATGTTGAGAAAACTTCCTTCACAACTCACCATTGACACATTTACCACACAAAGACATATATATACTTAGGACGTAAAGACTTTGCACTCTGAACTTTATGTTTGTACATTCTGACTCTTGGCAGTGCTGCCAAGTTCATCGTTATCATATCTGGAGATGTCAGCAGCAGTGAAGTTGCAGGTAAACGATACCAAGGGGCTTTAGGGTGGGGTGTAATTGCACACTCGCACAGACTCATGCACACACTCTTTAGATAACTTGACACACACATTAAGTGAAGATAGGCAACGAGCACTGTTATACTTTCATTTTTTTTTTATTAATTGTTTTTCGATAAAGGGACAAAATGGGTGTGTGAACAGGATTATGCAGACATCTGCCAGAAAACACAGACAGTGGTTTTCCCAGTACAACTGAACAGAGACCCCAAACAAGTACATCAGAAATTAAAGACCTATAGTTTGTCAAATGACCATTGGCCATCATTACAAAAGAAAAAAAATTATATTATAGCCAAAAAATAAAAAAATAAAATAAAAAGAAACCAAAAATAAGGATCCATTCCATGGCTCTGTTTTGAACAGAGCATGTAGGTTATAATAAATAGTAACTCCCATAGTAAAAGATAAAGTTCAAGTTCAAGTTACAACAAACAGCTCTCAGAACAGGAATAGAAAAGGCTGATAACAAAATATTCCGCATTGCCATTTACAAAAAAGTCTCAACTCAAGCAGGCTTCTCCACGTCCCCCAGGTCATTTTTAAATATGCTTTGCATATGAAAGTATACCCAATCTAAATATAAAGCACCATTTAGTGTTTGGCAATGAAAAAAAACTGCAAAACATTTAATTTCTTTTTAAATGTATTTATTTTTTACGCTTTTTCGTAATCCATGTACTGCATATGAAGTTTTTTTTTTCTCTCTCTTCTTGATGTTGGAATGTCGTCAGGTGGGAGGGGTGAGAAAGACAGAAGCACACAACAGAACAGGCTGACGTCAGCTTGCATTACTGCATACAAGAATGGCAGCAAGGGGGGGGGGGGGGGGGGGGTGGAACCCAAAAAAGGGGAGGTCTGAACCAAAAACCAAAGAAGATATGTACAACCACCTCTGTGGACAGGAAACAGAGCGGCAGCCATCTTATGGCCCGCGACACCTCCCAATGCCACATATTTTAGCTGCGTTTTTATGGGGTTTTTCCTTTTATTTCTTTAAACATACAAATAATTCGCACTATATTATCCTGCCAAATTAAAAAAATATACTGTGGCAGCTTGGGATTTTTTTTTCCACTACCAAAAAAAGGTATGGTAAATACCTTTAGAGAGCACAAGCAACAGTTAAAAATACGAGCCTCAATATAAATACTATAGTGCCTATTCTAAGTGAACATTGAATTCAAATACAATTCTAGAAATACAGAAAAAGTAGACCATAAATGTGTTTAAGCATAGGAATTGACATGAATGTGCATTTTCCTATAGTTTAAGTTCTTTATTATATATTCATATATAATCTTAATCCTTTCCCCAATGCAAATTGTATTTCAACCTGAAGAGCTGTGAAGAGCCAAGGCAAAATAAAATACAAAACCATCACAGATTTTTTTTTTTTTTTTTTTAACGTTTCTTTTTTTCATCTTTTTTTAATCGTTTGATATATACTGTGATCGGAGTCTTGAACACCACCAAGACGCTGAGGAAAAGAGAAACGACAACAAAACTTAAATACAGTTTCCCCTAAAAGAAGTGAAGTGTTATTTTCAAAAACGTTTATTTTCATATCTATAATCAAAGGAAGATTTATACAAAAACAGATTCTGTGTAAGCAACAGCATTTGAGTATTTGTAATCTAGGCTTCAAGGTCTGTAGATCAATCAGGTGATGATGGCAATACAGCAAATTAAAAAGTACAGCTCTTTTCCTGCTGTGGCCAATAGGTGCTGCACCCATTTTGTGATCATATAGCAGTAATGGCTTCTTATTGTAAATAACCAACAAACCTTTGAATCTACAGAACTTGATGACAGGGTCAATTTTCAGCCCAGGCGAAGCTCTGGGGTTTCTAGGGGGTAACAAACTGACAAATGGTTCAAAGGTGAAACGGCAAGGGTACAGAGATCAAGGGTCATGAGGCTGGAGTTGCTGACAACATGTGTCTCATCTTTTACTGCTTTAAACTATGGGACCCTCATTATCTAACAGCATTTCAACAAAATTTCCCCCCTTCAGCATAAACTTGTAAACTGGGAAAATTGAAACAGTGCACTTCATGTCCAATAAATGTCAAGCTAGCTTTGAGACCTAACCCATGTACCAACATTGCATCAGTGTGGGACAATGAAAGAGAGATGTCAGCGTGACAAGTGCTATGCTATAAACAGCTTGAATGGAACTCAACAAGGAAAAAAAAACCCTCCTTTTGGGTTAAAAGCAAACAGCAAACAAAAACATGTGCATTAGCCTATGCATACTGATTAAAATTATCTCATTATCACTCTTTTCAAGAGCCCTGGAATACAGATATATAGTTTTTGCAATTCTTTCTTTTTTCTGCAATTCATAGTTAATGACCCTGTTTTGATACTATAAATGTGAATGAAACTGTGAAAGAGATTGCCTCTGATCCCCATTATAGTTAAGTAGCTTTCAGTTCGGTGTAGCTGTCTGTTTTAATGCTCTCAAATCAAGTTAACCTCATTTGGAGCTCATGTGTTACTGTATGCATTGTTCCACACACTGACATATCAAAGCAGCGTCGTAGGTTTGTGCTAACGCAGATGCATGACACTTCTCAGCCATGCGTTTTATCCCTCAAAATCAGGATTGTACATTACAGATTACCTTACTCAAAAGTACCTCCTTACCAGAAACAAAACTACAAATAATTCAGATATACACAATACTGCTTGTACCATGCTTGCCATGAAATCCACATATTAAAGATAGCCTATTGAACATGTAATAGGTAGCTAAATGATGATTAACAAGAACTCTCAGATCTTTCAGCATGAGTTGTCACAGCCAATTTGAGCAGTCAGGTGCTTGATGCAAGGACCTTTTCTGGGTGGCTTAAACCTTTTAACTTTATCTAGTGTGACCCCAAACTTATAGCAGATAAGATTATGGCCAATGTGGTCTTAAGATAGCAAAGGCACTCTTTCTTACTCAACCAAATGATAGTACAAATTCGTAGCACACCCTTGTGTTTTTTTAAAGAAATTTGAAGGCTGTCGTTAATTTCAGTTTAGTCATCAAGCTTATGCGTGATTTTTTTTTTTTAACCCTGTGCGAACATGGTGTCTTTTAGAAAGATCAGGATAAGTGCATTTCCAGGGTTGTAAGAATAGGGTAGAGACTGTTCACCTTCCATGTTACAAAACAAAACTGTACATGATATGTGTTACAGAATGTATGCAGCATGGATGTATCTTTCTTGTCTTTTCTCTTTTGAAGAATAAAAAGAAAAAAAACAGAACAAGAGAAAAACAGCAACACATTTACTCAACAATTAACCAACCAGGGACAAGTTATTTTCTTTTTTTTGATTAGCAAAAACATACTATGCATGCTGACTAATTCTTAAAAATGGAAAAGGAAAACTAAAAAAAGAAAATTGTACACAACATGTAAATTATTGCACAAGAGAAAGGCTCGAAGTTTTGCGTCAATGCAAGAGTATTGCCCCGATACAGATCATGCATTCAATGGGTAATGGAAACGGGGTGTGCTGGTGCAGAGCACATGATCTTAAGCTTCCACCAGACTGGCGAAAGTGGAGTGTTGGGTTTGGGGCAAATCTACAAGGAGCTGGGAATAAACAGGGGACTAATGTCGGACATAGCTGAGGGGAAAAGGTCCCATAGTTCGGCCTTCTACTCTGACTTTATTTCGGTACTCAAAGGACGGTCACTGTGCCATTTTTTCATGTGTTTCTCCAAGGTGCTGTAGACACTGAAGGGCATCTGACAAATTTCACACTTGTACACGTCTTTGCCCACCTGACCATGGGTCTTCATATGGCGTGTAAGTTTGGAACTCTGGGCACAAGCATAATTGCACAGGTCACATTTGTATGGTCTCTCCCCTGTGTGGCTGCGCCTGTGTACCGTGAGGTTACTGCAGTTCTTGAACACCTTGCCACAAAATTCACAAGTATCACTCCTGCGGCCATCCTTGGAGCTGGGCCGCCCATGGCCTCCAAGGTGTGGAGTGCTGCCCCCACTGCCTGTACCGCTCCGGCCTGACATCCCACCATCCAGTTCCCCTGGAGGGGTCGAGAAACGCAGACTGCCGTTCTCTGAAGAATGCTCAGATGAAGAGGCGAACGGCGATTGTCTGGAATCCCCAAAGTTCAGAAAAGGGTCCTTGAGTTGTCGGGAGGCAGCATAGCCAGCCAACCACTGGGAGTAGACGTTCTCCGTATTCGGGATTGTTGGAGTGGGCAAGTCAAATTCCTTTTCCAGTTTGATACGTTTAGAGAACGGGCTGAGTGGACTGGGGCTACCCAGAAGCAGTTTCTTAGAGAGGCCTACAGAGGCAGATTCATTAGGGGATGCTCCGCGCCCATTCACTGTTGAGACAGAGCAATCTTCCCCACGGTCTGTTTCCAGCACAGAGTCTCCATCACACATCTCGCGATTGTGGTGGTGGTCTCGGTTGAGGTGGTGGTGCAGGTGGTTCTCCTGGGCCATGGCATTACGTTTGTGTGCATTTAGGGCTTCGCTGAAGTGCTGCATGCTAGCAGCGAGACCCATTCCCTGCATCACCTCTGGCAGTGACCGAGGGATAGGCGCTTCATCAGCCAAAGCTCCCAGTCGACTTCCAATCCCACCATTATTTTCATGCTGACGGGCTGTTTCAAGGTTCAAACCAAAGTGATAGCTGTTGTTTCTTCTGGGTACCCTCTCTCCATTTTGTTCTTCTTCCTCCTCTCCCTCCTCTTCCTCCTCCTCCTCTTCTTCTTCCTCCTCCTCTTCCTCTTCCTCTTCTTCCTCTTCCTCCTCCTCTTCCTCACCATTCTCACGAATCATGCGGTTATTCTCACTTTTCAGCTTGGCCACCACTGACTTAAGGGCATGGCTCGCGCTACCCATGTGCTCGCTGGTCCCAGGCTCTGGAGAAGAGGCTGTTGAGAGGCCATCTTCTGATTTTCCTGTGTTGGGTGAGGAGGATTTGTGCATGTGTGTCTTCATATGTCGTTTCAGTTTGCTAGCCTGTGTACAAGCATGATCACACAGATGACATTTGTACGGCTTCTCTCCTGTGTGACTGCGTCTGTGCACTATGAGATTACTCTGAAACTTGAAGGCTTTGCCACAAAATTCACAACATTTTGATTTCAGGGGGTTGGTGGACGGGGGTCTTGCCGCTGCTGTGGGGAGAGGAGTAGTAGGAGTGGTCTGAGAGCCCACAGGTGACTGCAGGGACCCTGGAAGAGGGGGTGGTGTAGCTAGATATGGAGGTTTGCTTGCCCCTGCCCCTCCTGTTCCTCCACTCTCTCTTCCTGGCTGGAATGGCTGGAGTAAGCGCTGCATGGGGCTGGGCCGGCTTGGAGATAGCGGGGGAGTGGACCCTGAGGTGTTGCCCGCCAGCTCCCTTAGCCGCCTTGAGAAGTCCATTGTTGGAGGGGGGTCCAGGGGCAGAGGAGGATTGAGGCGCAGCACCCTGTCAAAGGCACTCGGATGGTGGGCTGCCAGCGCCAGCTCCTCTGGGCTCAGGTGATGGGGGTCCAAGTGGTTCCTTGGTGGGGGGCTGAACAGAGGTGGTGTGGGAGGGAATCGCTGATGATGACCCCCACCAGCAGTGCCAGCTGCGCTAATTCCACTCCCTCCTCCGATGCTATCCCGCCCACCTGAGCCCGAGCCAGGGATGCGGAGGAGGTTGAAGGGGCTTGCATCGGGAGGCAAATGGAGACCATGAAGGGGAGGCTGAGAAGGGCAATCTGCACCCCCACCCAGGGAGGAAGGTCCACCCATACGTGGTGTGAGGGGGCTGCCGTGTTCACTTTCCAGGTAGATGCGGAATCCATGGGTATTCTGAGCATGCTGCAGCAAGAACCAAGCGCTGCCATACGACTGCTTGCATGTTGTGCAGGTATAGGTGGTTGGCTCCTCCTTTCCTGTTGTGACAGAGGAAATTGAACCATGTTAGGAGAGCTTTCAATGAAAAATCCATTACGATGAAAAACATTTGAGTCAATTTTGGCCAAAAAATATTTTTAAATGCTGCATTGCAATTTGACATAAACAGTACAACTGTTTAACTTGGCTGAAGCAGTATTTTATTTGAACCCTAGGCCCTAACTCTTACAGCTTTTAAAAGTGGTCGGCACATGGTGTTGAGGGCTTGCAAATACAACAGTAGCTCTTATTGAGGTCATGCCCCACATGAGTAGCATGTGAGAAGTAGTGTGTGTGTGTGTGTATTTGTTCTTCTTCCAGACTGCTCTGGGACATAATTTCTCCCTTTAGACTGACTGTGAGTCCTCCATTGTCAGCAGGAGAACAAAGAAATGGGGCTGTCCCGACGGACGACCACTTCTCACTGATCTACCAAAACACAGGCTTGCTGACACTGTATATACACACGTACACATACGTGAGAGGCAACATGGGAGAATCCTTTCACGCTTTATAATGTTGCTTCCGTATTTCTGTATCAATTTCAGGTGCATCAGGAATTACGCATCTAATATATCTGAAAACACGTTAACACCGGTGATTTACTTCCAAAGTATAACCCAATATAAAAAGAGTAATTTCCACATTCTGAATAAATCAAATTCAGATGGATTCAGGCACACAGCTCTGGAGTCATGCCCTCCTTCCCTCACCCCACAGACACATACACATACAAACAGATACTTGTGTATTCGCACACAGAGCACAGGACACTGTGGCAGCCTGGGGAAGGTAAAACAGTATGAGTGTCACGAACGCCTTCAGCCTGCCTCATAGCTTTGTCCCTCACTGAAACATTCACAGTCACTTTGAGATGGCGACAAGAGGAACATTTAAAACAATAATTGCCTTTGAATGGCCTCAGCAACGATGACCTGCGACGGGACCCAGAATGCACGTGTAATCTCATTAGAGTAGAGAATGGTTGGCCATCAGCTCGTTTACAAGATTAGATGACAAATGAAACTTTGTTGCCGCCATTCAGGACCTTCCCCTATTAGGCGCAGTGCAATGCGGGTGCATCTGACAACCTCAACAAGCAGAGAGTCACATTCACACACTGACAAACGGATAAGAGAGGCAACCTGACAGGGGTACTAATGTCACTATCACCAGGGATAAATCCAACTATACTGAAGTCAAAAGTCAAGGCCCTGGTATACACTGATATGTGTATAGTTTTGAACTAGGACGTGATGCAGTTTAGAAAATAATAATTACAATATGCATGAGTCAGCTAGAAAAAGGATAGACATTTAATTTGTGTGTAATAATTACCAATTGTAATGGTTACTTGTTAATATTCTAATAAATATATTGGGATAATGTAGTGTATGTGAATTTAAAAAAATGGAACAAGTGCACAACAGCTTAGAAATGTTAAAGAGGTGCATGGCTTGAACTTTATCAAAACATGTTCAAACATAAAATAGAATACAAATATGATGTTAGGTGTTGGTTTTATTCATGTCAGAATTAGTTATTCAGTATTTATATAGAAAACATTTGCAACACAGAATAAACTGAAACCTACTGTAATAACACTGCAGAAGCAAATAAACTGGTGTCATCGTAGGGTCGTGGTGTTGATGCTAATTATCCCAGTTGATTTTAGGCAAAAAGCCATTTTACTGTAACGTTTCATCAACATGGAATTACAAAACATTCCATTAATATGTTAAACAGGTAGGGTGGCCAGTAAAAATGCTCACTAAACTGGGCCATATTACCTGCTAATTACTGACAGAACGAATTTGCCAAATTAGCAGTGATAGTGAAAGAATGCCATGGTTTACACAGAAGCTTTTATACATCGGCACTCTGCAATTTACTCCTGACGGCCAGAAAGAGAGAGTCAGAGGGGATGCAGTGGGAGAAAAACTGCATCAAAACATATTTGAACGTCATTTTCTTCACACAATGGGGCTTACTTCAAAAATACACTCACAGTTAATTAACTGTGTTTGGAATTGACAAAAGAAAGGCTCTTATTCACAGAAATGATCCTGAACTTTGAAAGAATCGCCTGTTGTCATAAACTAGGCACGTAAAAGTGTTTAAGTGTGAGTGTGTGTGTGTGTGTGTGTGTGTGTGTGTGTCAACAGGGATCCTGTCTATCTATTCATTCCGTGCCTGGTGGGAGATTCTTCCCCTTCCTTAATTTCCCCTTGTTTTGAGCGTTCGCCATCTGTCCCTCCCTCTCTGCCCGTCTCTCCTACTGTACACACAAACACACTTATCCTACATGACCAACAGCTAAATTATGGATCATTAAAATCGCCACAAATTGCCACTAATTGTGGCCACCTGCATCAGATCTAACCTGTGAATATCATTTGCATTATCAGGTCCAGGGAGGCTTTAATTATTTATTCATCTTTGTTCCGCTGGCTGGTACACTCTAATCCTGAACACCGACAGCCCTGCAAATAGAAATGCACTTTTTCTCTCTCAGTCTAAATGAAGGGGATGGGCTGATGAGTTTTCCCTTTGCAAGATGCTATCCTTTATACGCCAGCCTTTTCCTCTAATCTTTACTTTTCCATCGTGAGAATGACTGGAGGATTCTGAGCATGTCAGGACTTTTAAATCAACCCGAAATGTCAAAATGTGTAAAAACCCACAGGTTTTTTTGTTAAGCCCTGCAATTCAGATTCAGAGAAAGAACATTGTGTTTTCAAGGAACTTCTTGAAAATCAAGTCCCACAATTGTCAGTGGCGAGGGAATCTGAAGAATCTCGGTTATTTGTACATGCATGAAATCCCATGCACTGACAGCTCCACCCAGAAAAACACTATCAAAGGAGGAGCAGGAAATATGAGAGTGTGCATATATGCAAGATGATGAGCGCCGTGATAATACAGAGCACAAGAAGAATTTGTCCTTTCGGCTGAATGTGGGTAAAATATTGAGCAAACACAAGCACAAGGCACAATAGTGTAACTCGGCTAATACGTTCCTTTTTGACTCGTGGCTCAGACTTGTCTGCGCGCTGATTGAAACTGTAAGGTTAATGGATTTTAGAGTAGGCGACCGCTCCACTCTGTCTCTCTGTAATATACTCCCATCAGCCACTTCATTAGGCAAACTCGCCAGCACTCTGAGGTAGAAAAATCAAGTGAGAAACTATAATGGAGAACAGAAGATGAAGACAGATAAGAGTCAGAGAAAGGGGAGAGAGAGGTAATATCTCTTGGTTTGGGTGCAGTTGACAAACACTTGCTGCAAGTGTTCAATTTGGATACAGCAGGGATGTGGAAGTAGAGGAATTGGAGGAGGATGGAAGGAAGAAAGAAGAGGTGGATAAATAACAGCATCCATCTCTTCACCTGGGGCTAAATGTCAAAGCCATATAGTCACTAGTGAGAACACAAAGAACACACACATGCCCAGTTTCAGAAATGTCCCAACACTCAATAGCGGCGCCGCCGCGGTGACAGCACAGGCATTACGTCCTATTAAGCCAGGGCCATTGCTTGGACACTTATGTGGTGCTGGATGGGAGAGGGAGGCAGTAAGGCAGCTTGACTCATGTTTCACCACTCCAGGGTGTGTGTGTGTGTGTGTGTGTGTGTGTGAGGGAGTGTGTGGCCATATCCATCACACATCAACAAACAGAAATAAATGCACGATTCTGGGAGATTTTCTTATTTGTTTCTGTGTGTTTTACTAGTCAAAGTTGCAGATATTATAAAAATCTTGCCATGAACCACGTTTTGAAAATGTTAGTGTGATGAAATATCAAATAACAATTGTCAATTATCAGCTGCTCAGCTGATCCACTCAAAGAACTTTGTACCCGTCCATGTGTCCTTGGGGACATCAGGCCTGTTGTGGTTGAGTGTACATTTAAGGCAACATCACAAGGATCTTATTTATAAATTATTTTGAGCCCCCCCCCCGGAACATGTCTGTCTGCCTGGGAGGCTGCCTGTTCTCCAGCCAGTCAGTCTGTCCAGTAAATGAGCTGGACTGTCACCACTGTCCCTCTCTGACCAGCTGGGAAACAAAAAGTGATGCCAGGTTTTCGCGAGGACACAGCTACCAGTGTTTTTTAGTGGTCGGACACGAATCTCTCTGCATAATCACATTGTTCTCCTTTTTCATCTTCCTTGTGTTAATTTCTCTCTACAGCATTACTTCCATGTCTTTATTTGATTCCCCTCCCGACTCTTCCTATCTCTCCTCTTTCATCATTCTTACTTTAAACCATATATGTCTCTCTCTCCTCCACAGCCACCCCCTCCCCTCCTCTTCCTCCACCCATCGCTGGCTCTCCGGTGGTGTCCTTGGCTGCGTCCACCTCTGGGTGAGATGATAGTAATTGAGGTAATGGAACATTGCTGAAACAGGATTAGGTACGCATACTGGGAGTGAGAGACAATGTCCCTTAATACAATTTGGGATTTCTATCTGAGCCTGAGGCTTTCAGGACCTGCTGCTTATATTTACATCTGGGCATCACTGCTCACCCCGGTCACCTCCTGCTTCCTCCTTAAAGGGATACCTGGCCATTTCACGAGAATTCAATTTTCCACTTTTTTTCTTTTACCTCCCCACCAGTAGGGACACGTTCCTTTAATTCCATGTTAATTTAGTCCGCACAGTTGGATGTTTTCCCTTTTTTTTTTTTGTAATAGGAAGTACATTTAGTGGTAGAAATATTGAACATTGATTGCATATTGAAATCTGAGGTAAAAGGAGCTAGGTGATTAGAAACAGAAGAGATGTGTCATACATGTAGGCTTGCAGCACTAATTCACCATCCCTGGTTTGAGGAAATGATTTAATCAGTTGAAAGGACAAATGGAGTGTTGTGTAATTAAAATACAAACTCCTCCGAAATTGTTGTAAGGTCCCTTTAGAACAACAACCAAATCACTGGGAACTGCCAGTATGTCAAATGGCATGTGAATATATCCATCAGCTTCATATTGGACAGTAATTATAACGGGGGAATTGGTGACATGAATATAATCACTGTGTGATAATGAGTTCCCCCTCCCCCTCCCTCTGTTATAATCCATATATATTTTCAGTGACTCGTGCACTAACTCATATCTCGTGAACGTACATCTGTGCCATAACTGAGGCGCTGCCCTCCGAGTGGGAGCGGGCCGACAGCAAATGACTTTCAAATGGTTTCTGCAGTACATGGACATTATCGACTCCACTGTCGTAACCCAGCCTTCCTCCCTCTGCCTCCCTCCGTCCTCCCTCCATCATCACCCACCAGAGTGCAACAGTTGTGGCTTTCTGCTTCTGTTACTACAGCCAGTGACGCTGCCCGAAAGCACTCAGCCACATCGTTGTTGTCATGTGAAAAACAAAAACGTGTTGGCCTGATTATGGTTCTTTCCGTGTTTTCATTTCGGAGCTGTTGATGTTTGAGCTGAGGGTATTCAACGACCCTTGGGCTGGTAAACTCAAAGGCGTAAGGTCAAGTATAAATCCCGATTAAAAACCCAGGACACTGTTACATTTGTGAGCGGCATCATAATGAACTGTCACAAACCTCCTCTAAACTGTTAGAGCGCATCCTGCAAGAGCCTCCGGCCTGGTCCAGAGGGAAGGGGACGCACAGTCCTGTCCCCTCACTCCCCTCCATGCAGGCGCTTTGTTTCTAACTGGACAGCAAACAGTGGCAGCTGGCGTCCTGTCTGCAGTCACATGACAACATGGCTACAATTGCTCAAAAGCGCAGCGTTGTGCTCGGACGGAAATCAGCCTCTATTACTGGTTACGAGTCGGTGGCTAGATCAAAGGAAAGTCTTATGAGTGCGTGAACGCCAAGGCAGAGGGTAGTAGTGTGCTCCCTCACACTATTCTGTATGAAGGGGAAGGGGTGAGTCCGGCCGAGGACGCTCCCTCTTCTTCACGTCAGGCTTTATTTCATCCGCTGGGGAGACCTTGTCACTAAACCATTCCTCAGCGTGCCATTCGCTGGCTGAGAGAAGGAACAGTGGTGGACGTCAGGAGGCCAGAGCAAAAACAGACAACCGCTGTATGCAGCGACTTTGAAAGAAGGCAAGGTCTTAACTTGAACTTTAAGCTCTCGCTCTTGTTCTTTACGTATCGTGATTGCATCCTTCACTTTCAATAATCCCTAGATGTACAATTAATATCCTCAGCACTACAAAGAGACTGAAAAGACAAAGAGTTCTCGGAGAGATCAGGAAGGCTCCGGGAAGCTTTCAGGATTTGGTTGTAGCACAAACTCACTCTGCCTTTTGAACACTGAAGCGTTTTCATTCAGACATCCTGAGGAAATTCTGTGTGTTTGTATACTGAACCCTGGAGTGTGAAACGTAAGCATGAGCCTGTCCTAGCTCAGGGCTGCATCTACAGCACCTGGAACAATGAGGCGGAATGTGCACCGCTGTCCCAGTCAGATCATTTCACTGCAGCCCCCTGACTCCTCAGTGTCCACGCAACTTTTGTCTGTTTAGTTACCACCACTTATAAAGTGAATGAGTGAGTGATTTCACTCATAAAGCATCACATTATGGTCCAGATGAAAGGTGCTGTTTACATGCCGGGCTTAAATTTATCGGAACGTTCCAGCTCGAGCTGTGGAGCTATTTTCAATTTGAGCTGGAACTTAAAATAACTCCAAACAAGTTTTGCCAATGGAGCCCACAGGCCTGACAATAATGATGCTGTATTTTTATGGAAGAGGGGACTATGAATGCATTTGAATTACCAAAAACAACAATGGATTATCGAGCCTGTCTGATGACATGCTGGGTGTGCACGGATGTGTGCGAGAATGTGTATCTGTGTGATTCTTCTGCACGGCCGTACACTCGAGGCTGATGAGCAAAAATATCAATACCGTCTGTCCCAGTGTGTGTGTGCGTGTGTGTGTGTGTGTGGAATATATCAATACCTTCTGTCTATGTGTGTGGAATCCCTGCTGGGCTACAGACTGTGCTATCTGCAACTCTCACACTAGTAATCTACTGTTGTGTGTGTGTGTGTGTGTGTGTGTGTGTCCGAGCATGCACATACGCAGGCTGGTGTGCACGTGTTTAAATGTGTGCGTGTGTGTCTGCTGCCCATTATATCTGCCGTGTGACAAAGTTTCTTTTTCTCTCTCTCTCTCAAATGGACACACACACACACACACACTCACACGTGCGCACACATGCACACACCAACACAGTAATGTATCTCATAAAGTTCTAATGACACAGCCCAGGCCCTTAAACTGTGTTTATAAATGTAATTAAATGGACTGGCCTTTGTAGAAGCATCCAAGCGCAATGTAGCAATGATCCAGTGTGTGTGCATGTGTGTGTGTGTGTGTGTGTCCGTTTGGAGGAGCAGTACTCATGATGGCAGGGACAGCCTCCACTTAACCCTAAACCACCATGGTGAAATTACAGAGCATCCAAATTACAGCACTTATGTGAGCAGAGAGACAGAGAGAGAGAAACAAGGGTTTGAAAGAGGAAACTTGGTCTTGACACACACACACACACACACACACACACACTATTCTCAATGACTCAGCTTGTGGACTTTAACCCAAAATGCAATGCAGAAACTTTCTTTCAACTGTTAATCTGTTGCAGATTGGTGACCTCCCTCTGATTTAAAGTGGTCATTTCCGGGCTCATGCAGCTGTTTCACAGATTACATCCTTTATCGAACTTGTAGTTTACTTATACCAAGGCTATGTTGATATATCCTGTGCAACAATTTGCAATTTTACATTTGTTGAACGTAAGTACTTTGTTATCTCGGAGATGCCGTAAACCTAAAACTGGTGGATCTGTCCCGCTAACGGTCCACAGTCACGGTGCTTCAAACATTTCAAAGAATAAAATGACCTTTAACGTTATTCTTGTAATTGGAGATGATGAGATGTGAACACTGATGAGTTTTTGTCAGACTGTAGTGAAAGCCTGAATGGAATCAACAGAATGTTTCTGAATCAGTGAGATCATCTGATGAATTTCATCTACCATGAATGAATCGATTTCATTTAAAGTGGTATTT
The DNA here is from genome assembly GCA_016785235.1 of Pseudorhombus dupliciocellatus. NCBI lineage: Eukaryota > Metazoa > Chordata > Actinopteri > Pleuronectiformes > Paralichthyidae > Pseudorhombus > Pseudorhombus dupliciocellatus. The sequence continues at coordinate 1,755,171 of JAFBJW010000102.1, forward strand.
ACTGATGTGTAATTGTACTATGTGTCCCGTGGTAAGTTCCTCAAAAGTCTTCATTATAGAGGATAATTGGAAACGTGTAATTTTGAAGATGTTTCCGGGGCTAAAATAATCAATTTAGAGAAATAGTTGATAGTCTGCATCAGCTATTTTCAGCTTCAGTACAAAAGTAAAATCGCTCTCAAGCAAAGGAATGTATTAATTTATAACATGATTGATTTTGATTACTACTAAAACAACCATGTTTCATTTCTATTGGAAACACACAATTCTTTAGAGCCGTAAGCAAGAAGCTGGTGGTCACTGAACAACAGATGCACACACACACACACACACACACACACACACACACACACACACACACACACACACACACACACACACACACACACACACACACACACACACACACACACTCATGTATACAAAAAGCCAGTGTGCTATTGAGTGATCTGCAGGGGCTGCAACAGCTGCCAAGCAGGACAATTCAGTTATTAGTGTGCGTGTGTGTGTGTGTGTGTGTGTGTGTGTGTGTGTGTGGGCCTCCGGCCAACTGAGGTGTTTGCTCGGCTCAGAGTGATCTCCCACTGTGGTCACTGCAAGACACATGCACACACACACAGTGCTTCGCTTCCTCTCTTCATCTAATCCCTCCTCCGTTCAGCTGGTTTCATCCCTCCATCTGTCCATCAACATTGCATACAGGTGGCTGTCCTCTCTCTCTCTCTCTGTCTCTGTGTCTCTTTTTCCATCACTCAATCCCTCTTTCTCTTTTCCACACCTCCCACACATTTCACTACCTCAAAACAGAAGGAGACAAGGAGGAAGGAAATAAGGAATCTTGGAAATCTAGGAGGGGAGGGGTTGTTGAACACACGCACACACACACACACACACACACACACACACACACACACACACACAGCTGACAGGTTGCAACAGGACACAAGATGCCAAAACCCTCCTCTCTTGTTTGTTCATTCAGTCCATCCATCCCTCCCACTTTCCCCTCATTGTTTTTTTTCTCCCTCTCTCCCTCTGTCCATCCATCCCTCCCCTCTTTTAATCCTTTCATCATCCCATCCCAGGTGGGAAGCACTCAGCGCTGTCTCTTTAATTGTATTCATCCGGCAAGGCCAATCGATAAAGGACATATTTAATACAAATTTATGACTATTAGCCATCAGCGATAAAAAGCCTTTTTTTCTCCTCTTGCTTGTGGTGAAAGAGAGAAAAAAGGAGGAGGAGGTATGACAGGAAATACAAACCATCCTGCTTTTAAAACAAACAGCCTCCCACTGTCTCTCCGTCCAGCCTTGGAGAGATACCGTTTAAGCTGCGGCAAAAAACACAACAATTATTTTCTTTTTCTATTTCTGTTTTCAGACCAGGCTGCAAACTCGAGGGTCTCAGGCATTTGGAAGATTTTTTTTTTTTTTTTTTTTTAAATGCATTTGATTTTAGTGCACATTTCACGAGAGAATTCCAAAACAGCAGCACGTTTTTTTTTTTCCGGCAAGGATAATGAATAATAACATCAGCCGGTTACTTTCAAATCTGAGCTGCTTGTGAGAACAGAATCATCATCATACGCGGGGTTGAATAATTTCCAATTTAACAGGCAAAGCGCTTGGTGCTGATTCTCGTTGTCTCCACAAACAAACCTCCTGCCAAGAGGCGAATGAGGTGAACGATGTGAGAGGGTTGATATTACATTTCCTATCAAACTTCCCAGATTCTGGTCACTGTATTGTTGCTCCCAGAGACGAACAGCGAAAGGAGTGTTGCGATAAGATAAAGCACGAAGACAAACTCCCCTCCAGCAGTCCTTCACAGCTACGTCTACTTAACAAACACTGTAGTCTTGATTCATTAGAGCTGCAGTCACTACACCCTGAGAGCCCTATCGATCCCCCAGACGTTTTCTGCAGGTCGGGGTAAGAAAAAAAAAAACAAGAGCAGAGGGAAAAGACAGAGATGGGAGGAAGGGGGAGAGGAAGAAGAAGAAAAAAGCCAGCGAGACAGGCTAAATATATGGCTCTGTTAATGCGAAGCGAGCAGCAGTTTACCTGCCTCTTTAAATTCATTCTACTGTGCAAGGCAGCTGTGACGGCTCCCGGAGAGAAAAGGCCGCCGCTCGTCGCCAAAGGAAATCTTTCGCCCTCCAAGAGAAACAAGGTGTGCATGGGCTGGAACCAAAGTCAGATGATGGAGAGATTTTTGTGTGTATGTGTGAAAGCGCTCGTCCCTTCTCGTCGCTGGGGTTTGTGTTTGGGGCGGTTCACAACAGCCTCCGTTTGAAATAGATTTTCCCCAAGTTAACAAATGAGTTTTTCGTCTGAATTCACCACCTCCTCAGATATTCATGTAAAATCTGAATGTCAAAACCACTAATGTAGAAAAAGTGAACGTGTGGCAGCTCAAAGAAGTTGAAATCTGATTCCTTCTGTTGCCTTATGGGTAATAAAAAAATTATGTTTCATTATCATGAGCCTTGTTTTTTTGGAAAACCTACTTCTGACTATATTATGAACTCATGTTTTCTAGTTTTCACAGGTTTTTTTTTTTGTCCCCTTTATATTCAAATAGGGGGAAAACGCTCAGGGTTAGAATTTCCCTTCGAGTGTGCATACGTCCTCCAACAGTCTCTCCATCTGCTCCGTGAATAATGTTCTTATAAATCAATGAACATGTTGAAAAACACCCAATCTGACAATGTTCAGAAAGTGAAAAAAAAAAGAAAAAAAGTCCTAGATCTGTCCCCTGATCCAGATCCATGCTCTGATTGTTTGATCCGTGCACTGACGGTGTCACCGCACGATCCCCTCAGCGGGGGGCTTTTCAACAGGCCTGGGACTGGTCAGCGACTCTGTGAGCTTAAGGCACACAGCTTTTCTGAATGATAGAAGATCTGCGATGGGCGTGGAGGCCGCTCGTGTTTGTGTGTGTGTGTGTAAAGCGATATTCATTTCATCTCGCACACACAGACTGACATATGCCTGGGGCCCGGCCACTGGCAGCGGACAAAAAGGCCAGTAAATAATTGAGAAGTGTGAAGAGCAACAGAGGAGATGAGAGAGGGGGAGGGAGGGGAGGGGGGGGGGGGCATCTACTGTACATGCATGTGACAAAGTTGTGTATGTGCGTCTTTATGTGGGCCCAAAGATGCTCCATTAGTGATTTGGAAAAGTGGTGTGGGGGGGCAAGCATTCCCATCAGGCCCAGCATGGGCTAAGTGCTGCACCACACACACTCCCAAACCCTAAACAACCCCACCCTCATGGGCACAGCCTGGGTGCCCCACCCCACCCTCCACTGAGCCTTATCCCACCTAGGACGACCCAGCAGCGCCTGTCAGCCTGGTCCAAAACGCCACACACACACACTCATGGTCCACTAATGACCAAACCCAAACAGCTCTGAAAAGCTATTAGGAGAGGGCATTTTGTTGGTGAAGTGATTTTTTTTTTTATATGCCATTAAAAGCTATGGATAAAATGGGCATTCGCGTAAATACAGCCACAGGTCGGAGGGGGGCCGGCCAAACACGGATAATTGAGAAACCATACTTAGCCCCTGGAGATCAATGTGGAGGAGAGTCCACATGTTGCTCTCTGTCAATGAGAGGATGTAGTGGAAGTCACAAGTTGTTCTCTGACTCTCTGAAGTGTTTCTTCAGCGTTTGGTGTCAGTGTCAATATGCAAAAACAATCGTATACTACGGTATTTTTTTAATACCCAGCCCATTTAGAATGGGATTATGATTATTACCAGGGCTGGGGTGCCCCGGCGGCGTGGGCAGCTGGTTGCGTCACTCTGTCCCCGAATGTCCCGTCAGCTCTCGGACAAAGAGGCCGTGGAAAAACATTTTGCTTTGTTTTCAGAGTGCGAGTGTAGGTTGCAGCCTTTACAATACATGACAGGAGGGAGTGGTGAACAGACACCTCAACATGCAACTTCCAAATACGTGTAGGATGAAAGGAGAACACGAACAAAAACACAGTACATGCAGTACTGCAATTATGACTCAGGCAGGGGGTTAAAATTCCAACATGCACAGTGGCTGTGCTGAACATCGCTGACTAGTACGGTTAAAGGAGGCTAAAATATCACCCGGGCAGGATTTACGTCCATACCTGTCCTAAACAACAGGAGCTTTTTTCCACCGTTGCTGTTGCCGTTTTATATTTCCTCAAACATCTGTGTCTCTTCCACAGCCATTTTTGGGATGGGCTTTTTAAATGTTACAGACAGCTTTCAAACACACCTTCAACATCTGCCAGCCGCCGTTTGCACTTTTCACCCCATGCTGTCTCACGTCTCTAACTTTGACCACGTTGTCACTTTTAATGACCGTGAGACTGGGATGCACGTGCACGTGATGCACTCGCTCTGGGCCCAGTACAAACAGGCCGGATCAGGTTCAGACACGTTTCAGAGCGGGATGCACAGTGATGGAACGTTTTCCTAGAAGGAGACGCGAGACTTGGCATACTTGTTTGTTTCCAGCGCTCTGACTCGTTCCCTTCTTTTCTTTGCATCGTCATCGTTTTTTTCTCTTTTGCAATTGTCTTTTTTTTTTAAATGTCTGTTTTTCCATCTCCATCGGAGCAGAAAAAAGAGGATGAGAGAAAAACCTAATGATCGCTCATCAGCGAGCAAGTGCCCTAAACCTACACACACACGCACACACACACTCCTGGCTCAACCTTATTGAGGATTAGCAGCAAGTCATTCAGCACTTCAGCCGTGGCCTTGTGAGAAAAAGGAATGATAGACCGCAAGTAAGACAGACACTCCCAGGCGCGCTCTCGCACACACACACACACACACACACACACTATTCACATATAGTGTCGTCAGGTTCAGTCAGTCCTATTCATGCTTGGCAATCGTCACAAAAATGCTTCCTGGTGAGAAGTCACTGTGGGATCTGGGGACGGCCACAGAGGAGGAAATCAAACAGATATCTATTGTTGTCTAAAGTACGTGCACTGATGGAGCCAAAGTCACTCCTCGCCCTGTGAGACTGACAGTGTGAATGTATTGGCCAACCCCGTCTCCACACTACAGAACTAAAGGTGGTGTCATTGATGTTTTTGGGCAGTAAAGCTGATTGGTCAACTTAATGAAGTGGTCACGCCATGTGTGGCTTTGCTCCAAGTTATAACAACTGCAACAGAGATCAGTGTGTTTTATTACGACACAAATAAACATACAACTTAAAATGGCAGCCACGTCCCTTTTAAAACCCGGTGTCCCTCCAGTCGTTATTTCAGAGCGGACATCTTGTCACGGCGGTGGTACAGGTGTATCTTCGAGCACTGATGATAGCACAGTTATCTCCCGGCCCGAGATAGGAACAGTGCTGAGAGGGAGTATTTTCTCCAGCAGCAAAGACACAGAAGAACCATATATTAAGAGTTATCGCAGAGATGGATAACTCCGAACCTGGATAAAACAAAAACTGGTCAGGTGGAGGGAAAATGTGCCGCCTTGTATTTTATAACTTGTTGGGGGACCCACGTGGCTGTGGCTGGATTAATAACTGTGTTCCAGGTACATAAATTAGTATTTCTTCCTATTTTTTCTTAAGGGCAGCGACTGTAAAGCACTTTAACACTGTTAGAAACAGTTATTCAATTGATGATTTTCTTTTTTTCCTCGAGCTGCTACCTAAACACTCTCTCTCTCTCTCTCTGTCCCCGTCCTCTCCCCTTTTCCCATTCCATGCAGCTAAGCCTTGTAAATCAAGATGAAACATAACTCTGCATATGTGCATGTGTGTGTGAGTGTGTGTGTACATTTATATTTATACATATATTGCCTACTCACTGCTGCCAAAAATGTGTCCGAGCTCCCCCTCCCCCTCACCTCCCTATACAGCTGCCTATAGGAGGAGGATCAGCCAGAGCGTGCATGCATGTGAGTGTGTGTGTGTGTGAGTGTGTGTGTGTGTGGGGGGGGGGGTTGCGTTGGGGGGGGGGGGGGGGGGGGGTGGGGGGGGGGGGGGGGGGGGGGGGGGGGGGGTCGGGGATTAAGTCGGAGCTATCTGTCAGGGTCACACGGGTTGAAGGAACATATCCTGGACACTTATCTCAAGTGGAGCCGGGAGAACAACTGACCATGCTGGGACTCGCGTCACAGTTAGGGAAAGAAAGAAAGAACAAACTGTGCTTCATCTGTGGCAAATGAAACACCTGAAAAGGACTTCATGTCACCAAACCTGTGAAAGTGCAATGTAATTAACGCATTTCTCTAAATCACAGTCGTGCAGCCGCAGTCAAAGATGCGTCGTAGAGTTCAGGACAATTAGTCACTGTGGCTTTAGTGCAGTAAAGCAGGAATAGCTGCAGAAACATTCTTTCATACGTAGAACAATACATTAAAAAACAGCCTCAGGACGTTTGCCTGAACACATCATGGACCTGTGTCATTTCAAAATGATCATAACAGTTCTCTTTTTTAATTCCATTGAATATTAAAAAGCTCTGTCTTTAGTTAGCGTTTATTACATGCTTCTATATGTTCCTTTAAAACGTATGCTTTGCTCATTAGTGTTAGGCTAATAACAATAATAATAATGATGATAACATTGTTAGCGGTCACACTTTGTGTCTCATGTGTCAGGAGAACGACGGTGATTCAATAGAATCTTAGTTTGGTGAAAAAGACGTGTGCGATTCAGGCTAATTATTAAAGCTCGGCTCTCACAGCTTTTTCTGTTAAAACCAATTTAACCCAACACTTGTGTTACTGTGTGTGTGTGAGGAGAGAGAGTGTCAGAAGCGTGCCATATTTAGGCCAGACTGGCACACAGCGACGACACCGGCTGGTTGTTACTTTTCACACACCGCACCGATTCTCTTCACCATCTGCCCTCCGTCTTTGTCTCAGTGTGTGCGCTTCTAAGTCGCTCTCTCTTCCTCTGTCCCTCGTTCCTCGAGCAGTCGCTCACTGCCTGGGTGATACCAACTTGACAGCCACCCTCCCGCCGCCTCCTCTCCTCCCTTCTTTCCTCCATTAAAAAGTACCTCAAGGCGGCGTATCTCGCCAAAACCCCCGACGGCCATCACAGGTCTTTAAATGTTCTTACAGGCCTCAAAATGGCTCCTGTTTAAATGCCCCCCCCCCCCCCCCCCCCCGTTTAAATGCCCCCCCCCACCCCCCACCGTGCCACACAAATGGTGTAATATCAGGAGCGAAAGGCGGCGGCGAAGTGGCAATATGTGTCAGAAGGCTGGCGGCCACAGATAAAAACAGAAAGAAACAGAGAGCATCTTTCCCATGGTCCACTGGTATATTTAGACGAGACAACCCAAGAGTACAACACAAACCACTGTGACTCACACACACACACACACACTGAAGAGATTACAGTCACACACAGACACACTCAACACGAATCGCACTCATTTCCATCCCCTCGCAGGTCGACACGTTTCACCTCATCACGCTTTTCACTACCTGTTTCTGTCGCGCCGGATGCACGCGCCAAGTGTGAAAGAGGAAGTGACCGGCGTGTGTGGCAGCAGTCAAATGTGTTCAGGTTTGGCCACAAAAGATTAGCTTTGCTCCGGGGGGGGGGGGGGGCCCTCCTGAAATCCTGAGGTCATACGTTGAGAGTCGAGATTTAGCAGGTTCCTTTACACATGTATTTACACGTGCACACAAATGCACAAGGAGGCCCATCCCATTTATTTGACAAATCAAAAAAAAAGAAAAATCTCAGTTGAAATTAGCTTGAGCGTGCTCTTTAACACGACTCAAACAAAACAGAGTGAATTCTCTTTTTTATATAAAAATAAATAAAATGCTAATTTGAAATTACTGTATATGTTGAGGCAAATACATTTACCTTCACCTTCCACCTCTCTGAATGGCCGCTGAGCGAGTTTGGTTTTGGTTCTTTCAGATGATGACGTGAGTGTTTACTATCCTTAAGTATTAATGTCCAGTACTTGTATTTCAGCCTGTGTTTACTTGTGTGTACTACGTCTCCTCATCGCCTCACCAAGCTGCGATGCAGATTATTGGAGATCAGGTGAACATCGGCCTGGAACTGTGTTTGATACACACCTGAAAGTCTGTGGTTTTTTCTCATTAGCGCCGGCAGACTCCAGCCCAACACCGGTCTGACCTGCGCGGCTCACGACATCATCGCACCGCACATAAACAGCCCGCGCTGCCGTAACCTCTGTCTGAGACCGGCGGCCCACTGCTGTGGCCAGGTTTGTTGAGCTAATTAACCCCGTTAATCTAAATGGACGCAGGGTCAGCGTGTGTGTGTGTGTGTGTGTGTGACTATAACTGGCTAACCCCAGCAGATGAGCATTCACCCCATTCACAGCCCCCTTTTCTTTTTTTTTTGCTGGCAGTTTGCCGTCTGACTTGGCAGACGCACAATCGCGAGGGGTTCTGGTGTGCATGTGTGCGTGTGTGTGTGTGTGTGTGAGAGCCTGTGCGTGATTGCACAGGGGATGGAGGATTATAGATGTTGAACATACACACGCAAATGAGCACAGGGCCCAACTGGTCTGCGTGGTGTGTGCGTCTGTGTTGTAATAAAGCCAGCAATGTTTTACTGGCCCGCTGACACAGTGCATAAAAAGATCAGTGGGCCAAATCCATTAGTGGTATAATTGCATTACATGGTAAATATTCCTAAAAGGTCAATATCTCCATTTGAAACATCACCATCATCACAGAGCGGCGCAGTAGAAACAGGAACTCCGGGTTTTTATTGAAGCCAGGGGCACAGAAATCCTCTTGTCTGCATCTATTACAGCGAAGGACTTGGCCTCCGTGTCTGATTAAGCCTGCGCCAGCTTGAGGTGGTTTAACAGATGTTGGTGTCGCATGTGAGAGTTTAGATTTAATGCCATGAAACGTGAACTTTCTAACACTGGTGTCCAGCCCTGTCCTGTTTATCACTCCAACCAAAAAATCCTCAGAAATCCCCCTAAACTCAGCAAAACAAGACGGGACCATGAGAAAGTATCTGCTCCGTGTTGCTTTTACGTAATATCTGGTGGTTCGGGGGGGAGGATCGGTCTCGGCTTCCTCCTGTGCACATCCTGTTCACAGTCTCTCGCAGTGGTGTGGGCTGAAAGGGTCGGCCGACTTTCAACTGTGGCTGAGCAAACTGGTCAAACTGGTCAAACCGTATCCCGCCTGGACGAGCATCACAGACGGGGAGAGCCTCTGAAACAGCGCGAGGCTGCAGCGAGATAAAGAGGCGCGGCGGCACAGACAGAGCGAGGGCGCCGAGTGGGCGAGGACGAGCCGCCGAGCGTGTGGGGAGAACTTTATCTGCTACTTATGTAAAGTCATTCTGTGTAATTCGGTTGTGTAATATTGGAGCGCGCTGAAGAGACTTCAGCGGTGATGGCAGGAAATTAAACTACAGGCTCAACCTGACTCGTGATCACCCAAACCTAAACAAATAAAAAATATGTGACGTTCTAAAGTAGTCCATAGAGTTTCCATGCCTCCATGAGTGTGCTGTTGCTGCGCACTGTGAAATAATTAAACACATTCTGGAGGTAGTAAATAAAAAGCCTAAGAGAAAAGTATCTGAACGTGAATGTGAATCTATTTTGCTGACCTGATGTCCTTCATCATCCCAGTAATATTTCAGCAATATTTTGCTCCCATCGATACAAATGTCTTTATGATTCACTCTTTTAGACTTTTGTGGTTTTCAAGAATTTGAATCCTCCCATGTCTGGATCTTGAATCGTGAGAGAAGCAGGGGCAGCTCGGCTCCCAGCCCCTCTGGACGCTGCTCCGTTCGCTCCTCACAGGAGGATTGAGCGACTAACAAGCTGCGGTAGCTGCCACCGACCCGTTATCACAGTCATGTGATATGATGTATTGAATAAAACGTGCTTCATATTTGAATCTGTGAATTGAGAATAACATTAAGAATGTTTCTTTCAAAAGATATGATGGATATTTTAATTCTATTAGCACTTCAAATTCCACATATCCCATCTGGATTCTTTGTGTGGAAGTAAAAAGGCAGAAATGTCACAGTCTCCAAACATGGACACGTGAACACAAAACTATTTGATTCAATCACGCGCGGCGAAGGATGAATGTTTCTTTTTCATTTGAAAAGCCGCAATTTGATTTTAATGTGAACGGCGGAGAAGTGGCAGACGTCACATCCACCGGCGAGAAAAAGAATCTGTGATGCTGCAGCAGCGGCCCGGTCTGAAAGGAGACATAACACACACACACACACACACACACGCTGCCTCCAGGCTATTGTCCTCAGCATTTAGGTCAGGTTGCAACTTCACACACACACACACACACCCCCAGGAGGCTCTCCTCACCTGCAAAGAGGCCAGTTTGGACAGTGTCAAAGATTAAACCTGTGTTTTATCTCAGAGAAGGGGGCACAGTGTGTGTGTGTGTGTGTGTGTGTGTGTGTGTGTTCACTCACTCCTTTAAACCAGAGGGCAGAGGGTCACTGGAGAATACACTTTTTTTTCCACTCGCTCACACACATGCACACGCACAGCTGCCCTCCTCTGTGTGCGCGGTCAAGTAGAAAGGTGGATCTGTGTCAGGTAGCGAGGGTATTTACTGTTACTGAGACAAACACCGGCACAGCGGACAGAGGGAGGGAGGGAGGGGAAGAAACAGACAAATACTCAGAGGTGGAGGAGGGAAAGGACGCGCGGTGAAGCTCCGGCGGCCTCAGTGGTCAACAGCACGCAGCCACGTGCATCATCACACAGGGAGAGAGAGAGAAAGCTGACAACTTTTTACTGCAAACTAAAAACAAGACATCAGGCCTCTGCAGACATATACGTCAACAAAACATTTACATTTAAAACACACACACAGGACTTGATATGACACCAAAGTCCTGATCTGCTCACGCTCCTGACAGCACACACACACACACACACACACAGTCATCTATCATTCCAAACTAGAGCCATCACATCTAAACCATTAAAAAGCAGCACAACCGCGTTTCCTCCACAAAATAACGGTCCTGTCCCAGTGGAACAAGCGGGGCCGTAAACCACAACGCACGTACTCCTCCTCTGACCTCGGACAGTTTGATTAAAAGGGACATTCTCCTTTAAATAAACATCTGTATTGCTGCCCCCCCCCCCTGCTTTAAATATTCGCTGAAAGCAGGAGCCTGTGGATTATAAACTTCCAGTTTCTCCAGGTGATTAGATTATCTCCATCTGCGTGTGATTATCTGTGTTTCTCAGTCAAACAATAACCTGCTTGTTCAGACAGAAATCTCTTTTATCTGCAGACGCTGGACTTCATGAAGCCGTTGATAAAGAATCAAATGACGACTGAGTGTCAGCGACTGTCGCTGTGATCCGGAGCAGCAGAGGGACAAAAGACAGAGGGTAAAGATTATCACCACGATTTGGGAGGTTGGAAAACAGCTGGAAGACGACACCTTTACGCTTAATTTTCTAATTCCATCTGTTAACCGAGAGAATGCTCCTCAGATTCATTAATGATCTCGACACGTTGGAAAGGCCTCAAGGGTTAAAGAGAGGCAGAACAAAAAGAAACGCCAGGTCCCAACGAGGCCTTTTTGTTCATCTCCCACTTCACTTATTCATTTATTTATTTATTTAGCATTTGTGCTCTCCTGCCACACGGCCAGGGGGGGAGCGAGGGACCACAGGTGCTCGGGTGAATCCGATGGACATCCGCAATTTATCATTCATACGCCGGTGACGGCAGGCCAGGCCGAAATATGGCACGGTAAACACAAACCATAGATCATTCACAGACACAGATACACACGGACAGCCGCAGTACGCAGCTAAACACACACACACTCACATACATAAAATATATCTTTGAAGACAGATGCTTTTATGTGAACACGGAGCTGGACGTGGGTCACATCACAACATGCCTCCTTCAGCGCGCTGTAGATATCGTTTTCTTTGCGTCTCTTTATTCCACTTTATCTTTGTCTCTCTTTGGGAAGCTTGTCTCCCTCCCTCACTTCCCCCCCTCCTTTTTTTTTTTTTTCCTTTGCGGATTTCTGGCAGACTAGACACTTAAAAGTGTAGCGATGCCACCCTCCCATTCATGAAAAAAAATAAAAATAAATAACAGAGATCTGGGCTTTTTCATCCCTGCCGAGTGCCAGCATTTATTTCTCCTGCACAATTATAGCTTTTTGCTTTGGACTTTGGTTGCAGAAGTCTGAGCACATTCGCATAAACAAGCTGGACTCCAACCAACTCATGAACTTCAGTCTGCCTGTCTTTTTTCACAGGTATAAATACAGTGAGGAGATGACAGCAGCCCCCCCCCCC
>JAFBJW010000102.1:1767574-2133843 GCA_016785235.1 Pseudorhombus dupliciocellatus
CCCCCCCCCCCCCCCCCCCGGCCCCCGGCCCCCAAACCGCCCCGTGCCTCCAAACTTTTAATCCGGGCTTTAGAGGGATATATCTCAGTGGGATATCACTGCTGGCCTGCATCTGCCAGAGCGAGCTGGGAGCTGATTTCTGTGTTTACATAAGATTAGAGCGCAGGGAGAAAAGAAGGTAGCCCGTGCGGTTGCTCCGAGCCAAGTAGCTCTCATTTTTAATGCAGCAAATACTGCCACAAACAGCCTGCAGACGCTGGGCTGAGGAGAGATATAGCCAAAGGTAGGAACAATACGTTACACCACTTACTAGCCTCAGGGCTGCGTGTGTGTGTGTGTGTGTGTGCGGACGCCTGCCTATGCAGACTTTCGAGCAGTGGTCAGGGACCGTAGATACGAATACACGGCTCTCAGCTGTAACACTGGTGACTTCTAATAATTCGATATCTGTTTTCATCTCTTTGTTATCATCTTTTTTCTTTAGCAAGAAAAAAAATTTTTCAAGTAATCTGGCTGGATTTGAGATAATGGTTTGATTTCAATTGGAATTTTGAAGTGGTAGTGGTAATTTTGCTTGTGAAGGATAACGGACAATGAGAACCTTCAAAGACTAATTCCAAACAATGAGCCAGTTCATCTGCTTTAAAGATCTTATTAAAATGATCACCACTGTGATCTGTCCTTATTAAACGTGAAATTACGTCATGAGTCAGAAATGAGCCGCGTCAGTCGAACTTGACCAACATGGCGGCAGCAGGTTATGTAAGCGGACTGCGCCATATTTGCAGCATGTGTTTTCAGTCTGAACTGACACGGTCGGTGCAGGGTCATGTTGCATGTACTTTAAGGGCCGACACAGCAAACATGAACTCCACACCAGCGCTACCACACCCTATCACATGGCACACACACACACACACACACAGAACATCCAGTTTACACCCACTGACCCCTGGTAAATGACATAACCATGTGAGGCAAACCTGCTGGGGCTTCACTGTGTGTCTTCAGGACTTTATTGTGAAACTGCCATGGGTTCACATTGACCACAGGCCTCAACCCAAATGCAGCACTGACACAAGCACATGCACAGACGCTGGATTCCATGTAGGAAAATCTCTCTACGTGACTTAACTGTACCTCTGACTCCACTGGTCTCTGTCCAGGTTAAATACAGAGCGATGAATGATGATCAGCTGAGTTCAACTGCAGGGTCCCTGGTTAGTTTTATATTTAGAAATGGCCTGAGCCCCAGCTCTGAAACCCTCGAAGGATCGGCCGTATAGATAATGGATGGATGTTCAACATCAAAATCCACATCCTGGAAAATCATTACCTCAGTAAACGTGGGTCTAGTTTCTAGATACTCCAACGTTAAAGACAGAGACGTGACAAATGTGTGAAATGTTTGAATCTTGGCCGCTAAAATACAACTGAATCTAAATCCGTCCACTTCCACGGAGCTGTTCCTCCACCATCATAACTATTGACTTTATGGGTTGTTTCCTGCGTGTCTGCCATCTCATGACTTTCACTTTCCAACTGTGACCCTTGACCCTGGCCACAGTGTGGCTCACACAACACGCAGCAAAGGAAAAGTACGCCGCGCGTGTCATAGGTGGTGGGTGCGGCAGATACCGACGTCGACCCAAAAACACCAAAAGCGCTCAAAGCGACCGCCGCGTCAGTCAAGAGAAGGAATGCTGTGACAGCTACGCGGATAAAAAAGCAGCTCAACCCAGCAGTGCCCTTCAGCAAGGCATCGAACCCACCGAACCTGTTGGCGGCAGTAACCTGGCAGTGTAGATTTACAGCAAGCGTGTTCCCCTCCCCTCCCGCTGCACCTCCTGACCCCAGCTGATGCTGTAAATATAAATGTGCTCCTGCACCGTCAACCCGCTCAGTTACACAAGCAACACTTCCACAAAGGTTAAAAATATGTACATTTGACTTCCTCCTTCTCTCCTCCTCTCTGCTTCTCCGAGTGCAGGGCTCAGCAGGTCAGGGGCATTAGTGGGAATCTGCTGTCATTTTCTTTCTGTTTTTCAGTTGCTTTTTCTTCCTTTCTTTCTTTCTTTCTTTCTTTTCTCCATTTGCTGCTCTTCATTTCTACACTGTCCATCTTAAACCCTGCGTGCCAGCAAACCAGTCATAACTCGTCCTGCTGAACTATAGGGGTGTGTGTGTGTGTGTGCACGTAGACGAGAAGAATGACAGCCTTTACAGTGAACGTTGACAGTGTGTTAATGTGTAGAGCCGCGAGTGAGGAAAGAAGTGTGTAAATAGCCGTGTGTGTGCGTCTGTAGCCCCCACACCCACCTCTTCCACACACACACACACACACACACACACACACACACACACACAGACCTGTGACACCCGTGTCATCAAACAGTTGGATGTCGGCCAAGTTCATCTGTTAATGGACAGCCACCAGGACCCGGCCCCTCACATCCCCTATCCCCCTAAGGCTCTCTACCCCTATGTGCCCTCGTCTCCTCACCCCCCGTCTCCCTCTCTTTTTCTTCTCTTTTTTGTCACTTTTCTCCCCCCCCCCCCCCCCCCCCCCCGTCTCTCAACACCTCTCAGCGTTGCAGATTGGAGCCTGCATTTCCCTTGTACAGCAAAGATAAACAGTGTGTGCGTCTCTTTGTTTGTGTGTGTGTGCCCCATGCTCTAAATGCGTTACACGCACACACACACACACACGCACGCACACCGTTCACCTTTGAACTTTTAAACAAGCTCAGAGGAAAAGAGGTAAAGAAAAAATCTAACAAAGGCCAAAAGTGAGGTGAGGTTCCATTAAATTACGGGAGATGAAAACGTGTGTGTGTGTGTGTGTGTGTGTGTGTGATAAGTGGTGTTAACTACAGTCCAGGACATGCTGAAACACATCTGTCTGGCAACAAAAAAGTGCAGCACATAAAAAACGAAACCTTTCTGTCTTTCCCTCTTTATTTTCTCTCTGACTCTTCCCAAACACACTCTCACACACACACGATCCCATCCTGGAATATCTGTGGCAGGTCAAGAGGTCAAGGAATTACGACGTCTCTCACTCTTCAGTCTTTGTTAAACCTGATAAACCATGTCTTCTTTTCTTGAAATCGTTGGCTTGTGAGAGGAGGAAAGGTTGAGAAAAAATAATGGAGTGGTTCTGTGCAGGTTGTGGGAGCAAACACAACTGAAGCCCTTCTTGTCTTGACGACCATGAACAGTGCCGTGCAGCCTTACATTCACACAGGGCACGTCTGTGCAGCACTGTCTCCGTCAGAAGATGTTTTGGGGTTCAGTTTCTTTTCGGCATCAGGCTGACTGGACAGGTCCGTCCTCTAACCAAAGGTTGGGCCTGTCCAGTCTTCACCAGTCGCCCCTATTTAATGCTTTGAATACATTAAAGCATTATTGTATTTATTCTCATGCACAAACAAAATCATAGCTCTATGTCGTCAGAGTTAATTTCACCAATAAAAATAGGCAAAAAATAAATATCTTCACGACGTGGCAACCATCTTAGACTAACCTGCTGCACGCTCACACACACACAACATCTATTTAGAACATTTTAGCCGTTCTTTATCCATTTTAGGGAAATAAATTATCCATTAGATTTCATCATATCTTACTGGGGCAATTACATCAAGAAAATGATAGCGGGCACAGGATCAATTATGCATGCCCTTGGCCAAAGACCAAGCATCGGGCAAGAGGAGAGGGCATGTACACACACACACACACACGTGAAGAAGAGGAGGATCTCATAGATGTGGCCCATCAGTTCATCTTACTGCCGAAAAAGTTCATACACTTAATAATTTAGCTGTGCTCTGGATACAGTTTCCCAGTTGAATATTAACAACTTTGAAGTGAGTAACAGCAGCCAGAGGTATATAGGGTGTGTGTGTGGGTGTGTGTGTGTGTGTGAGAGAGAGAGAGAGAGGGTAAAAGAGACCTCAGGAAACAGGCCCTGTGATTCCCACCGGAGACAACCCCTCACAACACACACACACACACACTGCATGCGCTCGCGCTCCTTCCACTCGGCTGCGTCCATTACACCGCCATTTGTAACATTGCTTATTTCTGGGCAATTAAGAATTCCTTTTCATCGCTATGAAGGTTCACATATCTCCCTCACAGCGCTTGTACACAAACTGCGGAAGATGTGAGGAAGACGACAAACGTGTGTGTGTGTGTGTGTCCTGGGGTTGGTGGTGGTGGGTGGGGGGGCTGTTGGAGGAAAGGGAGGGTGAAGAGATGAGGATAAAAGCAACAAAGGGAACTGGAGAAGAAAACAGTAAAAATTGGCGCCGGCACCAGTTGTTTTTGTTTGTTAGTGCTGCATCCCCATCTCTGTTCTGTTTTTTTTTTTTTTTTAATTGTCCAACCTCATTATTAGCTGAAAATTATTATTTTTTGTTGACTTCTCTCTTTTGTCTTCCCATTACAAAAAAACTGTGTCAGAAGCGTCCTGTTCCAAACACAAAGGTGTGTGTCCGTAAGTGGGTGTTCACGCGCAGGTGCCTATTTTTCGTGTGCGTTTCGCTTTTTTTTTCCCCAGAGGACACAACAATGGAATTCACCCCCCCCCCACGACTCCCTCCTCTACCACCCTGTTTTTTTTCTGAGTTTTCATTCATGTTTACAGAGAAACTCACTTAGGAGGACGAATCAGTGTCTCCAAAATGGCAGCCTCAGACAGAGGTAGGGAGGGACGGGGAAAGAGAAAAGAGAGGTAGCTGACATCTGTTCGTTCAAGGAGAAACACAAAGTGTGTGTGTGTGTGTGTGTGTGTGTGTGAGGAGGATTGTGTGTAGGCTGATGGAGACAGAGACACAGAGAGATGGGCATTGAGAAATCATTTTACCATGTCAAGACCGACATGCACAGGACAGAGCCAGATGGTTTGCATTTGGTATATTTTGTGCATGTGTGTGTGAGCGTGCATTTGTGTGTGTGTGTGTGTTTGTGACAAGCAATGTAATGAGTGAACAGACAAGACATCATGTAAATTAAATATGTCCAATCTCTGGCTCGGCTCTCAAGTCTTCACACAATTAAAGAAAAAAAAATCCAACTTTCATTTATAAAGTGCACACACACACACACACACACAGACATATCTCTCACCCAAGGCACAAATGAGAAAACACACGCACACACTCACACACAAACACCCCTTGACATGCCGGCTCTGACAAGCGTAGCTGATGTGCGCCACGAATGCGCATGGTAATAGGCCAATCAAAAATGCAAAACAATTGGCAATTACTGTGAGGGCCTAATGGTCATTAGAATTTACAACTAGGTAATGAACTAAAGTCTGCCCACTGCATGCATATTCATAAAGCTGTTTGAGCTTTGAAGATTAAAGTAGCGCTTAAAATTCAAATGAGCCTCCGCAAATTATCGAGAAAAGTCAGTGCTGCTGCCGCCGATGGGTGTGTGTGTGTGTGTGTGTGTGTGTATTTATGCGTGTAATTTTTTTTAAGGGAATTATTAAACAGTGTATTCCTCGGCATCTGCAGACGGAGCAAGTGTAATTATGAGGTTGGGCCAAGCCGATATTTGTGACATTATGAGATTAAGTAGTTTTAATTTGAGACATAGGTTTGTCTATATTAGTATATATGGAGACACACACACACACACACACACACATATATATATATAAATATATACATTGCCTGCAGATTGAAAACATCAGAGTCAGGATGTGATGAAAGTGATAAAAATACTATACTGGACTATATTGAATCCAGATCAAAAGGATTCCTCTCTCCAGTGGTTCCCAACTTTTTTGGCCTCAGTTTCCACCAACAGCAGTTTTCTAAAGGCCTAAACTGTAACTTATGAATGATCACTTCCTCTGCGTTCAGTTGAACCCTCTTTTTTTTTTTTTGCACTTCTGCAGGCTGTGCACACGCACGCCTGTGCTGGTGCATATTTGTGAGCACTGTGTGTTTTGGTTCTCTCTGTGGGGTCCAGACCTCAGGTTCCAAACTGCAGCACAAGAGACCACGTGATCAGCTTTGTCATAGACACACACACAGAGGGAGACAGCATAAAAAGACAAAGCAGCATTATGTGGCCAACTGATTTTCAAATGTCACATTTCATCAGACAAAAGATAAATATCCTCGTTTGAGGTTTTGTGACGATGAGGCCAAAAGAGAAAACCGAAGGATTTCAACTGGGTTTCATTGTTTTTCCTTCATTACATGTTCATCTTTATTTAATTTGATTGACTGACTGTTGGTTAATCCTGCATCAGGAAAAGGTGGAAGAGACTGTTTTTGTCCAACTGATGATTTAACATCGTAGAACTTTATCAAATCCAGGAATGTTTATCGGTTGCAAAGAGTCGTATAATGAAAAAACACAAGCCCCCTGAGACGGGAGGAATTCCATATGTTATCCTGCTTCGAGGGTGTATTGGACTTCATTTGGCTCAAAGCACGCTCTTCATTTGCTGAGCAGAAGGATGTCAGGTGGTGGGAGGGAGAGGAAGACCCTCACCCTGCCAAAATAAAAGACCCACACGCTACGTACGTTAGCGACACACACAGTCGCAGCGTGTGTGTGTGTGTGTCTGTGTCTGCTGTAGTAGAAGTAGTTCAGCCAAACGGGAAACATGAAACCAGAGCAAGGAGCCACACACACACACACACACACACACACGCTGCCAGTTTAGCCCTGGCACACTTAACCAGCGGATGTCCTGCATGCATCCACAACGCCAGCACACAATGCCAGCCCACACACACACACACACACACACAGACAGACAACCAAAATATAAACAAACATGCTTACACATATATACATATGACATGTATGTAGGCATGTTGTTATGGCAGGTGCATACAGACTGATGAATGAAGTGATGTGATTTCAACGTGTGAGAGAGAGTGAGTGTGTGTGTGTGTGTGTGAGGAGCTAGTCTGTAATCCAATGGCCTATATAAATAAGCTTTGTAGAGTATAAACAGTTTTATGAACAGGCCTTCAACATAATAAGAGAGTTGAGTTACACGTGCACCCCATGAGCAGACCAGAGTGTGTGTGTGTGTGCGCGTCACGGGAATAAACACTCACACACAGCGAACAGCGAGGGAGCCAAAAACAGCAGCTTTCCCTCTCACCGCCGAGGAGTAAATGTAGCGTGGATGTCGAATCACTCGCATAAACACAAAGAGCCAGATCAATAAACAGCCCTCCATCACCGAGCGCGTACAGTAGTCCTGACGTCACTCACATCGCCCTCCACGCCGCCGCCGCCGCTGGAAATAGTGCAAACAGGGAAACAACACATGGTCGTTTTTAATGTCTTATTGTTCTCCGCTGTTGTCAGTGTGTCGGGACGCCTCGCCGACCGCTGCAGCCTGGGAGATCTTTTGTTTTCTACAGATCTGTCTCCATCTTTGGTCGCCGTCGCCGTGGCGCGCCTGTGCCGCACTTCCCAGGGACTCGCTGTCAATCAAAGCGTGTGGGCAGCGTGATGTCTTTCCCTTGGATTTCTATTTTTTTTTTTTTTTTTTTTCCTTTTCCACCCTTTGATGTTGTTGTTGTTGTCTGCTCATCCGTGGTGGAGGTGGTGATGGTGATTGCTGCCCATGCCTTTGCTCCTCTTCTATTTATTCCAGACTCTCCACGCATGCAAACCACCGCTGAGCACCCGGGGTATTTGTCTGAGGAACATTCACCAGATTGTGTTGGAAAAGTTTGCATTTTATGACGTTTGTCCATTTATCTGTCATTCGAATTTTTAAACCCGATCAGATCACTTATGGAAAACGTCAGCGTCTACCAATCAGAAACTCCTCTCTCACTCCTCACAGAGGCAGACAGTGACTCCAGTAAAAGGAAGCAAGTGTTCCCGCTCATCTCCTGTTCATTCCTAACCCACTTCCAAAGTAAAATGCATCACTTCCAGTGTGGTGACAGAAATAATCCAGCACCATTCTGACGTGAGTCCATTGATCACCACAGGGAGAGACTCCCCTCTGCGGAAAAACAGCTCGTAATTACGACTGCGTCACACCAGGAAGTCAGCTGACAGAGTGGTGACAGAGTGTGTGTCTACATGGACCATGTGTGTGTGTGTGTGTGTGGGGGGGGGGGGGGGGGGGGGGGGGGTAATACAGATACTATTCCTGAACTTAACCTTGTGTCCGTTCCACCAGCTGCAGGTTCTCTCCACTGGGTCGTAATCTGAGGTCAGGGATTAACTCTCTCTCTCTCTCTCTCTCTCTCTCTACAGACAGGTCAGCAGTCCCATTAAAGGTCAACAGCTCGCACCATCGTCTCCATCGTCTTGCCCAGAGGCACATCAGCAGCTCCTAGGTCAGTTTTGATTCCTTCCTCATAACGTCAACAAAGTGCAGCGTTCACTTACTGAAGGGAAGAAGAATGAGGACGAAAAAGGATTTGATTCCAATTCAGCTGTTCAATGCTGCCACCCAAACACGTGTGTGTGTGTGTGTGTGTGTGTGTGAGCACAAAGAGGATCAGGGGTAAATCAACAGGTCTGGACTTCCCCCAGCACAAGTTAGAGAAAAGCAGGTTTGAACTCAGACAGGTGAATGCTAAACACTTTTTTTTGTTACTAACCCCACTTTTTTTTTTTTTGCGTTATCATCAACAGCTTTGCCGATAAGCAGCTCACAGAGGGTTCGTTTCTTTCTCCGGTGTCTTCTCTCTTTTTTTGCGAGCGCTGACTATAAAACATTGGCCTTGGCGACAGAGTATTAGCTTCATTCCTGCGGCCCGGCTCGACAAGTTATCCCGCCACTGATATTTCTCAACACAAAGGACGGTGTTTGCATTCAGCGAAAGCTCCGTCAAAATGCCAAACACAGTCAGACGGTCGGTGCGCTGGGGGAGAGACGCGAGAGTTCAAATGCTGCACTTGAGTCCACTAAATAAAATCTTACACGTTGGGGAGAGAAAAGAAGGAAGAGACGGACAGAAAAAAAAAGGGAGAGCAACAATAGATTAGTAATGGCAGCCAGTGTGTGAAATCTCTTTGTAGGCTGGTCGGGATGTGCTACAGCATGAAGCGCACGCATACCAAACATACTGTAATTGACTCAGTATGAAGCGGCTGTCCCGGATTTGCATTGACTGCTAATGTTGCAGGAGGAGGGAGAGAGAGAGAGAGAGAGAGACATGTGAGCCAGAAGAGAAAATGGAAAAAAAAAGGAGATGAGGGAGAGAAGAGACATGAGATAGAGAGAGACAGAGATCTGACACCGAGCCAGACAATGAACGGGTGTTAAAAATGCACTAATGTGTATTGAGGTGCGTGGCATTAGCCAGTGATGATAAGCTAATTGCTAATCACTAGATCATAGACTAACAATCCTCATGTTACGAGGCTCAAAGCCAGGACGACTCTTCAGTGGAATGACCTGGGCGAACGAGGGAGTGGAAACCAGATTTTTTAGGGAAGTGCGGCTGATAAAAAAAAAAAAAAAGAAATATCTGAATTTGTCATCGCATTGATAACATCTCTGGTAATGAGCTAATATTGGTCGGCTAATGTAGAGTTTATCACAAATCGCTGGTCAATAAAATGAATAATCGCGTTCACTGGCCGCATATCAATTTCAGCTCATTAACACACATATTATCGCTGATTTTTCCACAGAGGACAGGATTAAATTCTCGATGCTAATTATGAGAAATCAGGCGGCAAACTGGACAGCAGAGATCGCATGTGCTCTGGAAGTAATCCACAGAGAATTAATTCTAAATTTTCAATTTTCAAGCCAAGATTTTTTTTTTTTTTTTTTTTTAAATCACATCCACTTTTTCGTTTAAAAGGAAAAGAGGGAGAGGGAGATTCTCTCTCTCTCTCACACACACACACACGTGCAGACTTCTCTCTTTTGAGACATACATTAGTGATGCTGTTTCTGAATGAGGGGCGCCTCGGGGATTATAATCAGAATTTTCATCTCAGTCAGGGATTAATAGAATAAATGGGCAAGAGAGAGAGTACTAACCGTGTGTGTGTGTGTGTGTGTGTGGGCGTGTACGCTTCCTTTTTGCACGACTGATCGGCATTTGCCTGTACAGTACTCTCTCTAAGTCACACACACACACACACACACACAGGTAATGTCTCGGCTCTCCTCAATCGGAGCTGTTTGATATGTAAATAGCAGCGATCCGGCACCAGTCCAACGCTTTGTGTTCCTCTGAGCCTCGCAGCCGCCGGAGCAGCTCTGCAGCCCCCTGACCATAAACGCTGGTACACGTTTCACAACAAACAGGTACACACGTATACACACACACAAACAGCCATCACATTACACAGGCAGATACATGCAGGAGCAAAAAAAAAAAAAAAGCAGGCGACATTTGTAGAGATGAAGGATGAGATGTCCGATTTCCTGCCACGTGAGCTGAAAGATTTTCCCCGGGTTATTCAAAGAAGTCATCGCTAATTATTTGTTGTATTATCTGATGATAATTATTATCAGCATTAGTAAGTAAATCCTTTGACATTTAGGACGAGATGAATTGAAAATAAAATAATGTTCAACCTAAGACAGTGAGGTGTAGGTAGAGGACATTGAGCTATGAGCTGGTTTCACTGGCTGAGTGGCCGAGGCCTCACACACTGCAAGGGAAAGCTGCGAGACACACACACCGTGCAAGGCATTTACAAATAAGAAACACACATTCTTCCCACTCCTCCTGTTTTCATTAGGAATGCTACTGGGCGCTTTTAATCGCAGCTGAAATTCCAGCAGATTTTTCTTTTATTTTTTTTTATGTCTTTCACATATTTACTTCACCGTGACAGTTTGGGGTCAATTAGGATGAAAGCTGGGGTCGATGCGGTGGAGGAGGAGGAGGGGGAAGGGGGGGCACTGGCTTTAATTATCGGCTACCAGAATTAACGTGTTGCGTAAATTCAGCGAGCGTGAGGTGGTGTTTGTGCTGGTGTGTGTCCAGCGGCCGAGAGAAGATCCAAAAAGCAGCGTCGCTTCACAGGGGAGACGAAAACGTAAATAAACGGCGGATTCATCGCACAGATGGAGACTTTCAGATCTTCTTCTTTTTTTTTTCCTCGCCGGGCCTGAACGTCTCAAACAGCAAACGTTTAATAACACTCGGCCTGTCTGCTGCTCAGCTTGACGTCAACGTCGGACAAGATATACAACGCTGCGGCCCTGTTTTCTCCTCCTGTCTGAGTGTACAGCTGTTCCAACCAAGACGTTCCCACACACAACGCTATTGAAGCAGCCAGACGCCTGTATTATGATGTAAATCGCTCTAATAACCCAGTTTAGCTGGTGAGTGTCTGCGAGGGAGAGAGCCTGTGTGTGTGTGTGTGTGTGTGTGTAGGTGTAGGTGTGGGTGCATGTTGAAACATATAATCACAGCAGAGAGACAAGGAGGTTTGACTTAAAAAAAAAAAAAAAGATGCACGCTCATGTTGCATTTACTCCTTCCAGCTGACGTATGGTGGGAGGAGCTGTCTCTAGTTCAAAGGGCAAAGGTCAAAAACATCTCTAAGAGAGAACCCTGTCCCTCGTCTTCCTGTAAGTGTAGATTTTAATAGTGGGAACAGAAATCTGTCACCAGGAATGATCTTGACTTAAAAAAAAAAAAAGATGCACGCTCTCATGTTGCATTTACTCCTTCCAGCTGACGTATGGTGGGAGGAGCTGTCTCTAGTTCAAAGGGCAAAGGTCAAAAACATCTCTAATAGAGAACCCTGTCCCTCGTCTTCCTGTAAGTGTAGATTTTAATAGTGGGAACAGAAATCTGTCACCAGGAATGATCCTGACGCCTCCAGCAGCTCGCTGCTTATTTCACAGAAATGCAAATGAAAAAACAAAAACACAAAAAAACCACTACATGGAAAACAAACTACAACATTTAGGATTCCTGAGCTGCGTTCAACAAGCTAAGTGATAAATAGCGCGTTTTGCTTGTGTGTTTCTGCCGCTCCCCCCTCCTCCCCCCCTCACTCTGTAACAGCTAATTTAGTACAGGCAGCCCACCACTAAAAACTACTGCTAATTAAAATTCACAAGGAAGAAAAAAAGAATGGCACTGCAACAAATAATTAGTGGTGTTAAGACGCTTTAAATAAATGACTTTCCCTCCATGAGCAAAAACTAAAACTGGCTTTTCCCTCTCTCTTCTTCTCCTCTCGGTCGATTCCAGCGACGGGAGGAAAGATTCAGAGTTAAATCGTGTATTTTACCTATGAAATTTGGTTTGTAGATAGACTGAGAGCGACGGAGAGCTGGGCTGCATTTAGCTGGGTAAGATGTGGCAGTGGAAGGGGGGGGGGGGGAACCACACCGAGCGCGGGACACATCTGGTAGGGCCACATGAGAGAGAGGCTAGCACACACACACACATATGGACACACACACACACACACACATTCTGCGCACCCAATCCCAGGAAGAGGCTACAGTTACTCCCCAGACTGAAAGTCACACACAAAAACACCCCTGCAACCAGTTTCAATGATAACATCTCCTCACACACTCACGCACTCTCTCTCTGTCTCACACACACACACACACACACATCTGCAACTGCACTAACACTGACCAGTGGCAGCACAAAGTCAAGGTCACCCGTGGTCTCTTTGCATGGGGGATTTGGTCGCCATGGTCAAACCGAGGAAACTGGGCAAACTGGGAAAACACACACACACACACACACACACACACTCTCAGACACACACAAAGGCCCTCACACCTAATATAATATCTGTGTTGAATTCATTGAATCTGGTCAAAGTTGGGTCCGTTACATTTTCTTACGCTCTCTCTCTCTCTCTCTCTCTCTCTCTCTCTCTCTCTCTCTCGCTCACACGTACACACTTGCCTCTACATGAGTCAGTAGACAAAAAACAATACACACACAGAGACAGCTATCCTAAATCAAACCAGCGTGCGTGGTTTTGTGTCGTCTGTGGACGAGAACAGAGGCGTATTCTCGTGGGTTTCCTCCCCACCTGTGACGTCCCTTTGTTGTTGTTTGTCTGACAACACCCACCCTCGAGCAAATCTCAGCCAATCACAATCCTCGCCATAACCAGGATTGGCATGTGTGTGTTCCACAGAAAGAAACGCTCAGACGACTACAGCCCCCACAAGGCACAGAGGAACATTCGTAGGCAACACGCACGCTAGACTGCAGACTCCGCACACACACACACAGTGCAGGGACACAACAGCAAGGGCCCGACGTTGTAGGGAACACACAACGCCACGAATGTCCAGCCAGCCAGGGCGACACACACACGCAACCAAAATGTGCTGAACGGAAACGAAGAATCTGCTGCTTCCCGGCGGCAGGAGAAGGTTTACGCCGGGACAAGGAACATTTCAGCAAACGTTTGAGCGAAAGAGCGAACTACTTATCATCCCTGCCTTTGTTCTGTCAGATTTTAATCTCCTCCACGTAAGCAGATACACATCTGACAGCCCCTCGCTTCAGTTAGACTGCTGCGTCTTTGTGCAAAAAAAAACAGAAAAATTCCAGCCGGAGGTGATCAGTGTTGGCAGGTGTGAGAGCGGCACGGTTACCTGGGAGGGGCTCCTGTTTCGGACAAATCCCTCTGGGCAACAAGAAGCGGTCATCGTCGTCATCTGCCAGCGTGGCCTGGACGCCCACTTCCACAGGCCTGCGAGTGCGGTTGTGCAGGGAGCCCAGGGCCGGGGAGGGGGTGAGGGCCAGGCCCGGCGAGGGCGAGGGGGGCTTGTCCAGCCCGCGGCCCACGGCCAGGCAGGGCGGCCCGTGGCATCGCTTCCTCTTGTGCTCAATGAAGAGCAGGATGTCCGCCAGGGGGAAGGTGGCCTGGCATTGGCCGCAGGTCAGCAGGTCCTGCTCTAGAGACGGGTGGGCGTCGGGGCCCAGCCGGGCTAGCCGGCCCACGGCCGAGCCCGGGTGATGCCCGTTGAGGCTGCCGCTCTCCTCCGAGAGCTCCGAGCAGCGCTCCGAAAGCTCCTCCGACGAGACGACGGCCGCGGAGAGGGGCTCGGCTGCTGGTGAGGCGGAGGGGGGGGGGGGGGGACAGGCAGAGGGGGAAGAAGAAGGGGGGGGGGGGGGGGGGGGGGGGGGGGGGGGGGGGGGGGGGGGGGACAGGCAGAGAGGGAAGAAGAAGAAGATGGGAGGGTGAGAGAAAAGAGAGATTGCAAAAAAGAAAGAGTAAAAATGAGAAGGTGACACTCACTCTAAGCAGAAACAAACATGTTTTTATTTTTCTATTCCTCTTCTGTAATTTCAAGCGATCGACGAGCGTGTTTGTGGGCTGGATGACAAGGGAGAGTGTCTCTCAGAGGCTGAGCTAAATGAAAGCCTGCCATGTGGTGCACACAATAAGGGGCTGAGAAAATCTGCCTTGTAATGATGGAAATGCATGTACTGCAGAAAAAAATGATTACAATGCAAACAGATCTGGATCACACATCCTAAGAATAAACGGTGGGAAATAATGTCCCGAATCGCTGCGAAGCTCAAATTCAGACTCATCAAAGATGACAATTTCATACGCAATGACAGGGGACGCGTAGAAAATGACGGTTCCACGCAGCGTTCACCAAAAACTCTTAACTATAAGGATGAGTTTCACTTCCCCCGACCTTGTTTGCACAGGGTTTGATCCTGTAATCAGCCGAGGGGAAACTGTCACCGACATGTCCAACACATGTGCTGGGATGAAGGGAAGCGAACGCAGGCGGAAGAGAGAGCGAGTGTCAGCGAGACGAAGCGCCACTCTTCCCCCGCTCTCGCTCACATGTGCCCGACTTCCAGTTCTTGGATCCCAGCTGCTTGTACAGCGGGAAATCGCCCCCCAAAATGAGCTGTTCAACCCGATTCCTCACCCCTCCGAGGCAGGATTAACTCCTGACTACTTTTTTAAGGAGCCTTTTGTCAGGCTCAGTGGAGGAAGATGAGTGTGAACAGAGCGGCCCGCCGAATTAGACGAGTGAAACGGGAGAACATAATTCACTGTCCCTCTTTTAAGGAAAATCTTCCAGTCCAAGGTGAAGAGTCTGACTCTCTGCGCTAGCCGCCTAATGCATGTTGACCTTCTTTACTCAGCAGCCAATTTCACATTTTAATGAACTTAAAACCACTGAGAATCAAAAAATAGATTTTAATTTTCACCGTCTGGGTGATTGGTACAGATTTTGTCTGATAAAAGGGGATGGGGTTTCCGGTGCATGCATGTGTAACAAAGTGTGTGTGTGGGGGAATGTGCAAGAGTGTGTGTGTGTGTGTGTGTGAGAGAGAGAGAGAGAGAGAGAGAAAGAAAGGGGGAGATAGCGTCTGAATTTGGACGACATCCCCTAAAGGAAATATCACTTGAAGGCTGCAATCCTGCGCGACATCTGTGCGCAAACTGGGACATGGAGATAACACGATAAATTCCTGGCTTGCACCAACTCCTCCACCCCCCACCCTCCTCCTCCCGTACCCCTCTCCCCCTTTGATTTAACTTCAGGTCAACACAACAACACGCAGGGGGGGGTGGGGGGGTGGATCATTGAATTTGCAAAAATAAAACGACGATCGAGAACGAAATTAAAAAAAGCTGCCTGAGCCTCTCACTTCTACAGCTGGGCTGACAAGCGGATATCCAGGATTTGATCAAACATTGTGTTGCTATAAATATGTTTTTTTTTAAAAAATAGAAAGCAGGTTTTCACGCACAGAGTTCATGTAAAAGGTGGAACACGTCTAAATCTCTTATTTGTATTTATTTCCAGAGCAGTGCAGCCGAATGGAATAAAGAGGGATTCACACATCAGCACATGACACACACGTTCCCTAAAGGGACTGAAAGGTGTAAATGGACTCTCCATTAGAAATAATTTTACCAAACAGTTTGTTAAATCTTTCAGCTCTTCCACTGTGAATGAGGAAATTAACCAAAATGTAAATTATCACGGAGGAGGAAATTTAACTGACGAGCATTTTATTATTTTACTCCTTATATTCGCCCAGAACATGGAAATTCAGGAGATGTGAAATTATGTCATGGAAATGTGGAATTGTGAGAAATGAAGAAAATAAAAACATGCACGATTAAAAAAAAAAAAAAGAAAGAAAAAAAGCAGAAGAGAAGAAATATTCAGAGCTGGGTGTTTGCTTGAGAGCGACAGGCCGGAAATGTGAGCTCCACTGGTAACAAATGTGAATCTATATGCAAAATGAGACGTGTGCATGTGTGCACGAGCGTGTGTGTGGTGTAAGGTTTAATGTGGGGGGAATGTGAGCTCCACTGGTAACAAATGTGAATCTATATGCAAAATGAGACGTGTGCATGTGTGCACGAGCGTGTGTGTGGTGTAAGGTTTAATGTGAGGGGTGGGGGGGTGAAAGGCGAGGTCTGCAGGAATATGACTGTGAAGCTGCATATGCTGATTTGCAGCCTGCATGTTGTTGAGATGTGATGAACAAAAAGGGGAGACACTGGGGGAAAAAGTGCATGTGAAGGTAATTAAAGAGGAATTGTGAATTTTGGAGATGCCCCCCCCCTCTCTCTTCCTCCTCCTCCTCCTCCTCCCCGTATCCTGTCTCTCGTGCACTCTCCCTTTATTCTGAGGAGATCGCCAAATAGTAGCCCGTGCAGATTGGGGTTGCGGTGAAACTGATCAGGTTCAAGTTCAGCGCTGGGTTTTCTGATCGCGCTCTGCCTCCTAGCGACGGCTCATGGCCATGGTGACTGAGCTGTCACCCAGCCGCTGCCACACACACACACACACACACACACACACACACACACCGACTCTCTCTCCAAACAAACACGGGCGACAGCTAGTCAACATATCGAAACAGGATCAAGCAACGGTGCGTAATCATGGCCAAATATATGCTTGGTTTATGTTCGGAGCCACTTGGAGAGCGGCTGACACGCTCCGGAGTGGCGCACGGCCCCGACACATGCTGCCCTGATAAACGCCACTTTGGCCCTCGCCCCGCAGTTTCCCAACACACTCGTGGGTCCCAGTGAATCCACTTCACTGGGAGAATTACACCCGAAAGTTTGTGGATGAAGAAACGCGGCGCGTAAAAACGCAATGAAACAGTGGCCGGGAGCAGCTCGCTCCTCGCCACATGCTGCCGCTGCACAATAACCTGGTGTTCGAGTCTCACCTTACATGTGCGTGAAGCCCTCTTTCGTGAGACTGTGTCGTTGTGTAAAACTGGAGTGCGCGTGCTGTGGTCCTGTTGCTTTATCTCTGACTCGGACCTGCAGCAGACTGGGAGAGTTTCAGGAAGAGAAGCTCCCATCCAAACTCTACAATACACATGCACATTCTAAAAAGTGTGTAAAACAAATCGATTAGTGTTGTCTGTGCAGCAAATAGAGGAGGGGGCAGCTGCAAACACTTTCCCCCATCGATCCGAAAATCCACCTTCAAGTTGTCTTTGTTTGTTTTTTTAATAATCCAAAAATAGAAAGAGGGAACAGACGCAAACCTGCTCAACTATCAGACTAATATTCCGGTGGAGGGCAGGAGGAGGAGGCGGAGGGGGGTCGATCTTCCACGGAACCTCCGCGGTGGAGGACGCGCTCCGGCACCGGGTGCCCCGCGCGTCTCCACTGACCGGAGCGACCGCGGGGGGCACCGGAGCCACAGCATCTGAACGCACCGCGGAACAGGGAGGGCAGAAACCGACACGCAAAACTTTTCTCTCTCTCTCTTACGAGGGGAGATCTCCGAGCGGCTTTTTTTGTTTACGCACGAGGATGTCGCACTTTCCCTTCACGGTGTAAAGTCCAGTTTGACCGCGGGTCCGAGCGCAGCGTCCGGTGTGTCCACAAGCTCCTGCGCTGCTGCTGCTGCTGCTGCTGCTGCTGCTGCTGGTCCTAACCCCCCTCCCCTCCACCCCCCACCCGGCGGCTGAGTGCGTGGAAAGGCAGCCAGAAATGTGACAATTTCTTTTTCTTTCTTTCCTTGTTTCATCTCTACTTACGCGAGAAATCCCGCTTGCTTAAGTGCTGGGGTTTGCCTTGCTTGCGGCGAGACATGGTGGCTGGCGGCGGCGGCGTTCAGCGCGGATCACATCGGGGAGAGCCGGGGTTAGAGAGGAGACTCCGGTGGGGCAAGAAAATATCTTCATCCAACGCCTCTGACATCCACGGGAGCAAAATGTAAAAAAAATAAAATAAAAAATAAAAATAAATTAGAAATAACACAAAGATGGCGCGGAGGCGAAGATGGATCGCGGGATCGCCGTCATGGCTTTTTTGAGAAAGGAGAGCTGAGGAAAAAAGAGAGAGAGAGTGCGAGAGAGGTGGATGGAGGGAGAGAGAGAGAGAGCGAGAGAGAAGGGGAGAGAGATGGAAAAAATGGCAAAAGCCCCCCCCCCGCTACCACCCCTCCCCTCAACCCCCCCTCGCCCCCCCTCCCCCCCTCCCCTCTGAGCCGTGCAAGTTCAAGTGCACGGACGTGACGTTCCGGGCGAACTTGAACGTCAGGCGGTGGACGGACACCCGACATACAAAAACATGGGCAGGGCCGAGGCACCCGAGTGGGAGTGGGAGTGGGAGTGGGAGGAGGGACGGACGGGACGCGCAATAACAACACCAATGGACGGTCATTAGAGAGAGAGAGGGAGGGAGGGAGAGAGAGAGAGAGAGAGAGAGGAGGAGGAGGAGGGGGGCATGGACATGAGAAATAGACACGGTAGAAGCCAATGGACACAGAGATCAGGGGGCCGGACAAGAGGCATTTGGAGGGAGGGAGGAGTGTGTGTTTGAGAGAGGAGGGGGGGGGGCAGAGATGTTTAATGAAAGCAATATGCAGAGAGAGAGAGAGAGAGAGGGAGAGGGAGAGGTGGACGCAAAACAGGGCAAGAGAAGCCGCGGACAGGAGCGCACTGGAGGGCGGGTATAATACCGCTGCGTATAGTCCACGCCACAGAGGAGTGCGTGCGTGTGCGCGTGTGTGTTTCAGGCTGATAAAACCGCTCAGAGCTCTGCACAAGCTCACCTGGACGCACGCGCAAGTGTGTCCGTGTCCTTAAAGCGCGTGCATGAAGGCTATGTTAAAGAGAGAGAGAGAGAGAGAGAGAGAGAGGTGCACGTGTTTGACAGCGAAGGCGCGCGGGGCTGCGAACAGGACAGACAGGTCGAGCAGCCAACAGCAGGCACAGGCTATAACTTGGGTGGTTTCACGTGCACTGTGCTGCCCTCAGGTAATAACCCCACCGCAGAACAGGGGGAACTGAGCTGAAGGTGTGCGTGTTTGTTCTGGTCCGGGTTCAGTCTTCACATTGATTCCCAATAAGCTGGGGCTTGTTTGGATGGATGTGTCCCAACTCAGCTGAAGTGTGTCATTGTGTTGTCTGCTGTTATTTTTAGGAAACCAGAGGAATCCGTGCGTGTCCTTCACTCGTGCGCGTCTGTCACAGAAATCAAAATGTAGTCCACGGCCAAACTGCTGCAGTTTTATGAGCTGGGGTCAAAATGGACGGGGACAGGTCTCTGTCTGTCTGTCTGAGCGGACCGTGGGAGCGCGCGGGCCCACATGCGCCCCGTGTAACAACTTTCAGATGTGCCTCAGGTTCGGGCTGCGTACAGTAACGGGGAGGGTGTGTGTGTCGGTGGTGAGGGGGGTGTGGAGAGGAGAAGAAGGAGGAGGAAGAAGAAGAAGAAGCAGGAGGAGGATGAGGAGGAGGGGAGGAGGGGGGAGAGATTGTAAATACTCTTGTAATAAAGGGGGTTTGGTAATATAAGACGCTGGGGCTTAAAACGGCGGAGGCGCTCCGCAGCCCGGCGCCATCCGCGGGGCTGCGGAGCGCGCGCGAGAAGTGAAGGCGACACAGTGCGTGATGCGGAGACACACCGCTGCTGTGCGGACGAGGTGCGGGACAGAGGAAAAGGGGATGATAATGTGATACATGAGGAGGAGAAGACGGAGAGTTTCGCCCGAGGAAGCACCTGCACCGGCGGCGGCGGCGGCGGATTCAGCGTGAGCAGCAACCCGGGGAAGGAGCGGCGGCTCCGGCGGCTCCGGCGGCTCCGGCGACTCTGGCTGCGCTCCGAGGACCTGCAGCAACTCGCACTGACCGAAGAGGACGCGCACTTAATACCGAGGGGGTGGGGGTGGTGTTAGGGGGGAGGCTAGACAGGGAAAAAAGGAGGAGGGGGTGGCGAGAGTGGGAGGGGGACATAGAGGAAGAGAATGGAGAGAGAGAGAGCCGGAGGAGTGGAGGAGAAGGAGGAGGAGGAGGTTCAGCGTCAAGGAGGAAAAAATGCATGACCAGTGAGTGAAATATTTTGCAGGTTGCAACTCGCTGCGTGGCTCATTACAGACGGACCCAGAGCCGGTGTGCTCAGGTGTGGGCGTGCGTGTCCGTGCGCGTGCACGGCGATTATCCAGCACAGGGGTGATTATCCCGTTAGTGGCCGTGCACGCGTCAAGGTTCGGCCGCCTGGTCGGAAGTGTGTGTGTGTGTGTGTGTGTGTGTGTGTGTGTGAGAGAGAGAGAGATTCAAGATTTTCCGCAAAGGTCCAACGACTCTTCGCGTTCGTCTTGTTTTTCAAACATGACGCAGATTCAGACTCACCTCAAATGATTTGAAGTGGCGTGCGTGTTTAAAAGGGCCGGACATAAACTTTTATTATTGTCAAGCAGGGCAGTGATGAAGACTTGGCAACACCCTCCCTTCCTCAGCCGTGTATTTAAATGCCCGTAAACACCCTCGCAGCCCGGGGAGTGGAACAGAGCAAGGCTTCGCTCCACCGGGCGGTGTTAGGGGATTTTGTCGCTTTCCTCCCCAGGTTGCGGGATGTCCTGCGCGGCTCGCTGGCCTGGGTGGCAACAGGCGGCCACCGCGCCCGTGAAACCCGAGCCGGTAACGGGAG
Organism: Pseudorhombus dupliciocellatus; assembly: GCA_016785235.1. Taxonomy (NCBI): domain Eukaryota; kingdom Metazoa; phylum Chordata; class Actinopteri; order Pleuronectiformes; family Paralichthyidae; genus Pseudorhombus; species Pseudorhombus dupliciocellatus. The sequence continues at coordinate 1,788,446 of JAFBJW010000102.1, forward strand.
AAGCCTTTACAGGCTGGGTGACACGGCGGAGTGTTCGCTTTAACTGCAGCCCGGGAGAAAGAGCAGAGACTTAATCAAGTACAGTCGGTGTCTATTTTCAGCTGTTTATGGCGTGTGGTGTGTGCAGGGGATGTGTGGCACAACTCCTGGCTCCAGGAGCCTTTACGCACAGAGTGACGGCCGCGGCGTGTGGATGCTGAAGGGATTTGTCTTCTGTAAATGAGGCAAAAGGAAAACGCTGTTAATTAGCAAATATTTCCACAAATCCTAAATTTATTGTTATGCTTTCTTTCGAACTCCTTCAGTATCCAAACTTTACTGATGATTAAACATCTGGCACTTTGAGCAAAGATGTTGAAAATGTCACACGGTTCCTTCCTAAACCATCACCATGATGCTTCTTCTTGTTGCCTGAAGGCTTGTGGTCTCTGGCGTGTGAGAGTCGTGCGCGTGATGCCACACACACTCACTGCTGCACTTCACTCGTATGGAAACGTCATCTTTCAGAGAGAGACTTCTCTTCCCTGTTCGCGAGAGAAAGGGGGCAGAGGAGCTCATGCCCCTCACCAATTGGTGCCCACATTTTAAGGGGGCCCTTTTTTACGCACGCACGCCCCCCACAGACACGCACACACGCACATCCGAGAGCACTAACCTTGACCTCTCCCTTCACCCCGCTCCATCTGTTAACAACAAAGAATGTTTTTCTCCTCTTTTTCTTTTCCTCCCATCTCCTCCTCTTTCCATACCAACCAACAGCACCTCCTCCTCCTCCTCCTCCCACCACATCCCTCCCAACACACACACACACACACACACATGCTCACACTCCAACTCAAGGCAGGACATTGATCAAAGCCCGCAGAGCTGCTCGGACTCGGGGAGCGCGCGGGGGAATCTCTATATGTAAATGGCAGCGCGTCGCCGGTCCCATCATAAATCAGTCAGGGTACATGTTTAATGTGGAGGTTCAGCAGTGTGTGTGTATGTGCGCGCGCGTGTGTGTGAGGGTCCACATTTAATGTTTTATTTCTTAATCGTGCGAAGGCAGGAACTGGGGGAGGTCTGCAGGAGTGACTGCGGAGCCACAGGCCGCGCTCAGGTATGATGTCGCAGTGTGTATATTCTGCTCCATATGTAGGCCACACTCTGCCATTTTAACTTTATTCCCAGTGTTCAGCACTTTTACTCGCTTGTTAAGGCGCCTACAACTTTGATCAGCCCGTATACTCGGCACTTACACGCAGCGCACTTTGATAATGGTTCATAAAACGGGGGTGTTTCGGCTTTGGAAGGAGCGTGAAAAGGAGCGGAGGGACCACAGGGCATCAGACTGCCGGTGGTCACATGCGCGCCCTCTCTGCACGCACGACAGCTCCGGGGAAATTGAGTGACTGGCGGCGCATTTCAATATATGGAAATGACGGGGGGGGGGGCTCCTGAGATAAATCAACCCCCCACTCGCACTCACACACACGCACGCAAGCACATACACACCTTTAATTTATCCCCGTCTCTGTCCTCGCTTTTGTCATAATTCCCCCCCAAAACCCGTGCGTAAAAGACGCTCCGCGCAAACTGCCATTAGCGGCGTTATTCACAGAGTCAGAATTAAAATGCTCCATCAGAAATGTTCAACCTGAGCTGGAGGAGGCCCCGACAGTCGTGTTTTTTATTTCCGATGTGGGATCTGCGCTCCCTCCTGTAATCAACATCCGCCGAGTATAATCAAACCCAGAATTATTTATGCTCGGATATTTGGCGGTGGATTTCACTCATCGGCGCGAGAACATAAAATAATAATAATAATGAAAAACATTTTTTACCTGCAGGAAACGACATGAATTTAAGTTTGGTAGAGTTTTAACAGACACAAGGATTTACAGTGATGCCGCTGGTATTTCTTCGTCTTGCTTATTTGGCCTTTCACTTCTCGCGTTTGCTTTTGTAAGTGAAGGAATTCTTTATTTTTTGTGGTTCGAATAACAAAAAAATAAGAGTGTTTCGGACAAATAAATCGGGTTAAATACGTCCAGAGCCCTAAAAAAAATGAAAAGAAATTATAGCTTTCTATGTTTTCCGTTTTCATTATTTCCGGTGGGGGTTATCTCTAAATCCTCGCTGAATCATTGCCTGTTTTTGCGGATGAATTTATGGCACTGTTAGCCCCCCCCCCCCCCCCCCCCCCCCCTGAAGACCATACAGCGCCTACACACACACACACACACACCACTGTCCTTCCATCCCGAAAGCTTTAGTTGAACTGGAGCTGGCTGGATTTCACAACGCGCTATTATCACATCGGGGGATGTGCGCGCACGCCGTTGCGTCGGACCGGGGGTATTAGATGAAATCAGGCGGGATTACACGGCTATATACCAAATTATCAGACCCCCTCCCACACACACCCCTCCACCCCTGGTGCCACCTCCCTCCTCCTCCGTACGACGGATCTCCAGTTGCGTGCGCGGCTGCCGTGGGAGCGCGATGATTATCTCTGGACACGGTGTGGGCATTAGAGCGGGGACAGGGGGATCCAACTTTAACATAAGTGGCTGACCGAGGTGCGTAAGAACATTGTTTTATGAATTTTGGACCCACACTGGAACACTGCGTCCACAGGTTAACGCACGGACGTGTTGATGGTCTGTCGTGGTTAGGTCCTTGTTAATTGTTCACTAAACGGGTTGTTATGAAGATGAATGGCGCTCCTGGGACAGTCAGAGTCTTTCTCTGGCCTGTGTGCAGAGACGAGGTTATATATATATATATATATATATAGCTGTCAGGATCGATAAAGTCAGGAGCTGTGACAGTATATGTATCTACACAGCGGCCTGCTGGGGCCCGTGTGGTACTTGAACACATCATCTCACCCATGATTCAGACGTTGTGTGGAAACCTGACAACAGCAAAAAAAAAAAGTCAAAATCAACTGCAAGTACTGGAGTTATAAACATTTAATAGTGTTCTATACATTTACATTACAGTCAGCCATATGCAGGTAACACATTTGATTCAAACTTCATTTAATAATGTGTGTGACCCCCCCCCCCCCCCCCCCCCCCCCCCCCCCCGTTCAGGGGACCACAGGTGGACACCCTGGAGGGACACCTCTGTAAAGTGTCTTATTTTGTTTTTGAGTTTCTCTATTGATGGAATGATGGCGGAATCGTGGAACAGTGGAATAACAGGAAGGCCGTCAGAACGGGAAGCCACGAGGTCGCCCACGTCTCCAAACACGGACTCTAGCTCCCTCTAGTGTCCAAGTGCAGTGAGTGTCAGAGCGGAGGGAACCGCAGAGAGGGCCAGGGTCAGGTTTGAGATGAGGTGATAGGGAGGATTTAGATTTAGAGTGACACGGTGAAATCTGAAATGTTCATTATTAAAAATAAATGAAAGGAACTCAGAGGAGAAATGATCGAAGCGTTTGTCTATATTGGATGAAGATAAAGAGAGAGAGAGATGAACTTTGTTGATCCCAGTCGGGAAATTATTGTGTCACTGCAGCAGGTCAAGGACGTTCACAGAGATTAAAACATGAAGGGAAACTATAGAAGATGAAATATGAAAAGAAGGGAACAATACATTAAACATATGAATAGGTTTATTCAGGATTCAATTATTGAATAAAATAATGATGTGATTAGTGGTGAACACACGTCTGAAGGCATGTAATCGATTGAAATAAATTCTGTTTTCAAATCTACTCACCTTCTTTGGAAAGAAATACATTTAATTTATTATCATTTTGTCATGAGCTAATCCATTCTGTCTCTGCTCTATAAATCAGATGGTTGTGAGGTCTGGCTGATTATTCCTCAGTCCAGTAGTGATCTGTGAAAACGTGAATCCGTGGAGGTGTGAGCCTCGCACATCTCAGTGAGATGTAGATTATGTATCTTTAATTAATATCAATAGAATAAACCCCCTCCTAAAGCCCCGCCCTCTAATTGGATTAAGCGGCGGTGAGGGCGGTGCGGGGGAATAGTGCGGTAATGAGTGTAGCGAGCTCCTAATGTGCTCTGAAGCGCTGAAACCAGGAGGCCTTTCAAACCATTAACACCGAGAGAGAACATAACAAATCTATTGTGACGCGACACCCGTATGTGTCTGACACACACACACACACACACACACACACAATGTTCCAGGAGGAATCCTGGAATATCTAAAATGATGCACTTGATGTAAATTCAGTTTTATAGGGAACAACCTTGCTGACCCAGTCTCACAACAGAGTGTTGCGTAGCTGGTCCACTGTTCTTTTCCATTCTCTTTTACTGAGATGTGGTTGTGAGGTTTTAGTGTCAAAGGTCATTTCTACTATCTATAAAGGGCTCAGTAATATTCTGAAAACTTTTGCTCTTCATTGATTATTCTCACTGAATATTTACAATATTTACTTATTTGTATCTCAACAAACGAGACACTGAAATGGTGAAGGACGGGGAAATAAAGAAAATAAATCCCATTACTTTTTAAAAATACATTCAGCTCAGTCCTTTCGCCACAAGGCGGCAGTAAAGAGCTAGTCAAATCTTCCTGGTGATTCTATCAATTGGATCAGACTGTTAAGTTTTTAAAGCACTTTTGTTATTTTCACAGAAGAGTGCCATACACATATTTTATTTTCAATAGTTTCTGAAATATCTGTGAGAGTCCCAGATGTTCAGATCATTTCACAACTGTAAATCTCAGTTATCCTGTCGTTATATATATATGAGATGCATGATGTGTTCGTACATTGTTCATGCATGTCATCAATGATTAGATCATCAATCTGTAAGAACAGTAAATGAAAACTTGAGAGAATGAAACTCATGGACGTTATTATCTGACACCTCAAAGACGAAATAAAGGTGTATGAGTCTGTCTGGAAAATAGTGATTTGTAAATTAAACCCTGACGCATCTTTGATGAACTGAGGTCAATGGACCAAGCCTCTCCCTGCTCTGAAGGCGTTTAAATAAGTGGTTCCCAGTTATACCACAAGATGGCAGTAAATGCCTGGGATGAGTCCAAACTCGAATTAGAAAGATTACCTGTGCTCTCCGCTCACAGCAACTAACTCCTTCCTTCAGTGGATCCACGAAGAACCAGGGAAGGAGCCGAGAGACCTTTAGTGCTTCACAATAACTGGAGACCACTCTGTTTGAAAAAGCCATGATCTTCTTCCACACAGTCTTTTATTTGTAAATAATAAAAATGAACTCTTGAATATAAAACATACACATCAGTAGAGCCACATCTGTTATACAAACAAGAACTGTTGCAGTGAATACTTCGCCTTTCGTCTAGAATCATGGTTTGGGAGTGGGGAGCCGTGGGCTGTAAACAATCAGTATCCCTGGAGTAATACTGACAAAGGAAAAGGCAGTCGGCCACACCGCCAAGTTTCAACAGAAACATCCGCAAAATATGTCTGCAAAACCACATCTCTCGTTGGTTTTAGAAGTCCAGTCCAAACCAAAGGTAATAAACAGGGGAGGGGGCGTTTGAGGGAGACAAAGTAAACATTGCTCTAATTGGTTCTGCTTAGTTTTCTTTTAACCGGGACAAAAATAAAGGCCTATTAGCGCTCCCCTGTGGCTCGGAGCCGCTCAGCAGCTCGAGCGCATCAACGGGACGCAAACTCCCCTCAGCGAGATCAGGAATGTTGGTGTGTCAGCGTTGTTGTCGTCTGTTCATATCCTCAACTCGAGTCGCTCATCCTGATTTGTATGTACAAGGTGTGCATGTCTGTGTGTTTACACTCTTTTTATATTCATATATCTATATCTTTATCATTTCTGTCAAACTCATAATGATACTTCATATACATTGAGCTGTTATACACACATTCTCTATCTCTGTCTCTCGCCCCGGCGGTCGTAAACTACAGTTTAGACGTCTACTCATATCCTTGGATGCACCAGGGGCTCGAGTATGCTCAGTACTACAGAACAGCACTGTTGTTCAAAGGGTTCAAAGAAAAACTCAGAAACAGAATCATTTGTTTTCTGGAGACTTCCGAATATGGATGTTTAGACCCAGAGTGGTAGGCGTGGCCTGGGTGGAGTTGACCCCGCCCCCGCCCCACCCCTCATTGGTCCGCTCCTGCGAGGGGGGGGGGCGGGGATGGCTTGGCTTTTCTCGGTTTGTATTCATATTCAGTACGAGCAAACTGTACAAGAACATGCAACATACAAGCTGGCCTAAAAGTATGTGGAACTAACACACATAGTCTAGTCTTTTTTCTGTTTTTGTTTTTTGAGAACTGTTTCGTTTAATTCGTCTCGTTTTTCGATTTTACAAAAAAAGTATAGAGAACATAACAAAAGAAAAAGATTAAAAAAACAAAAAACAAAAAAAAAAAGAACGAAACAAACAGAACCAAAGCAACGTGCATGCAGCTTGGGGCCGGGGGCGGGGCATCCCCGAGTCATGCTGCTCCCTCCTACAGGGGGAGTGTGAGGGTTTGGGGGGTGGGGGTGAGGGCTGGGTGAGGGGCGTTCGGGCGAATGCGGCCTGACCTTTGGCCTTTGGCTCATCATTGCTCGAAAACCAAACATACACGTACACAGAGGGAGTCTGCACCTGACGGGACCAATCTGAACTCTCTAGGCAAAACAAAGACGTAAAAATAAATGATTCCAAACTAAGAAACCAAAAAAGCAAATCATTAACTTGGCCTCTTTTTTCTCTCTTCTTCGTTCGGACAAAGAGTGAAGCTTCCCGTTTCTCTGAATAAAGGACTCAAGCGTTTCTTGTGCTTGCTTTCATCACATCTCGCAACAAGGCTAGCGATGTGCACGTGTAGGCCCCCCCCTCACCTGAAGGGGTCACCAAACTGTGTCGAACCGTGGCCCCGCACGTTTCCTAAAACAACACTGTTACTATGGTAACAGCACAGCTGCATCAGTTTGCTACTTACTAACTCCCACACACTGTTTGGGCCTTTCAGGACGCTCTACTCTGATTGGCCGGGGCGCTACTGGGTGGACGACTCTCCTTGGCTCGAGTGCCCGAAAACAGTAAGAAGTAAACAAAGAAAAGAAAGTAGAGAGAAGTGAACAATGTCTGCACTGCTGCGAGTCAGGAGGAAACAAAGAAAGCAAAGCTTCAGAAACAAAAAGGTGAACGGAGGAGGAAGAGGGAAGGGTGTGAGACGTGATTGTCAGACTCCAGCTAAGCTTTGATTGGCTAGTTCTGTCTCTCCCTCTCTCTCTCTTTCTCGCTCTCTCATTCCCTGTCTCTCCGTCTGGCTTTTCACTGATTGACCGAGGGCGTTACGTTGTTCTTGAGTGGGAGCTCGCCCTCGGCTCAGCTGTGGTCCAGTAGCTGTGGTCCATTATTTTGTCGTTTAAGGGACATTGGGGCGGGGGGGTTGCAGTCACTATCCGGTCACTAGGACCGAATGCCTGGCGGCGGTCCTGAGCTGTCTAATGACGTCTGAGATGCCAGTCGCGTTAGTGGAGCTAATGTAGGGTCCACCAATGAAGATGGCGGGAACAGTTTGAACCAGCCAATCACCGTGCTTGAAAGGTCCAGCTCCTCCAACAGGATCTGTGCTACACCCATGAAACATTTGTGGTCCAATCGTCCGTAGTCGCCCCACACTATCACCTGGAAACAAGGAAACACGGATGAACCCCTTCTTGACGACTCACTGGCTCCCATGAACTTTACCATGGAATTATTTACACAATAAACACAGCAGGTGAGTTCTTGGACACACATGTTTTGTCTATTGCATTTGCCATGCACATCTTTGACTTTTTATGGGAAAAATGTTTCCATGTTTGATGTTTCTGAGGTGAATGCACTCTGGATCCTGGAGCTTTTCATCAGTTCTTATTGAAATCCGTGCTGTGCTGAAACACCATGAAGTTTATTAAAAACAACTCTTGAACATTAAAGTCATTCCAGATGAGTCACAGTCAAGTCTGAAGCATTTTCTTATTATTATTATTCTCATGTTGTCATGACTCCATGTTTGGCTCTGCTCATTGACTCATTTGTTTTTGCTTGTTCTCCAATGAGTTCTGCTTCCTGTTTTATTTTGAAATGACTTGTGTCCAGCTTCATTTCCTGCCACAGGAACCCTAAACACGTGTTCTTCTTGTTAAAGCCTCCCTCCTGTATATAATGTTCCAGAGTCGTGATCCAAGGTGGCTGTGGCCTCGGTGACTCGTGCGCAAGATGGAAGACCATAAGGTCACTGGTTCGCATCCCAGGAAGACCAAGCACCCTTTCATCTCCCTGGGTTAAATGCAGAGATACTTTTCTCTGAAGTTGTAATGATGTGTGGAGGAACAATAAAGGGTTATTATTATAAAGTGTGTTCCCTTTTGTCACTCTTGTGCCTGGTTCATTGTGTTTCTCTCTGCTGTGTGTGTTCTTGGTTTTCATTCATGTATTCATTATTTCAGACTTATTTTGGTTGTTTGGACTGTGTTTGTGCTCTAACTACTTTTGCCTCATGCTTGGCTGACGTAAAATACTTTTTGACCAAGACAATTCCCAAAACAAGTCAATAAAAACAGTCGGAGACAAATCTCGAGTGAGTCCAGACAAGTCCAAATCCGGACAGAACAGGTCACATGTAATATGGAACATCGCTTTCCTTTTGAAGCTGTGCTCATGCAAATGTTTTGAAAGTGTAATGTTATTTTACCTATTTATAAAAGCTTGTTTTTGAGGCCCTTCTAATGCCCCTCCACCCCCCACAGAACATTACCTGGAGCACCTTGCCCTGTGGACTCTCATCAAAGAGCAGTTGCTGCTGGTACAGAGGCTCCAGGGTCTTTCGTGCAATCTTGGTTTTCTTTTTGGCTTTACAAGTTCCATTATCCAGCAGGTACACCTTCACGTAGGGAGCTGGCAACGGAAGGACAGGGGTGACGGGGGTCGAGATTGAGAGATGGAGAGAGGATGAAGAAAAAGTACGAGGTCAAGAAGGGATGTATGGGAAAAGAGGGAGGAGAGGAAGAAACTTTGTTGGACCATGTAGCTTCCTGTTGCTTCTAAATTGACTGTGTGTGTGTGTGTGTGTGTTACCTGGGAGGGATTTGGAGCCTGGTTTGGGGGTAAGGCCTCGTGCCCTGATCACCTCCACTTCCAGCTGGCCTTTCTTGTCCATCAAACCAATCTGGACGTCACCTGAAGAAGCAGCAGCCATCAAGAGTTAACTAACAATATCCAGAGAAACAGATGCTGCTATGAATAGAATTCTATTGGAAGGACAAAAAACATCTAATGCAGGGGTCTGAGACTCTGTAAATTGAGTTTGCGACCCCCGATCTAATATGCGTTGAGCTGTCTCTCACCCATGGCAGGCGTGGCCAGTGTTTGCCGGCCCACCAGCTGACCGGGGCCTAAACCATCCAGGAAGTCACTGAACTGACTGTCGGCACCCAAGCGCATCCCTGAGAAGATCAGACTGAGACAGAGACACAGCAGAGGACAGTCAGTCCCTGTCTTCTCTCGTCAGGCTGGACTCATTAAAGGGTAATTATTGAGTTCTGTGACATCAACTGTACAACGTGGTGATCCTACTGTGTAACTCGTCACGTACTTCCCCTCAGAGCTGTAGCTGTTCATGCTGCCGTCAGTGGACTCCCGGCTGGCCTGCCGGTTCATGGCCGACCCTCCGCGCGGATACTCCACCGCCATGCCGGTCTCCACGCTCCTCTGGATGCTGCTGCTGCCGGCCTTGCCCCCCTTCTTACCCGCCGACACCTCTGTGGCAGACACACAAAAGAGGGGATGAGCCGCTGGGATTTGCATGCGACATTGAAAGCACGGCTGTTGTCAGTTATCAGGCATCTCAGGTCATACCTGCCCCAAAGCTGGAATTTGAACACAGTGACAATTTAGTCGAATCGAAAAAATGAGGTGATTCATATGTTTACTGTCAAATCAAAGCTGCTGTACTTTGACAGGCCTGATAACTTTGGGGGGGGGGGGGGTGTCATTGCTGTGCAGGCCAGGGGGGGGGGGGGGGGGGGGGGGGTGTCATTGCTGTGCAGGCCATCATGCAAATCAACACCTCATGGTGACCTCACATCACCTTGAGATAAACAGGCTGAGCTCAAAGCATTGCTGACCCCAGCCAGTGCATGCACGGCTTCCTGTCGCTAGGACACGACCAGACGTTTGTTTGGAAACGTGAGGTGGTGAGGTCACAGTGCGTCTGCTTGTTACTCCATCGTGTAGCAAGGGTGAAAAGGCCGAGCGGTCACAGCGTGCGTCCAACATGAAGGAAGGGTTCAGCTCTTCTTTAAAGCCCGTTGTCCTCAACACAAATTGTGTTCACGTTCACTTTGATTAATTTTGTTACACACATAAAACTGAAGTTGTCAACCAGGCTTCTCGTAGAACTGAACCAGCCTAAAAAACAGGATGGTGGTGGGAGCGGATGGAGGTGGGCGGCGTGCGAGAGGCAGAGTTCAGGCAGGGCTGGAGGAGCTGAGGACCCTCGTCTGTCTCAAGCTGTCCCTCTTTCCCTCCCTCTCTCTCTCTCTCAGCATATCTGCTTTATTAATCAACCTATTCTTTCTTCTTTCCCTGTGTTTACATCTCATTATTTAACCCTCACATCTAACATCATGCTCTGCTTACAATTATTAAGCATCTACGATGGACCTCAGAGTCCTGCCGAGCTTCCCCTGACGTGTTTTCGTGTACTCGTCGTCCTGTCGTAACAGTGTCTGTCCATCTGTCTAACTATTGCTTTACCTTTCTGTCTGTCCACCGCCTTACCCGCCGCGTCTGTAATAACACACACAACAACAACAACAAAGCCCATAAACAAGAAAACATGAGAAACAGAAACACTGGCTACACCGACGTTGCTGGCATCTGTGGGTCCTGGTTCAACACCAGGTTAGAATTGTGTCACATTACATTTCACATTCACATTCACATTAAACACACTTTCTAAGACCATTTACATTCTGCTGAAAATCTCAAGTGCATCACTGTGGGGGGGTGTGGTTACAAGAGGAGGCGTTCAGTGATGCCGTGTCCTCAGAGGTTATTCACTGTTTACATTGTTTAAAACAATGTTTTAATCACATTAACGCTAAACATTTTCTATCAGCCTTTCATTTTGTGCAGGCGTCTTTCTCTCAAGGTCAAAGGTCGTTCCGTCTTTAACTGTGTTTCTGGGCTCGCTGTGCTCTCTGACCTGTCTGGCCGAGTAGTGAGGTACTCCGGCTCCGTCGAGATGGTAGGATGGCAACCACGCGCTGGCTCAGGCTCGAGCGCCGCTTCTTGATTCCGCTCCCGAGGCTCCCCAGCGCCGTGTCTGATTGGCTGCCGTCAGCGTGCTCCATGCCGTAGATCTCGCCACTCACACTGGTGCTCTTCATCATGTGGCGGCCCGTCGCCCGCATGGCCCGGCTGAAAAAACAAATCAACCAAAATCAAGCTCTGGGGTGACTTATTGACGCCATGACTGAACCGTGCGTCTGTGAGCGCGCACCTGAAGCGTCCCCGGGGTCTCTCTGACTGGATGGACATGTAGCTGGTGCTACTGATGCGAGAGGCACTGCTGGTTCGAGAGATGGCTGACACGTCGCTGACATCACTGTCTGAGGACTTATGGGAAACGTTTTCACTGCTCCTCCTCGGGTCTTTGTAGAGCTGCAGGAAACACACGGCACACGGGAATCCATTTATCATGGTCGGTCCAGCGGTAAGGGCAAGATGAGATACATCCAGCTCAACTGTCCAAAGGAAGCGAGGACCCACAAGAACTGACGTGCACACTGTAACATGCAACACCATTTTCACTCTGAAACAACAACAATTTTACTTGTTTTGAACTATTGTGATTGTATTAAAGGTATATCTGAAAACGTCCAAGCCTCGAGCACGTTCCATCGTTTAATGTCCTGCTCTGCCCGTTCCACCTTTCTCCTCGTCAAAGCATTAGCTGCCACTTGAAGCTGTTTCAGTCGGTCGGGGCTGATGATTTATTCCCTCAGACTTAATTCGTTCCACACCCAGCCACACGGAGGACAGTGCAATGCATCACAGAGACAGCGGCATTGCCACAGTGTATTTTGAAAAGTTCTGCTGATGGCATGTAGACATGTGTGAAAGTCAGGATATCACCATTAAACTGTCAGCTTTCTGTAAGTTACCAGCCACTATGGATTCCACACCTCCGCCTCCGAGGTGTTACAGTCGCTGCTCTCCTGAGTGACTGCCCAGTTGGAACCCATTCATTTTTCTGAGTGGTCTTGGCCATTATTAGAACGTAATTTATCACTTCCTTGCGCAGTCCTTGCAATCTGCGATGCACCTCAGCGCCGTTATGGCTCATAATGAGTCTGGGTGGAATCCTCGGCTCGGTTGATGAGTTTGTTTTAAGGGGAACTGTCAGAGTCAGGGAGAAGAAAAATGAAAAGGCTCACCTCCCGTTTGTTCTTCAGAGCTCTGTCCAGGTCCTGTTGGCTGGAGGTGGAAGCAGCTGACGCCCGGTTGGAATGAACCCTCCTCTGGAGCTGACGAACACGCTCCTCTGCTACCAGGGCTGCACACACACACACACTGACTGGCTGAGATGGCAGCAGAATGAGCTAGCATGGCTACTTATATAGTGCCCAAGGCCAGGTCTTATCCCTCAAGCTACCATGCTCAGATGCTAAGTACCCTACAAGGTAAATGAGCTCTTGACAAGGATTAGGATTCTTTGTGGAGATGATGCATCAAATACAACAAATTACACAAGTCCAGCAAAAACATACCTTGCTCTGCAGTGTTGCTCTTGGGGGGAAGCTGTGGGAGCTGTCTCACTCTGCGGGCTGAGGAGGAAAGAGACGCACCACCTTGGAGGTGGCCCCTAACAAACGATAACGCAACAGAGAGGCACACAAAAAGAGGGAGGGAGAGAGAAAAAGAAAGAAAGAAAACCAAGGAGTAAAAGAATGGGAATAAAAAAAGAGAACGATATCAAGGTCAACATGTTTGTCGTTCAGGGGCTTTGATCCTTCACCGCTGGCCGGCTCATCTGGAAGAACATTTCCTATTTATATCTTCAGAGGAAGCGGAAGCATCAGTCACAGGAATGAGTGAACAGCAGGAGAGTATTTGGGTGAATAGTCAGTGGAAACAAAGTGAAGCAGAGTGAAGCTTGAGGGTTTCAAAGGTGAGACCCTGGTGCCAGAAAGAGCCGCAAATCAAACATCACAGAACACAGAAGAGGTGAAAGCCTTTAAATCATCTCATCATTCTGAGCCACTCGCACACTGGACCTGGGAACACGGGCTGGTCATGAACCCTTCACTTTATTGTCGGGGTAGTTTCAGTTAGACTGGCTGCATGTTGCTCTAAATTATATTCATCAAAGTAACAGAAATATATGGTGTTGGAAATTGATTTAGTTATTTATGTCATTATATTCAAATAGAGCAAAAGAATAAACTGATGTCACACATCCGCTCATAGACGACCTTTCAATGTCAGCACGACAGTAAAAACACAAACACAGGAAAGATGGTGCACAGACTGAAGGAGGAACAAGAGGAGTGACAGGGCAGAGGGTAGGGCTCTCACTCAAGGAGCGTCCCCTTACCAAGGGGCTGAAGTGGGCCCTTCTTTCCCCTGGAGCCCCTCAATATGGAAGTGGGCTTAATTCTGACACACACACACACACACACACACACAGAAATGTGTCGTCACGTCAGTTCCATACAAACCCAGAGCCGAGCAACGAAATGCGTGAGCAGCAGCATGCAAGAAGAAGAGAAGGTCGAAAATGGGGCGGAGGAAGATTGGAAGAGAGGAAAAAGATCAAATCAAAAGAAATGAAAATGAAAAAAATTGAAACAAATAATAAGAAGAACTGGCTTGGCCTGTAGTGTGACCTTATTATGAAACATGTTAGGAAAACGCTGTTGCGTAACAACATTTAGTACTTTTGGGGGGGGGGTGTACATTAAACTGAGCACTTAAGGTCCATGAACCTGGTTAAAGCCAATACCACTGACTCGTGTTGTTAATGTTCGGGCAAAAGATCTCGGCAGGAACACGTCGTGGTCGTGCAGCTGTGTACTTCCTGTCAGTGAGACATGTGCTGAGCCTGCAGTACATGTCTTACCTGCCACTGCCAGAGAGCTTCCTGCCATGAGTCTGACAGTCAGGTGTTTCCAGGGTCCGAGGCTGTCTGGAGGATGGTGGAGGGGCGGGGGGAGAAATAAAAAACAGGAAAAAAGATGGATGGATGGAGAGCATGGTGGATGATAAATAATTGAGTGTTAGAAGAATCTGGGTCTGCTGGGGCTGTGTGTGTGTGTGTGTGGGGGGGCATTGGACTTGAGGTTTATGATCTGGGAAACAGGAAATATGCTGTGATGCATGGCATGATGGTTTCATGAATAAAGAGGTGTATGTGAGTGTACCTCTTCATTGTACTCAGATGAGTTAAAGTCTCCTGAGTAGGAAGTAGCATCCATATTGAAAATGACAAAGACGATACGCGCATCGCCACACACACGCCACAGATGGAGAATACTAAGCCTTGACAGAGGGCGAGCACACACACGCTGCAGATCCCCTGAACAAGAAACAGAGCATGTGGACACACTGCAGGAAGCAGAACGCAGCAGGGCAAGATTTCACATCACAACCAGGATCGGCTACCATGAGCTCACAACAACGCAAACTGACCTCTAGGGCCACGAAGGAAGGAAAGCAACAGGACAAGACTACAACAAACACCACAACCAGAAACTGCTGCTTAGACTCTCGGCATCAAACTGGAAACCAACGTGAAACATCAGCCACAAAGTAAAAGCCACACAAACAACCCTTTACACAACGCGAGGGACACACAGTGCAACAAAGCAGAACTTGTCTGTGGAGGAACTGTGTGATTTCTACTTGGACAAGTTCTACCTTGCGTCACACACTGTCTCACTGTGACCGGCTCCGCTAGGTCACAAATACGTAGCTATGATTCTATCTTGTATCTGTCACACTCAAGTGAAACCTCACAGTGCCAACTCAACCTCGAAGAAAATTCAGATTACAATAAAAACAAAATCATTTTAGAAAAAATGACTTGTGAAGGGATTGATATCACAAATGCTAATGCACATTAGCCTAGCCTAGCATTAGAAACTTGAAATGGGGATTAACAGCTAACCTGGCTTTGTTTCAGGGAACAGAATGTGCCTCTTAGCACCTCGTACACTCGTTAATTAACACGCTCCACTGTTTGAAAACCTGCCTTTGTTCAGAGCCAGGATAGCTTTTATGTCATGTTTCCAATTGTCATGCCAAATCTAAAATTAACAGTGTCCCGAATGTTACTGAATGCAGTCAACAAGCACTTTATTTAGAGCCGTTCTTTGCTACATCAATTCCACAAGATGGTGGAAAGTATTTTCCTCATGCGCTGAGGTTACACGTGTGCCTCATGAAGTGCTTGCTGAATGAATTCATCTAACAGACACGAAGGAGAAATTCAACACGAGCATTCAAGTTCCCAAATTTTTCAGTATTTGGTTGATGGCACTTGGGATAACCTGCCACATTTCTTCTGAACCAAATTTGGTTAAATTTGCTTTTTGTATGATACAAGATAAAGTCACACTGCACTTTAATCCGAGAAGAAGAGCTGGAAAAGTTGTAAATGCACAACTTGCTATTAGTGTCAGCAACTCTTGAAGGAGATCAGCGTTGGCTGCAAATAACACGGTAGAGCTTGACATCTGCCTGAGCCCCAAAAGACCCAACTGAACCGAGGGGATTTCAATCAGGGATCAAAGAAAGTGTTTCCTGTCATTACAGGTTTTTTATTAAAAAAAAACCCTGGGATATAAAAACTTGGCTATTGCCAGTATTAAAGCATCTTTAATGATTTCTCATAATTCAATTTGGGGACTTTGAAGGCGTCAGATTTTAGAGTCAAGCTCTAGGAGGAAGCGGCCGAGGGTCCACAAAGGATACCTGTCATCTTCCGGGGAAGCATGTTGAATAAGAATCCTGGGACTCGCCGGGCGTCTTCGGGGCAGGGAACGGGACAAAGATTTTCTATGTGTACACATAGAAAATATATCACCCATATGAACCAAATCAACACGACCAGAGAACCATGCTATCCCATCATGACGCATGCACACAGTGGAAAGCTACCCAGAACTCCTTGTGCCTGCCATGGATACAGGAACGGTTTCCCCACGTGGGCCCGTGAACGCCACACTGTCATAACACCTTTTAGTTGTCAGGACAAGCTTGCTAGCAAACAGCTGACACATTTACACAACAGAAACATTAACAACCTGCTCCTGGCTACATGTTGGTCTCCCCTTACTCCAGAGGCTTTATCTGCCTATCAACTGATGATCAACAGCGTCACTCGCATTGTTGAGGATTTGTTCCCAGAACAAAACAAACAAAATAAAGCTTCATATGACTTCCAGAATGAAGACACGCTCCAAACACACCAGACAGCCCGTGGATTGAATCCTCACTGCGAACCTGCAGCTTGTTGTTTTGACAGAGGCAAGAATAACTTGGGAGTTTTTTTTGTAGTATTCTTCTTGTACGCAGTAATATGTTTTGATTGAATTGATATTTACCACTTGCAATCACTTAATATACAACATGTTGGATGATATGCTTGAGGTAAAATCTCTGAAATCCTTTTTTTGTAATCTTTCAAAGTGACAATGATCTGATGTGTCTATTACTGTTTCTGAAGTTTTGTGCTGGTGTTGGGGGGGGTGACATTTAATTTGCCAAAGGAGTATTCCATGGGACTGAAAATGAGAATAAGAGATGTAGACGGCAGGTGTGTGTGTGTGTTTACTTTGGGCAAAAGTTGAACAAAACTTTGTAAACCTTGACATTGTCAAAAGGCAAAACATTCCATCATCACAGCGATGGACTATACTGGACAATATCGCAGGCAGCAGCAGCTACAGCTACTCCCTTGTGTGCTTCTTTATGCTTTATAAGAATAATGCTACTAATAAAAAAACAAAACAGCAATGTTTGTTTGCCTTATTCATCGTGCCCTCTAAAAACATCAGTGTTGTTTTTTTATCAGCAACACCACCATTAAAACATTTCACCAAAGTGTATAGTAAAAAGGACTTTGGCACATCTCGAGCTGCTTAAACTTCAATGACTTAAGAAAAAAAAAACGGCATTGAATACTCAGCGTGTCATTGAATTTTTCAGTCTTGAAAAATCCTTGAGAATAATAGCGAAGCAGGAAGTGCTCAGTGAAACAGCAGATTGAAAAGAGCAGGTACAGCAGCGGTGTGGGGAGGGTCAGGGGTGGGGAGGCTCAATCATCGGCGTGTGTGGGGCCACAAAGACCAGGAGAGGTTGAGAACAGAAAAATGAACAACAGAAGAGGGGGGGGGGGGGACAGAGGCTGGTACCTTTCAGTCTCTGGTGAGGGGGCATGAGTGTCTGCAGTCAGACAGTTGGCGCTAGCGCTCCTAACTCTGTCCAGAGAAGGCTGAAGATCACTAGAGGCACCACAGCACAACATGCCATCCAATGGAGGAAGAGGAGGAGAGGAAGAGGAGACAGGAGGAGAGGGCAGAAACAAACAGAAAGAGAAACGATGAACAAACAGAAATAAAATCCTTTGAAAACTAAGTCCAGTTAGATTCCCCAAATCATAGTGCTAGACCAATAACTAGCCCATGACTGGCTTCATGGAGCTGGACAATGATAAAGGATGGAATGGACTTTTCCCCACAACCTGGAAACGTACACACATGTTTTTTAAATTCACAACAATCTGTGTGTACGTGTGTGCGTGCCTTACCTAAGTGTCAGCTCATCTGTGAACATTACAACTCGCTGTGTGAGGGAATGGCGTGTTGCCATGACTATTTGCGATCCCCTGACAGAGCTCATCTTGCGGCATGCAGGCAGCGTGGAACTAGTCACAAGACGAAAGATGTCAAAAACAGCATGCATTTGCAAATCAAAAAGAGAAAAAGAAAGGGAAGAAAGCTCCAGACCGATCTGCTTTAGCCCCTGTTTCTGTGGAAAATACTCACAGAGAGACTTCAACGGCCTCCAATATATTTGTTTCTGACATTTTCTGACGTTTTTGACAAAAAAAAAATTGTCAGAAATTTCAATCTTTGTAACACTACTATAAATAAAAGACATATTTATTTGAGAGCAACGAGAGAAGTAATACTTCTTCTCTTTTCAAAGATATTTTGGGATAGCCTCTGTTTCATTGGTTCCTCTCAACAATCATAAAAGTCTGAGTTCGCTGCAAATCCTTGAGCTGCCAATGGCCCCGGAGATTTGGCCAGTTAACATCTGAGGCTGCTGGGAAATGGAAAATGGAATTTGGTGTAAGTCATTAAACACACATTTAATAAATGATGTTTTTCAGAGCGCTGCAGCACTTGTGTTAACACATGAAGTGAGCTACCAAACAAACTGGCCCTGCAGTCGGAACAGAACCCAGAGGTTGAGGTGTCACTTGACTTGTCTTTAGGGTTGTCCCCGTAGAGTACTGTGCTTTTTGTCTCAGTAAGCCTGAGGATATCTTTTTAATAGCTAGTGTGTCCTCTATAGAGACAGTTTCAGCTGAATACACAAATATACTGCCAAGAGATCAAATTCATTCCAACAGACTGGAAATTAAGAACTGTGCAAACACTGGAATTTGACGGCCACTGAACTCATGTCTGCAGACTTACCTGTCTGAGCGCTTGTTGATGCCGTTGAACAAAAGTGGCATCTTAGGGGGCAGTGTGTTATTGTGCTGAGTGGACCTCCTGATGTAAGCATGCATGCAGCCCAACACAGGTCAATGGGAGGAGGACAAAAAAAAACAAGAGCGTGGAAGTGTTGTTCTACAGGGCCAAATAAGTTAACCAGTGATTTCATACACTATTCAATATGTTCTTTCGCTTTTTTTGATATTCGTTGAATTTGCTTAAAGATGTACTGAACTATGAAGTTTCTCCCAAACTTAATTCCTTGAAAAAAATCACTGGCTAAGCTGTTTGTGTTTTTGCAGTGTAAGCTGTTAGAACTACAGCACCGCATGACATGAAAGCACCTGAAGCCACCTTTCATCTGAACTAACACATTTAAAACGCCCCCTGAAAATCAAGTAGGAATAGAAAATGTTCCTATCGCAGAGGTGGTTGTTTTAAGAAGGACGTTTATATCGACTGATGTGTGAGGGAGGTATAAGTCTCAGGCTGGAGATGTCTGCAGGTCATGCAGTGAGAACACGTGAGACAAGACCCCTCCACCACTTCACACACGATGCTGTTCCTTGTTTGATTTCTGCTACAGAGCCAGAGTGAGTGGTTCATGTATTTTCCTAACGGTCCAGGTAATAACACAACGTCCTGCTGGGATGTGCTGCCCTCTTGTGGACCTGAGCCAGTAGTACACCTGACATTACACACATTTACTTTATAGAAACACCTCTGTTTATTTCCAACCACTGAAAGCTTAACTTCATTAAAACTAACCCTAAAGCTGGTGGACATGTGAAAAAAGTCAAGACAAAATAGAAATGTCATAATGTTACCAGCTTGTTACGTTCTATAAATGTTCTGAATTAAAAAAGCACTTTTTACTTTTACAACCTGTGATATATTAGAATTGCACTGAGATTTTTTTAAGATAAAAAAAAATCACTAAAATGAACCCAGTTCCCAAATTCATAGATAAAATTCATGATGAGCTAGTTTACCTGGTGTGGAGGCACTCGGCACTTTTGCCTCGCATTGAGTGGTGGATCATGAAGATCTCACTGTCGTTACCATGGGGATGGATGACAAATGAGGAAATTAACAACATTAAAAAAACCCAGAGAGCAGAGGGGGTGAATAGGAAAGAGGAGCTGTCGCTGATCAACGCACACACAACACACACACACACACACACACACACACACACGACATGCTGAACTGCCACAGGTTATTGGGACCAAAGTGTTTTGTCTGGAAAGTCACTTTCACCGTCATTGAAAAACTAATAATTGCATAGGGCTGAAAGGAAGTCAGAAAATATAATATAAGGGTGAATGACAGACTTTAACCCAATGAAGAAAATTACATCTTTGTGAAACTCATGATGAAGATAACTTATGATTTCACACTTTTGGACAAAAGCCTTTTGTCTCTTTCCCACACAAATTAGCGTTGCGCACACAAACATCAGTTTGAGGAAAAACTGGTCTCACGTGACTTAGAAAAGAGTGATGGAACTCGTGTGCACGCACCTGTCGTCCAGGTACTCCTCCTCCTGGTGGCGACCTCTGGCAGCGTCATAGTAGCGAGTTGGAGAACGAGAACAACGAGAGTGAGGAAGCTCATCATCCAAACTCCTGGAGGGGGGAGGATACAAGGGAAGGAGGGTTGTGTCAGGTACGTGGTCAGGCAGTATTTCAGCTGACTCTTGGCAGGGATCATTTGGCTCAGCCAGTGGAAGCAGAGTTGGCAGGACTGTGTGTTCTACATCAGACACACATTTCATTAGGAGATGGACTGCTCCCACCCTTCCAAAAAAACTCTCTCATTCCTCCTCCCTGTCTGTCGAGCAGCCTTTACCTCTTACAAGTGACCAGTGCCTCCTCACTGGTCCGCAGAACAGAGTCTGAGCCCAATAGAGACGTCTCTCTGGAGACCTCGGGGGAGGGGTGGTGCAGCGGGATCTAACATATTAATGATGCTGTGGTGACTTTGGAACCAGTAAACCACTTAAACCCCCAACTTCTGACAATGGCTCAGTCTGAAAGTAGCGTCCGACACCTGGCCTCGAATCAAAGGAGCCTCACCTCTGGGCGGGGACGTTGGGCGGCCGCGACCGGAGTCGGCCCTGCTCCTCACGGTGTGGGGAGACCGAGCGGGATCGAATGTGATGGGTGGGCGTCCTCTGCTGATCCGGCACCTCCAGAGTAGACGTGGGCTCCCGTTGCCTCTCCCTTCCACGCCCATCTGCTGCTCAGCGAGAGAGATTTAAAACAGTTAAGATTCATGAAGTCATTGCCTCATAAGGCTTTTTTAGGATCCGCAGGAACCCTGTTGGACATTTAATTAAGGGTAAAAAAGAAAAATAAATAAATAAAAAGGATGCAATCACACATGAGTGAGTTTATTGGCATCAAATTGTGTGCCCTGAGATGACTGTGTGAGAGTACTACAACCAACAATGAAAGGAAATGTAGAAATACTTGCTAATAGTATGAGTGGCCACCGTACCCGGGGAAGATAATGGTCCATGTACTACATTCCCTGGCTGGGCACCAAGCTCATGAGAGCATCCTCCCACCTCACGCTCAGTGTTTAGAATCATGCTAGTAGCCTGCTAATGTTAAGCAACATATACATTTACAACCCTGCAAGTACCACGGAGCGGAGGCTACGCCATTCAGCGCGTGCTGAATTTTCACAGTGTGGTTGAAAAAGAAAACTTTTTCTCTCTTTGGTGTCGGAACTATCTGTGAAGATAAAAATATAAATGGAGAGCGATCAGCCTTGAAGAGGTCTGTGGGACTGTGAGGCTTTGTTGTGATGCCAAGGTCTCTGGCGTCATTTCCAAGAGAACAGCACCTCAAAGCTCAGGGTGGGCCATTAGCTGTACTTTATACAGTGCTACAAAGGGGTTCCATTCATTCTTACCATGCATGTGAATTAAAACTAGAGGTTGTTTGAAGTGATGTGGTGTATTTTGTATCTCCTTTTAACTTGAGCTGTCATTAAGGACAAACACAGATAGACCCTGGGCTTCGAGTGAATTGAGCACGGTGAGCGGATGTTCAGTAAATTTGATGGTATAAAATAAAACATTTACTGTTTCAGATTAAATTTTAATGTGAGAGCATGAGAACTCTACGAGGAAGTCCAAAAAGCCAATGTTCGGATATAGATTTCAGTTGGAAATACACACATACACTCCATTTCTTACGGTGTGATCAATGTGTCAGATTATTACATCAGATTAAACAAGATTTTTGTTGGAGAAATTGTGTAATCTGACACAGAGACAAACATCCAGACAAAGACGTTCACGGTAACAGCTGCAGGCCAATACACAGACGAACACACACACACACACACACACACACAAAGCTGAAAGCTCCAACATGCAAGTGCTTCTTCATGCAAGAGCTGTGACTTTAAGTTGGCAGTAGGTTCGGGAGTTCACATCTTCACAGCAGATTGGAATTGAGATTTGAAGACATTGACTGAAGCATGGGTCCTGCTCGGCCTCCATCCCATGCCAACATGTTGTCTACTGACATGTCAGTTTTTCCCATACACTGATTTATTCGTGGTTTCATTTCCATTTCAGGTCCCATTTAGAAACAGATTTCAACAAGAAATAATAAATAAAACCTCTTCTCCTCTGCTTTACGTAGGGCATTTTCATCAATTCTATAAAAAGTTGGGACTTTTTTTTTTTAAATAACAGGCCTATTCCAGGAAAGTTAAACTCCTGAACAGCACCACGAATAAAACTCCGAGCTCTGGGACACACTGCATGTACAACACTGGAAAACGTCCCCACCCACCTTTAGACACTACTGCTGTACCCTCATCAAATTCAGGCTCTATTACACGCTGAGAACCTAAACACACACACAGACACACACACACACACAGGGATACATTCACCACACACACACACATATACACATGCATGCATCCAGGCACAAATGCAGTATTTGGGAAAGAGGGAGCAAAAAACAGACATTTACATCGACATACATGTTAATCACAACCTCTCTCTGTAATACAGTAACATGTGCACACTCATACACAGTAGTAATCGTTACACAGGTAAAGTGAGGAGCCATCACACACACTGAAACTTACGCTGCAGCTTCTTGCCAGGGGGCTCTGTGTGTCGTCGTTGCAGGAAGGGGGAGGGTCTGGGCAGCGGTATGGATGAGACATCATGGGTTTGGAGTGGATACCAGTGAGGCTTATCGTCCAGTAAGGCCGTCTCCAGCTCGATCAGGATCTGTTCAAGTCAGAAAATCCACAGAGTGAATATGTGCCAACGTGAATATCCACAGACTGAGAGGATCTGTGGGACAGTGGGTCTGTATCGTGTGTGTGTGTGTGTGGGGGGGGTACCTCTCCCATAAAGGTGCTGTCTTCCTCAGGAGACCTTGGTTGGTCCCACACGGTCAGCTCCAGCATGTGGTTGCGGAAATCCCTGCGATGGACGTGAGTGTAGACGAACGTCTGGTTCCACTTGGGCTCACATGTCCTCTTCACTGCTTTTGTCCTTCGTTTGCTCTTGTCACTGTGTCACAGAACATGCACACACACACACACACGTGTTTGCTGTTTGACCTGTGGCTACATGGAAAAACTAAATGAGTGAGAATGTGAATAAACTCCACTGTTGTGTCCCAGGTGGCTGTTTGAATGGACTGGTGACGTCGAGCTGAGCTCACAGCTCAGACTAAACTGCAGTACCCAAATAGGCCACTAGATGCTGCCTCTGACTAAAGTGAAGGTAGGTTCCCTCACGTGGGGAGGTGGTGGTGCGTCTCTGATTTCTATAATCCATTTTAAAGTAGTGTATAAAAGCCTTCTATTATGTACCCTTAATCATGTGACCTACCTCCGGTCAGGGAGGAAGTACATTTTGATGTAGGGGCTCCGGGGCCGCCCGTCAGGACGAAGTGGAAGCTCTACAGCCTGCAGCACGTTGACGCTTAGCTGGTGACCGACTTTATCGTACCACAGCTTCACCTGGGTGGAAACAACACACAACAGGTCTGAAGTTGCATCGTCTTCAAAAACGTCGACGTCCTCACACGCTCGATCGTGCGCACACTCACTGAGAGCTGGCCTGGCATCAGCTGCGGAGCATCCTGGAGCATCCCGGGACTGGAGGGAGATAGTACATTTAAGGACGGTCTCTCCATCTTCTGTGACTCAAAAGAACTGGAACCTGCTATGAAGACAAGAGACGACAATATAAAATGAAGAGAGGACAAATAAGTCCAGTCTAGTCAAAGAGTCAGAGGAGAGGTGTGAAAAGAAGAGTGTGTTCATGTTTATGTAATATCCAGCATTTTAAAAAAAGAGCATCGCTAAACTGTCAGGATGACGAATGACCACGCTTCTGTCCTACTTTGAGTTGAATAGACTTTAGTGTATAAGTACTGAGGCCACATATACTGCACCCTGCACAACAAGCTGTATGAGCAAATGTCAGGCTGATTAATGCCGAAACCTATTTTCTTTGTTTTGACATCCACCTCTGAGGTACAGCGTCCGTTTCCTGTTGAACTGACTGACTCACTTCCTGCTGGTTACTCAGTGAGCTGTGTGCCATCATTAAAAGTAGCTGTGAGTGGAGACGCACAATGAGAACACACAGAGACTAATTTAAGAACCATGTCGTGAAGACAGATTCATTCTTTATGGCTATTTTCTAACGCTTCTCTAATGCTAGATTCACCAGAGCTGTTGTAGGAGTCAGGACCGGATGGAGCGTCCTCCCTCACAGGGGCTGGAATTGAGAATTTTATACTGGCTTGAAATGAATGAAGATGAAATTAAATATGATTCAGTCTTGCCAAATGCACCGAGAGATTTTTTTCTTGATTTTCGTGTTTGTATTGGCACATTCTGTCCCAGCAGCTTCTGCATTTCAGTCTGAGAGGAGAATTCTCTCACTTCGACAGCTGCCTTTAAACACGCTGTCGTCTCCTGCCGTCCTCAGCGTGACATCCACTGCTGCAGTTTGTCATATTCGCCAGAGACTGTCCAACACCTCACATACATGTGACTCATTACCTGCTTTGCTGCAGAATAACTGTTTACAAGGTAACACAAAATGTAATTACCTGACTGGACATTTTATATATATATTTAGTTCTTCATTATGTTCTTTACCTTGAGAAAAATATCAATGGAGAGTGCTCGTAGCCTCTTTTGTTACCTATAAACACTGACAATAAAAGCTTTCTAATTGTGATGACACCAAATTCCTCTGTTTCGTTGTATACTTTTGTGCATGAACGATGTGGAATATTAGGATTCTACTAATGCTCAGACACATAACACAATACAACAAAGCTTCAATAACAAATAGAATAACAAATAATATATAATAATAATATAAAAGTTTTTCTATCATTTTTAACCTTGAAGATGTTGAATTTAAAACATGCATGCAGAGGTGACTTATATAGAAATGAGACACCTACTAGATTCTAACGGAGGGTGGGACGTGTCGGGGATTCTTGGGATATCACTGAAAAAGAAGCAGCAAAGAAACGTGTCAGTCACTTTTACACTGACAATCCGACTGCATTCATTCAACATGGACGTGTTCTGGATGCACAGGCTCACATGCATATTAACGTAGTAGCAGTTTACTGGAAGAGAGTAGCACTGGAATCAGGAGTTCTTTGAGGGTAAAGTGTAAATGTGGAACCAAAGGGCAGACGTGAGTCGAGGAAAGCTCTTCTCCTGGCTGAATTCAGAATTCACCGAACCAGCTTTGTGTGAGCTACAGAAAACATGGTCGTGATGATTTATAATAGCTCCACAAAGTACAGAGCTGGGGTCTGGGCCTGGTTAGCCTAGCTTAGCATCACTGCCCCACCTCTGCACTCTTTCAAATCTCTGTGGTTCAACTTCCAAGCATCAAGCTGATAAGTGTTTCATGAAACTCATAGGCAGCCTCAGAGCCCATTCCAAAACAAAGAAAATTGAAAGCGCGTAAATGAAATAAAATAAATATTGCTTGCTTTATGAATCCACGTCTCCCAACCGTCAAACCAAGGGATTAAGGAGAGAGCAGAAAAGAGCATTTTTACTGAACACTGCTACATCGGACTGTGGGATCCCCAGACTTTACCAGGAGTAAAACAGAGGAATCCCAGGCACTAAGAAGCTTGCAAAAGCAAAGCTATACATCAATGGACATTTCCCTTTGGCCATTTTGCATCAGTACACGTCAACTTTCAGGATTATTTCATTGGAGATTTCACAAAGCCAATGACTGCATGAACTGGCATCCTTTCTGAATTGAATCCAGCTCAGTTCACTAAAAGATGCAAAAGGGCGCCAGAAAAAAAAAAACAAAAACAAAAAAATAAACTGTGAGAGGAATAAAAAGGGTCTTAATAAAATTAGCAAATTACTTACTGATATTTTCTACACACCCTTCGCGAGTGTTTGGAGAGAAATTAATACATTCAACTTTTTTTCATCAACAAGCACATGAGGTTCAATCTTAAGAGAAGGTGCAATACCTTCACTAACTGTGAAGAGACACACAGAAGAGCTAATATTTACTGAGTGACAATGAGCTCACCTTACGCACAACAATCTGCACCAGACTGAATGAGCAGTAACGTTTATTTCTTATACTAAACTCTTTGTGTTGTCTACGTAATATTAGGTTGAACTGATCCAGTCTGTGTTACTTGATCATTTAATAACTTTCTGGGTTTGGCCCAGTGTTTTTTGTTTTTTTAAACCACACTTTGTTATTAATCTCTATAAATAAACTACTGGGTGCTACATCAACCGTCCTATTGTAGAGCCACAGCCTTGAGACATTAAATCCAAACATCGTAAAACTTAATTTCCCTGAATATTTGTTGAAACAGGATACGATAAAAGAAACACGTTTATGATTTAAGAGTAATTGTTGTAATGTTAAAGTGTATATGAATCTATACTGCACTCACAGATGTGATGGGGGTCATCTCGGCATCCTCCCAATATGTGATACAGCCACTTCTTGTCTTTCGTGTTTTACAGATGGTTTTATTTGGTCAATAATAATTCACCTCATTACATCCTACAAATAAGCGCAAGTGCTTTTTTAAAGGGGGCACATGAGACTAAATGGCAAAAAAAACAAAAACCTGGCAGCTCCCAGCAGCAGGTAATGGTTGAGTGTTTTTAATATTTTGAATGCAGTCGCAAAGTCGCAGTCGGAATACAAATAAACGTCCCTGTCTTCCATCTCATCTGATGTCGGCCAACTCTGAGTCAGAGCTCGAGTCAGCAAGAGTTCCATTCAATGCAACACAGACTGGAGCCTGACTCCTAAACACAATGGGTTTCATTCTTGATAAATATGACCATGTGTCACTGTTTCGGGCCTGACTTACCCAATAGGCCTGGATACCACCAGTTCCACTTGGGGCTCAGCTTGAGACTCGAGGATGATGTTGTAAACTTCCTTCATGGTCGCTCCCGGCAACAGCTTCCCGTTCCACTGCAAAACCTCGTCCCCTGAAATCAGGCACAGATTCCGCTGCAATAGTTATGCTTTTAAATTAGTCCCTTTTTTCACTCGTCTTTATTTATTTAGAACAAGTTTTCATCCAAAAGGAGTTTAGTATTTTCCATGGTTTTTGTTTTAAACGTTTCCATGTTTAAGTTCAGTTTAATTCTTTTCCTGTTGTTACAAGGACGGGCAGATGGTTCAGGCTACCTGCTCTGAGATGTCCCACCACATCAGCCAGACTACCCTTCTTGACTTTAGTGATGAAGGCACCTAATCTCCCTGACTCTGTTATTCTGCCTCCCACCACCTAGACAGAGGGAGCGAGGGACAGAAGGAAAGACAGTGAAATTAGTGTTCTTTCCTTCATAGAGCGGGTGGACAACAGAGACTGAATACTCATACTAGAACAACACGTGTTCTTCAGAGGCCCTCTGACCTTTAACCCCAGCAGAGCTCCAGCTTCTTTTGGCATTGCAGCGCTCCTCTTGCTGAGGGTGATTCGTCCAATCAGATGGTCTCCCTCCTTAGATGGCTGCCAGGTGACAGGATGCTGCAACACAAGACAATAACAGATATGTGGAGATGCACATCCGGCCTGTGATCAATTCTCATGTGCAGCACATGTCTGTGGGATCAGACCCCTTCATGCATCTTGTTTACATTCCCACCTCAGCTCAGGGTTGTTCTCTTGTGAGCCTATGTGAGGACAGATGTTTTTACTACATCTGAACACAGCCTCAGAAGACAAACTAACATATTTCCAAAGGGAATAATAAAACAATCAGATACTCCTGAAGGAAGGAATGTGGCTAAATCGGCAGCCATGTGTTTCATTTACTTTGAAGCAAGAAGAGACATTAAATGGTGACTTACATGCCACACAGTGGGGTCATGTGGATAGCACTCCCAGTCACCTGCGGGAGAAAAGAGAACAGCTGAGACCCTGAGGATGCAGCAGCATAAATCCAGGACGTCCACATCCTCTTCCTCTAACACACACACACACACACACACACACACACACACACACACACACACTGAAGAAACTGTATACACAGCACATACCAGCATGAGGCCTGTTATATACAGCTCAGCCAAATTTGGGGGCTCTTTAGGAGGTTTTTATTTATGGTGGAATGGGTTAAGTTTATTGAATAATCAGACCTCGGCTAGTGTTGTGCCACCACAGTGTCAGGGCTCGGCTCTAAGTGGTCCGTGGAGGCTGAGATGACACCAAAAGGCAGCTAAGCTTTTTAAAATGCTGCAAATCCCTTCAAGATATTTTACAGATTAGATGTTGTGGATTTACTCTGGGGTAATGCAGATGTGAGGGTAAAAAAAACAACAACAAAAAACCAAACAATGGTAAATCGTGACCTCAATTTTATGATCGTTATGAAGAATGACAAGACAACAAAAAAAAGTAATAGAAATGCATGTCTTTTGTGTCTTTTCTTATTCTATTAATAATCACAAAATCTTATGTTATATTATGTATTATATATATTTAATTACACTTTCATAAAAATGCTTCTATGAAACTAAAAAAAATTTGTCATGAATTCCATTAATTAAAATATATAATAATATAATAAATTAAATTAAATGATTCACACTAGCTTTGCAATATCCATGTTCTCTTTAAAAAACACATGTCAAGTAGACAAAGAATATATAAATAAGCATGAAAGTGGGAAACAATGACTAAAATAGTCCAAACTCAAGGTCCTTACTAGCATATCTGAAGGCTTTTGAACATCCTCCAGCTGAAGGCACTGGAAAAATGTCTGTCTGATTTTGAGTTCTCATGATTTGCTAAAGGGCACATTCCATACAAAATCAATTGGCGCCTGATGAAGCTATTGAAGTGCACGTATGTGCACACGGTCCTGATATCCATCCTTTGGCTATCGGCTGTCTAACTCAATACTGGTGCCCCCCCCCCCCCCCGTCCAGCAATTCGCCTGCGACGAGGAGACAAACGGTTCAGCCTCAGCTTCTGCTTCAGTCCAAAAACACAGCCTCATCTGTACACATGGGCCGGGGGGCGGTGATGAAATGTGTGCGGGACTTCAGCGGCACTGTTATGACACAGAGTAAAACAGAGCCAAGTGTTCCTAGGAGCCAGGAGGCAATGAGGTTAATGAGTTGTGACAACTTATAGTGACATTATGTAATCTTAAAGCAAACCCTCCAATGATAGACAACCGAGCTCTCAGTTTCATAACTCATGCGTGAACATCCTTTTGTGTAGTGGGTCGGCCACATGGGCGAGTGTGTTGTTGTCAAATGCTAAAAAGAAGTGGCATAACTGTTACACGTACAGCGAACTAAGTGAACAGGTAGCCAGGTTAGTTGATGGTTTACATGTTAGCTCCACCACCCACTGCCTTTCTAGTTCCATGAGCACAGGCTACAGTCGCAAGAAGCTCCTGGTGGAATGACGAACGCTAGCGTCCTTATACAAGCTGCAAAGAGAAACACACTCACATGTGGATTCCTAAACATAAAAATAAATGTCCATGTATTTTGTGCAACAGTGTAATATTCAGGGGCCAAAAACCCCTGAGAGATAAGGAGGTAAAAAAAGAATTTGAGTGCACATGAGAGTATTATGTTGTGTTCCTCCTTCGTATCAGAGGATGGGTTTGTAGTCTGTTTGTGTGTAGGAGGATACTTGCAAAGATTATAATGGGATCTACTGTACTGTGACTGCATGTGTGTGTATGTGTGTGTGTGTGTGTGCACTGTGCATATTTCCCTGCACTGATCTTATGATGATTTACATGCCTGGATGCTCCCCGGCTGCCAGCAACCACATCTTGGAGCTGACCCGGTCTCCGTCTCGAGCTAAAAAAGGAAGCAGCATCTCGCTGCCACAACAGTGTGTTTAAAACCTGGGCTGACGGGACACTCTCACACTAAACCTGGACTTGATCGATGTCACAGCGTCTGGTGCGGGTCCAGGCTGGTGCTGCGTGCACCCTCCCTTCCATCGGACGCACCGCGCTTTTACTCATGATGGCTTCCTGTGGCAGTGAAGCCATCATGGAGTACGGCTACAGTCAGTGTGCTTATTAAACACTGGCAAGGTTATTAGGTACTGTCCAATGACATAAGCCGTCACAGTGAGAACACTGACCATGAGTTAGTTTGTAAAACACATATTAAAAAGCATTATAGAACTATTTAGTAACCAATAGATAGTTATGGTGGATCAACAATCCCATCACTTAAGCCAGGTCATTAGTGTGGGTGGTAACAAGGAACATTAACTATGCTCATTGTACCCAGAGGAGCTTTTCAAAAGAGTCTCAGGCTTCATATCATGTGTGAACTGAGTCATGGTAGAAGAACCCTTAACAACTGTTTTTATAATTGATATAATTTTTGTGTTATTTATATTTTTACCGTGGATTTTTTAATACTGTTTATGTGCACTGTGTGGCTAGAGAGAAACGTAATTTTATTTGTATGTCTGATACATTTCGAAGAATTGATAATAAAGTAAAATTGAATTGAACTGCTGAAAATGTGATGTCACATGATTTGGAGCCCGGTGACAGTAACAAACATTCACTACAAATGATTTGTTCTTTTAGAGGACAGAACTTTCTAAAGTTAAACGTCACAATATTTGATTAAACCAATCTGCAGATGACAGCTCCAAAATTCCCAGACACAGAGGAATTTTTGTGTAATATCAACATTCCTCGGTGGGCATTATTTCAGCAAACAGGACGCTGCATTCATTCAAATTCACGACGACTCATTGACTGCACAGCAGTGAGTTTGAGTGCCTTGAGTTGTTAGTGTTACAGTGACTTAACCCAGCTTGGACATGACAGACAGAGTGTAAACGGTGGTGTGTTCTCAGGCTGCGGGACATAGTCGGCCATGTGAGGCCACAGGAGGTCAGCGCAGGGGTCAGCCGAGGTCAAACTGCCCCGTCACAGACACAGCAACATGCATGTGCGCACGCAGTGTGGGACTGTGCCCCCTCTGGGCCAAACTGAAAACAATACAACATGACACAAAGGAAAACACACACACACTTGCTAACATGCACACTGAATGTGCTGCACAGCTGCTCCTTTTAACATTCAGTAAACCTACACTTCAGTGTACATTTTAACAAGTGGCCCAGCAGGATAACAAGTTGAGAGCAGACTGCTCCAGAGTCAGTGTCAGAGCTGCCTTACCTGTTGTGATCAATCTACAGACGGTTCAAGCAGGGAGGTGTCTCCACATGCACGGTCTGCACGGACGTGGCAGACGGAGACTGAAAAGCCTGCTGCACGTCTTCACATCCACTGAGACAGTGTGTTCAAGTGTGGGAGTGTTCAAGCACACACACACACACACACACACACACACGCTGCAATGCCCCACACACAGCAGCATAAAACGTGTTCTATCATTATTTCATCAAATGAATACTGTTACTGTAAATAGTGCCGCTTGAAGAGGTTTGTAAATTGCCTGAGAACTGTAAATCCTATGTTGCTTTTATTATCCTTCATCCTAATGACCTAATCAGGCTGATTTACAGCAGCCCACCGCAGCTGAAGGAGACCTTGTGAGTCGAGGTGCCGTGAGGATTATCATAAAATAAAAGAATTAAATCAAGGCAACAGTTAAGTTGATGTCCCCCAGGGGTTGCTCTTCGAGCCATGCATTAACCTCAAGTAATTCCAGTAAAAGCTATTGCACATTCCTGTTCTTTTATGCTTTAGTTACTTCATTTCTGTTCTTTTCATACATGTCACTTTGGAGAATTATCACCAAAGTGTCAAACTGCCTGCCTGTGAATGACCCACTACTATACAAGTTCAGCAGCTTCAAACAGAAACGAAGCTAACGCCTACTATAGGTTGTTTGCTAGCTGCTGTGTGTCTGATGTTAAAGACCAGTGCTGCCATGAATGCTAATGTCCATTCTATAAATGTATCTTTGCCCCAGTTCCATACTTAATTATAAGGGTCTGTGTCTCCTATATTCTCTTTCAAAAGTCGTGCACATTGAGAGCCGCCTGGTTCCTGAGCCACTGCAGACTTTGTGTTATGTATAGGACTATGACTTCAGAGTGAGATACAATGGTGCAGTACTAGTGGTATCACCATACCATATCATTTCAAACATTTCCCTACTGGGATCAATAAAGTTGATCTCATCTGATCCAATCCCAGGAGCAGAGATGGACCATGCGATGGGAGAGACACCCTACAGCCAGCTGAAGACTTGGTTTACCGTGTCACGGTTCAGCACCCAGACACAACACTTCCCTCAGATCTTCTCAGAATCACATTTGTCCCATATTATCTCCTGTGATGAATGAATGAACAATTGGACGGACAGACGTCAATACCGTCCGTACAGAGAGTAATGATGGGTATCGCCACTAACCTCGCTCGCTGACACTTTCAATCTCAGCGTCCTCACAGCTGCTGTACTCTGGCGTGGTCCCCCCTTCATCTTCCGAACTGCTGACGCTGGTTTGCCTCTTCCCTCCGGCCCCCAGGCCTCGTTTCGACTTGTAGGGCCTTGGCGGTGGTGGGCGCAGAGATTCCGATTGGTCAGAGCTGAGGGAATCGTTGCGCAGCATGCTCTCAGCCTTCTCCCGCTTGCTCCGCCTCACCCCGGGTCCCTGGTCGGGGGCCGAGGCAGGTCCCGAGCCAGGCGGCTCTCGAAGTTCAGGGGGAGGGGCTCGCTGAGCCAGGGCGTGTTCATGCGGCCCACCGACCCCACCCACCGTCCTTTGACCAGGCCGAACACCATCCCCAAGCTCCCCTACTATCCCCACACCACGACCGTGCATGGGCACAGGGTGTCCCCGGCCTCCAGGAGGGACCAGCCCTGCTTGGCAAGGGGTGGCACCATTGTGGTCCACATGGCGGGAGCCCCCCTCTTCTGTCCGCCTTCCTCCACCTCCTCCCACAGGATCGTGCTCCAGAGAACGTCCCTTAGTCAGTCGCCGGCTTTCCCTGCGCTCCCTGGACTCCCCACGGAGGTCCCGGTCCATTGAGACCTGGGTCTGCAGCCTGGGCTGTCCTGGCCGCCGCTCCCCCCGCCCAGCTCCTGCACCTCCCCGTCCATTTCTCCTGGAGGATAATCAGTATGGGGACAGAGAGGGAAAGAGAAAAGAATGGACACACTGTTATGTTGGATACTAGTGGTATTTACATGTTTGAAGTGTTGGTGTGTGTGATGACTATAGAGGTATTAATACAGGGCATAATGTTAGCGACCGTGTCTGTCAAAGCACAAAAAGGCAACATGATTGAACAGGTTCAAATTCTGATCTAAGGCAGATCATGATAATCACCATCAGCCTCCCCACCTGATTATTGGCTGCGCATAGACAGCAAATGGCAAATTAAAAAACCTAAAGCAAACAAAAAGGAGAATCCAAATAATTGTTTCTACTGAGTGTGTTATTGCCACTGACTTTTATAACACACGTTGTTGTTAGCGAGAGACGCTGCCGTGTTCGACAGCGGCCTTTAACATATGAAACGATTTAGAAGCTGTCACCACGTGATGGTTATTGTTTGCACAGTATCCACTTTTAGAAAGTAGCGAGTGGCTACGCTTCCGACCATCCTGTGTTTCGGAGCTGACTAACTTCTTCCATTACACTGAGAGCGGCAGAGGAAACAACACGGCAGCACAGCGTTCTTAAGAGATCTAATCCACCTCTGTGTGAAAGAGGCAGCGGACGAACGCAGGAGTTAGTGCTCAGTAGAACAAATATTAACATATTTCATGTGCAGCTGAGAGAGAGAGAGAGAGAGCGTACGTTAAAGGTACACTCCACCGATTTAGCACACTGAGAGCGCTTACTGCGTATTGACTCTGATGATGTCACAGTGTGTCACGAGGGTCATCTCATTTTCGGAGAATACAGGTTTACTCTCAGAGCAACTAGGAATGTTGATGATGTTTTTACCAACGTCTCAGAATGAACGAGAATGACGATGCCAAGCTGACAGTCGTGCTGATTTGTTCTGAGTAATAAACACGTTGAGTTGATCTGCTACAGGCTGCCTCTGTCTCGGCTGTGACCGTAACTCGGCAGAGAGTCTCCCGCTGTGTGGTTCACGTGTGACAGGCAAACTTTGGATTCAGTTTCAAACACTCATGACGATGATGTAACTGACAATCTGTGTGTAACACTTGTGTCTCCAGAATAAAATACAGTGGCTTCATAAAGCATTAAGTATTAGTTAAATACATTTATTTAGCCACTTGTTTTTTCTTTCTTATTGGTAGTGAAAAACCAAAAAACATTGCTTCATATTACGTGTCTCGCGGTGGTTCGCTACGTGACCTTGCATCAGCGCCAGGCGTGGTCCCGGGGGCGCTGGGCCGGCTGGGGTCTTGGTTTGCTGCGGCGGAGTCTGAGGGGGCTTGGGAGCGCGATCGGAGCTTCTTATCCCCGGACGTTTGGCACACGGACGGCTCGCTCACAGCTGATCCCAGGCCAGCAGGGTTTCCGGGCGAGCTGGTGAACCAGTCGCCCGGCTTGGTGAGGATCTCCTGCTGCTTCCGGCAGTTATTACACACCCAGATCACCTGCGAGACACGGAGGACAGGCAGTAACATAACCAGACTTCACAGTACTGAGCTTCACCTGCTCGTCTGCCAACGAGCTGTCCTCACCAAGTTTCATCAGATAATTTAAGTCATTCATTAACATAAGCCTGCTGAGGAGTTTAATGCAGCCAACATGCACATTATCAATCTAATATGTCTAACAGCGGCAGTCAGCGAGAGCTATCTTGGCCATCTGCTTCTCCAACCACTAATCTGAGGCCCGGCTTCAGTCGCAGTGACTGTCAATCTGAGAAAATGGAACAATGCTTCCTAAAGAGCTGCGCCGCTGCCAACCAGTCGTCCAGAAAGAGGCTTTAATGGAAGCGTTTTGAGATTGGCGTCGTGGCTGCGGTACCAGGGAGAAGCTCCACGTCCACCGTGGGCTGCTCCTGGCCTCCGAGCGGAGAGCACAACGCCAACTGTGTAATGAAAGGACACTCGCTGCGCTCACCCACGTCTCCTCTCTGTGTTCGTCCCATCACACATATGCACAGCAGCCATACATTGGCTGGGTCACGTGCTACATCTGAGTGTCCACATTTCCTCCTCTGTCCTCGGTAATTAGATAAAAACAAAATACACAGCCAGATTTCGGTGTGACAGGTGCAGTAGTATCTGTAATGTAATGTAATTCAATTTCAAGACACCAACAGATTTTACAGCATCGCGGTTTTCAAATCCAAATAATTAGTGATTAAATATTACAAAAATAACAAATAGCTCCAACATTTGTTGATAGTGGATACTGTGTATCTATTAACCCTAACAATATTTTTAAAAAGAAGAAAAAAAATGTAATGGTTTTTAAACGCATCTCACAATCTCCGCTATCGTCTGAACCAGAATCTGAAAAAGGGTTGTGACATATTCTTATCTGCTACTCGTCAAATTCACTCCTGTCAGTGATCAATACAGGATGGAATCATCCAGAACATGAATGGCTACAGCCACGCGTCGTGTTCGGAGTCGGACCCAGGAAGAGGGGATGACGGCAGGAAGCAGAGAACGAGCGGATGGAAGAGGAGACTGAGGGGAGGTTAGAGTTAGTCCCTCTCCTCCAGCCACCAGGGCTCTCATTACTCCTGAACACTCCCCGATGACTCTTTAAAGAGAGCTAAAATAAAACACTCTGGCATCGGCCATCTCTCCCTCCCTCTCTTTTCCTCTTCCTCCTCCTCTCCCCCCAACTCTCTCACCCCTCCTTCCCCTTCCATTTATCCCTCCTCCAGATTGCTTTTGATTAAAGCTACAAAAGACGAAGAGAAAACAGCTTTACACCAACGCAGCTATATTTATCCTGCCAAACACCCCAGCACCACCAGGGAGAGTGGAAATGTGTGCTCAAACAACACACACACACACACACACACACACACACAGCAAAGAAAGCAAGACACTCATGTGGGACATAATAGCTTTGGTGAGAACATCCACCAATCTGTGAGTTTTCTGCAGCCAGACCCGGGAGGTGGACGTCTGCCAGGTCGACACTGCGGCGCTCGTCTACTTGTACATACGTGTACAGACAGGCACGGGTGACCAGACGCCCTGTTCAGCGGTCACATATCAATATCAGTGCATCCTCGCGGAATATGGTTTTAATGAATGGTGATAAAACGCTGGTCTCACTGGAAAGTTGTGTCTCAATATCCACCTGCTCCTAATAGAACAAAATATCAGAAATGAAAATACTAGTGTTATTACTGTCGATACATCGGAGCTCTACTCCAAGCGAAAGGTGTTGTTACTGCACTATAATTACTGTCAACCATCGCTATTACATTATGTTATGTTATTTTCATTTTTTGTTTAAATACAATATTCTAATTATTATTATTATTATATAGTTTGGATAGACATTTTTCCCCATTTTACTTGTTTATAAAATAGGACCAACAAAATGAAAATGATGGGTTTAATCAATAAACTCAAATGAACTACATTGAAACAACACTTGTTTTCATATTTGTGTATTCATCATCCAGGGCGACATGATGCGATGGTTTCCAGCTGCTCTAAAGGATATATTTTGTCACTTGGGGGCAGCAGAAGCAATCTGTCAAGGAAACACTGACACCTTATGTTACATGGGAAGGTGTCGGTAAACCACCCAGCACTGACACGTGCCCTTTGAGCTCGGGTTTGGGCTCCACAAACGTCCTGAGGGGGAAACAAAATCAGGCTCTTCAGCTGCTAAATGCTCCACTATGTTCACCAGCTGCTCTCCTGCTTTGTGGAGCCATTTGGTGCTGAGCGAGTTGTAGTGTGCACGGGGTTTATCAGAGCTTTTAGCTGAGAACATCTGCCTCGTGAGCCAGAGACGAGGCCGATGATAGCACTGAGACGCATTAAAAACATTAAAGATGCAGGCTATAAAAAGAACACAAAGAGCTTATGTGGACGTCATCACAATGTTATCGCCTTTGTGTTTGGCTCCTTTTTGTTTTCACTCTTGGATCACAAAGATTGCATCAAAAAAACGTGCTACTTTATTGCGTCACCGTCTCATTGGGCCTTTATTTTGGGGGCAGGACAGGTCTCCACATATCTTCAACTGTAAACCTGCTGCTCTTTTATAGCTGTCACCTTTGACTCCTGCTGTCATTATCGATCAGTTATTTCTAATTACAAGTCTCTACATCACAAATGATCTAAATAAACACAGTGGCTACAATAAGAGACCAGCACAGAGCCGACAGAGCAAAGTGAGAGCTGCTCAAACTGCTGTCACTGGATGCTGTTCGTGACAATTAAGGCCTTGTTTTTAGATTCATGAATTCAATTCAACCCTGTGTTAATTGACACAATCTTCAGAGCCAAGTTTACAACTTTCCAAAGTAATAACAACTCCACATAAAGCACTGCAGGAATGTGTGAGTCTGTCTGATATGGTGTAATGAAAATAATCAAGTTATCAAGCCGACTTTGCCTCGTGGTTTGACCCAGTTACCGGCCGCTGCTGATGTGAATCCACGGACGTAGAAGAAGACATTTTAAACTGGACCGCAGACACTGCAACAGTCGCATGTTTGTGCATTTTCATTTCAATTAAAGGTATAGTTTCTTGTGACATGTGACAGCTCTGGTTGTAGGGAGGTAGGCTCCATCAGCTCTGATGAATAAAAGGATTAGTGCATGTGCTGCATGTGTCAGGCAGGTCATTATCACACCGCTCTGTCTTGGTGGTGGTGCACTCCAGAGTAAGCTGGAGCAGTTATTGGGTTTCACCACTGTGAGACGTTGTGAGAGTTTGTTGTTACCGCAGAACAAACGGCCAGTGTTGGGGCGATATGGAGCGATGAGCTGTTATTTTATAAGAGACTCACTTAATCCCATCGTAATCCCTGTATTAGATCACACTGTGATGGTGGAAAAAGGCTCAGAAGAGGAGGAACCGTAGGCAGGCAGAGAGCCGGGCCCAACAGCTAGTTGACACACACACACACACACACACACACACACACACACACACACAAAGGATGTGCATACTGTACTGAGAGGCAGACTGTGCGTCCCTGCACAAAAGCATAATCAGACATGATCACATGAGCAGCGATGCACACATGCAGATGCAAACGCTCGCTTTCATCCGTGCAAACACACTCGCACTGCAACAACAGCAGCAGTGTGTCACATGACCGCAGTAAGACCCCCCCTGAGATGAGTATGTGAGTGAAGGAGAGAGCCAGAAAGAGAGAATAGCTTCTCCACAGATGGAAACTAGGACACCAAACCCCTGTGTGTGTTTGTTTCTGCATCCTACAGCATCTGCGTGTGTCCATCTGTGCGTGTGTGTCTCACAGTTTGTGATGCAAGGTGTTTTCGTTTTCCTGGAGAGTGTGAGCCAGTTGTGTATCGCTCACACTGTACAGTATGAGAAATATGTGAACTGAACACGAGACAGACAGAGCTCGTCCAAAAGCTGTTGTCCACTTTTTCACTGCCACAGTGACACAGTGTGTTTTATTATTTTCCCCTGCAGCCATATTGTTTGATCTGTACTTTAATGGTGTGTTTCATGTACTGAAAGTTTCCATGAGTAATGGGACAATTTTTGTATTTTTGTATGAATGTGACATTTTCATTTTCTTCATAACAACACTACCAGTCACTGTTAACCTTCCTGCCATCACCTCAGAACCGTACAGGATAATATAATCAAGTGTTCATTTTCTAGCTCTCGTTTCCAGATCTAATACCTTGATTGACAGCTGTGATTGACGTGTAATGGGGGCAGTACTTCACTCCACTCTCTAATCACTACTGCAAACATCTGTGACTTCAGTCACCAGTGCAAGATGGCAGCGCCCGCATCCCGGGTGTTTTGGCGTTATTTTGTGGCGCTGCAGCACACAGACATGCCAAAAATGCCACTTTCACTCTGGAATGGGGAGGAGGGGCGGGACCAGGAAGTAGTATCAGCCAATGACAGCTTGACGTATGGCAGCGCAGCGTGCGAGGCGGGCGCCGTAACCAAGGGCGTCTATAAATCCTGCGCTAAGGATGAAAGACCGCCACAAAGGAGATTTGTGTCCACAGCAGCTAATGAGGTACTATATCAGCACAGCACCCACAGCGAAACACACACACACACACACACACACACACACACACACACAGTAGGAACAAGCACATGCATGAGAAGGAACCCAGGTGCATTTGTAGAGTGACACTAGTTTTTACACACAAGTAAAGGCCAAATATAGAATTAAATAGTTGATCAATACTGTAAATAATGTATGTAACATGCATTTCCCTCTGTGTGTGTGTGTGCAGCCATGGGTTTCTGTGTTCATGGAATTCTGTGTGGTTGTGGAATTGCCCCACCCAAGTCACTCCGTCACACACACTCGTTTCCTCATCTTTCCCTGTCACGCAAAGTATGGCGGCAAAGTATGGCGTCCACTTCCCTTTTTTCACCACTAAATGTCTCTAGTCAGCAAACACCTGGAAAGGTCTGTGTGAGTGACAGCTGGAGGTGAGACACGTGGAGAGCGTGTGCGTGAGACAGCATAGTAAATGAGCGCAGGTCACCTGTGCTTCAGCAGAGCCCAGCCCACAATCAATGCAGTGCCACCAGTAGAACACAGGGACTGGGACTGGGACTGGGACTGGGAGTGTGAAAATGTGCTTCTGGTCACTTAGAGTATTATTAGAGTGAGTGAAACGTGAGCCGTTACACAGCCTGTGTGGAGCTGTATTGATTTAAAACAAAGTGTATCTGTTACATCAGTTGTACAAGATGAATGACTGGGACGCCTCCTGTGTCGAAGCTCTGGACCACGACCAGGAGTCGGAAAATCACACACTCGGCTAACCTGCTTGTTAGCTTGCATGCTACTGCTCTGCTCTGCAATCAATGCATGTGCACAGTTATGTGCACGGGAAGGCTTAAACCACACGACAGTGGATTACACAGCCCACCTGTAGGGGGCGCATGAACACGGCCGAGAGCAAATCTTTCTCTGTGCCACCAGAAGCAAATGATGTCAGGGGTTTTAATGTCCATCAGGAATGTGCCTCCTCTGTGTGTCAGCGGCAGCCTTTGCTCGTATGTGCGTTTCCTCGTCATGAGGGAGTGTGCAGCAACGACCAGGAGAGCGATGGCCCCCTCAAGACCAGTCAATGAGAGACGGACATGGGAAGGGACGCAGCTCGCGAGGCCGGCGATCAATAGTAATCATGAGGCGCTGTGGCGTTAACAGCAGATGACACATGGCTCGGGCCTTTCTACAACGCTGCAGCCCGACACAAAGCAGCACAAAGCCATAAGTCCTTGTAGGCGCCGATCGATACATATATATTTGCACGAGCATTAGACAAATAGTAAGATTATTTTTGAGGGGTTTTTTTGCCATTATTTGATAGCTCATTCCTCTCAGGGTGCAAGACTAACTTTTTCAGAGGCGGTCGTGTCAGCGGACGGTTAGTCCCTCACTCATGGTGGAGGCACCTCGACCCAGAGGAAAGTAAACCACCGTGGCTCTGTGATACTTGACACAAATCTATAGAGGCAGGACGCAGAATTGTCACTCAGCTAAAAAAAAACACCTCCCCCAGGGCAAAGTGCGAGATGCACAGCCATTACATTAAGGCCATGGTGAAATATGTGAACATTTATATGACAAATGAACGTTGGGACTCTTGGAGAACACATTTGTGAAGGCACTAAGGAGGATGCCACAAATAGTGCTATAGCATCAACACCACTTATTGAGTTTCCTCCTTCCAAGAGTGGGGCTGAAAAACTCCAGGAATACTAAGCCAAACAGTTGATGGTGGTAAGTAACTCACTTTCTCCTGCTTCCTTTCAACAAAGCTAAGAAATCGGTTTCTCCTCTAATTTTTACGTATATAAATACTACTCCTCAGGATGATCTTCTCAACTTCTATGTGCAAAGAAACTGAACACAAATCTTCCAGTATCCAAGACACTGGTCAACCACATATCATCTAAGACCAGGAAAACACTAGCAAACACTTTGTGCTTCATCTTTGAATGTCTAGTTTGCGGCAGAGAAACTTTGTATGTTCGGACCGACGCTTCAGGCAAGATTAATCAATCCTCAAGTAATTAATCAGTGACTCGGAGCCGGTCCGCTGTCCACATGTACAGGTGCTGCCAGAACCTCCTTCTTCAGACTCATGATCATCGTACCGAGCTTCAGAAAGGGAGCGCACCAAAGCACTCTGGGGCAGCCATGGCGCTCAAACCCAGCCAAGTATCATCAAAGTGCCAGTTTGGCAGCTGCCCTGAGGGAAGGCAGCCAAGGCCAAGTAAGGTTCTCAACCTGACACAGCTACTCGAGCAGAGGAAGGTGTTAAAAGCGTGTCCACCAGGAATGTTTCTCCAGCAGTATCGTATCAGATGATTCCGCCAGCCTCTCGTTGAACCAGGCTACGTGAGGAAGAGGAAGGCTTCTTTTCAGCGGCGGAACAGACCAAGACACAAACCGAGACAGACAATATTTCTAATTGATTCATTTTTACCTGTATGCTATTTTATGTTAAAATAATAAACATGCCTATTGAATAAGAGTCAAAGTGGTAAAGGTACAGCTCCTTCAGATAACACGAGCCTTTAGTTTTAGTCTTCACATTCTCCCCATGTCCACCTCCTCCCACATCTAAAATGACCTCCCCCTGGCCCTGGTTGTTTCCCTGCGTGTCATGCATCGTGCTGGGTGAGCGTGTCCGTGAGCATGAGGACAAGAACAGAATTAGTGGCGATGTAGTAAATAATTACAGATGTCATTGGAATCATTTAGGCAGCAGCGGACAGACAGACAGATACATGGTACATCCACACATACACATAGGGACTGAACTCATGAAGTTGTCTTAGGGGGTTGCAGGCAGAGAACTGTAGCTCTGAAAGAAAAAGAAACACAGCACTCACCACTTTGTCTTGCTGCAGCCCAGTCAGCCATCCATGGATAATGAAAAGAAAGACAGAGACAATTTGAGCAAAGATGATTTCTGAAAGCATGGCCATGATGGCACCACCCTGCCACGCACAAGCACTGTGTAACACACGTGCACCTCACAGTCCAGTAATATGACGAGACAAAGGACAGACTCCAGATAAAAACACAGATGGACTCGTTTTACTTGAATAAATGAAATACCAACAATAGTAAAGAAAACATCTGTGTGTGTGTATATATTCATAAAATCTTTTTTAAAGGCACACCACACAGGACCACCCAGCAGACCTCTACCTGTGTCAGCCAGTGACTAATTAGGTTGTACTTTTGAGAGTGTGTGTGTGTGTGTGTGTGTGTGTGTGTGAGATAGGTGATGTCCTTTCTCACACCCCTACCTCCTACCTACACTCATACTGACTCACACGCACACAAACACACCCTGCTGTGTGTGTATAGGGCACCTCCGGACCCCTGGGACACCGAGACAGAGTGGGAGACCACCCCCTCCGTCAACAGCTCAGTCTAATGCCCAATTAACCTTTACTAGCTCCTGCCTGGGTCACACACACACACACACACATGGGTGAACTCACAAGCCCACAGTCACACACACAGTGTTAAAGTTGAACAACTTCACTCTGTGCTCAGGGTCAGAAGCCAGTTTGTGCCAACTCACTGGCATGTCAATGCTACTTGCCTAAATGTGACGTTAGACGTCAGTTTGAAAATATGTGCAGAGAAGCTGCTGAAGAGGCCTTGTGAGGCATTTGGTATAGACAAAACATGATAAAATACCTGAGCGCTTACTTAGCACAAATAACATCATGATGCTTCATGTCTCAGAAACAGTGCATAGTGGGAGTGGTTTGTGGACAATATAACCCGAGGTAGTGAAATCTGAAGGGAGTCCTTCTTTGATGGGAGCAAGCTCCTCTCTGGCTGACGGCTGGAGAGGGCCTTGTTCCCCAGCACGATCCACCCGTGGTGACAGGCTGAAAGGACCCAGAGATCTCTGTAAGGTAATTCTATAGAAATTAAACATTTTTATGATCACCCCAACTTAATATATTGTTTATTGTCTCACCGTTCCTGAACACTGGGCGAGTTCGGTGCCCGCAGCTGAGGGCAGCTACAGAAGTCGAACAACAGTTATATGATATACAGTGCATATGAACACACAGAGCATAGTTTCTGGACAAATTAACACACACACACACACACACAGGCCATGGTTCATCACCTGAGCCCCAACACCTGAGGCCTGGTCCCTCACACTCAGCTTAAACAACTAGTGTGTTGGGGGTTTTATTAAACCACTGATCACAGAGTGGGTTTCTAGAATAGATATAAACGCATAGATAACAATAAATAATTCAATAGAAATGAACCCAATCATCATACACACAGAAAACGTGAGGTTTCTCATGTTGCATTTGGGTGTTGTTTTTCATCCTTCACCACTTCAGAAATGTCATTTGATTCAACATGGAGCCTGAGGTTTGCCATTGCACAGAAGTATCCTCGTGTACTCGAGTGTAAACGTACCGTGTTGGACCTCAGCGACACTCGACCCCCACAGCGGGCGCAGAACTTGGTCTGGCAGTACGAGCACAGGTTCCCACAGCCATCTGCGAACTTTGTCTTGTGGCAGATGCCGCAGGTTGGCGCGTCGTCCCGGTGAACAGCAGAACCCGCCGCCGCCGAGGCCTGCCGGATCACCGTCTCCCTGTAGCTGGACAGCTGCTGCTGGATGCCCCTGGAAAATAATTACAACAGGACAGAAACATGAAGACGCTCTGTGAGAGATTTTTATCGTGGCTCCAACTCGGCTCCGTGCCGATGGAAAACCAAACAGGTTCTCAGGAAGAACGTGATTAGAACCTACTGAGCATTAGCACTAGCACCGAAGTAGCACCTGGTTGTTTTGCTGGAGAAGCCCTCTCATTCAGATCCTCATCTCTGACACAATGGGACCACGCCCCCTTTCAGCTTTGATGACATTATCGAGCGTGGCAATACATCGTGTGCCTTTATCAGTCGAAGCCTCTCCAGTGGAAACGCACCAACTTTAAC
This sequence comes from Pseudorhombus dupliciocellatus, assembly GCA_016785235.1. Classification (NCBI taxonomy): domain Eukaryota; kingdom Metazoa; phylum Chordata; class Actinopteri; order Pleuronectiformes; family Paralichthyidae; genus Pseudorhombus; species Pseudorhombus dupliciocellatus. The sequence continues at coordinate 1,832,761 of JAFBJW010000102.1, forward strand.
TAAAGTGCTCGGTTAGATGGTTGAACAGAAGTCAGTCCCTTCAGCCAACTTTTAGAACTGAACTGCGTCCAACAGTTTTGTGATCTATAAATGTCTAAACCACGGTTTGCCCGAATACATCATGTTGATGTTTCGATATTTCCGTCCGGAGCGAAGTGGTGGAACAAACTTACTGGTGGCACCAGATCAAGGGATCAACAAAGTCATTACACTCAATCCTCGGCGGAGCTTCATGGCAATCCGTCAAGACGTTTCACTCACAGAGGGAAAAGTCAGGGGATTCATCCTCAGCCAACCATGAGTGTTGGTGCAAAATGTCACAGGAATCCATTCAATTATGGTCGAGACATTTCAGTCTGGAGAAACAGTGTCGGAGCAACCAAGCAGTCGTTTCTGTTCTTTCCAAAAACAAAGATTCAATGAAAGGAAGATTAGTCCACGACGTGCGATTAGTCAGTTCCATACGTTATGAGTGACTGCATATCGCAATCAATCGGCTGATAAGACGATACACAAAACAAGAGGAGAACTGTAGAAAGAAAGAGTGGCAATACATTTATAATAAATAAATAAAAGGGAAGAGACATGAACCAAAGCCAGAAAGTGAAGTGGACCATCGCTGCATAGCGTTTCGTCAATATGGCCCTTCTCAATAGTGTTTGGGTGTTTTGGTGCAATCAGCTTTTTTCCTCTGTCTGCTGTTGTTTCGGGCCGCTTCACCGACACAGAAACATCTTCAGATCGATACAGGGAATAAAGGGGGAGCGTATTGGTTTTATCTAAGACGTTACAGTATGTTGATTAATTGGATTTCACACTGTGGAGAATGGGAGGGAGACGGGCCGAAGAGGGGGAGAAGCGAGGGTGCTGGCAATCACACGCAGAGGAGATAGATACGTTTTCATCAGAGGTGCAATGTTACCAAGTACAAATACATCACTGTAGATTAGGATCAGGTACCTGCACTTTACTTACTTATCTGCCTGATAACGTTGTACTTTTACTCCCAACATTTGAACTCCTTACTCCTTATATTCTCCAAACTGGATCATTATTTGTTTTAATGCACAGATCCTTCCTCAGGTTCACTACAGAATCCTGTGCTTCTTGGTGCTCTGCTTACTTTTGTCTTTTTCAAGTATATGTACTTTAAGTTATATGTTTAGAATTTAATGGAATCTGGAGATAGAGAGACCTGTGGTGAACTTTGGACAACTGACGAGGTCTGAGGGAGTCGTCCCAGCTTTCATTTGAAGAGGTCTATCAGTTCCAATCAGAGGAGAAGAACAAAAAAATCCAACTAATCCAAATAACTCAATCACAAACCACATGACTGGGTGGACTGAAATGACCAGAGAACAGCACAGATGTGATTTATCTCTGGAACCCTCGCGCTTCATAAATCAACAATAAAGCTGATGACATTATTCTGAAGACGTACAGACACTGCAACAGACTGACAGACAGCCCTGGCTGCAGGACCACAGGGGCAGAGCAGAGTGGAGGGAAGCAAAAAAGGAAGTATTTATTCTAAAAAGGTTATCAAGGAGGAGTAGATTCAGTTAAAAAAGGTGGAAAACAGCAAGGGGAGAAGACAGAAGAGATGAAATGAGAGGAGGAAGGAGGTGAAGGGGGATGTACTGTATACTGTACAAGGAGGGAAAGAGGAGGATGGAAATTCTACAACAGGAAACAAACAAGAAAACAATATATGCAATATCACAGATTTAATGAAATATGTATTTTTACACACAATATATAGAAGTCGTCCCTATATGTGTCCACATTAATATACAGAACACGTAAAAACAAACAGACAGGACTGACAAACAAAATGACTTGCTGTGTCTTTCACAGAGTTTGTATAAACTGGACTGAAAGTTCACAATGATCACTCACTCACCTAATGTGCTGACAAGAGAAAAGAGCATTTACCCTGACATGACATGTTCATGTGTAATTCCCTGCACTTGCCTACAACACACGTACTACTTACAGACCAAGAGTTGGCGACGAAGCCTCCTCCCCCATCAGCTCAGCCTTTAAAACTACAAATCCCGGCAGTGGAGGGCGGAGGAAAGCTAGTCCGAGGTGCAGTCATTTGATAGTCATCTGAACATCGCTCCTTTGGGGCGAACGGAACAAACCGTTCGTCCAAAAACACCTTGAAAAAAAACCTGTACAGGCTCACTGGGACCCAGTGGGTGAAACTCAACCTGCCCCAGAAAATATTAACACCTGCCCAGCGAGCACGCACACAAACACACACACACTTACTAAAATCAAATTCGTTAGCATTTACACAAACACTTCCTGGGAGCAATAGCCAAAGGTCGCAGAGAGGTCACCTGCTGCTGCTGCACCGCAGGATTTGCTTCCTGATCCGTGGCGCCCGCTGCGTTAGTCCCACCCCCTGACTCTAGCAGAGTTAGACTCATATACAGTGTGATCGATCAGCTTTATTGATCATGATCGATACTACATGGGCCGTTCATGGGAAGCCTTCAGACTGACTTGATTCTGACGATGTGGCTCTGGTTCGGCGTGTCATGTTTAGTTTTTGAAATGACTACTGGCATCTTATTTGTTATTTCACAGTCATTATTGCTGATGATAGGTGGCTTTAATCCAAAATAGCTTCTATGGGTATTAGACTTAATAAATCTATGCCGTCTGGATGTAACCACTCAGAATTAAATGCATAGAAGGGCTCGCTCCCTCCGTCCTTATTGTCATTTTCTTATTGGGTTCACAGAGTTCTTTGGTTACTCCCGATTCTCTTTCCTTATCCCGTATTCTCAGTGCCTCCTGCCTCCTGGTGCTGCTCCTCACCTCAATGCTCTGCTCTTACTGCATGCTTCATTTGTGTATGGCAGAGTCCAGATAAAGGCCCCACCCCCGTCAGGGAATTGGCTGAAATGGATTTAGATTTATGTACAGTATCTCCTACTCTCTGTCACTACCCTCTCTTTCCTTGGATAATGAGTCTTTCACTGGCTTTCTGGACACGTCCTGGTTATGGCCACGTATATACGTCCCCACTTTATTCCTCTACCTAGTATTGCTGACCACCGTTATTAAGCTCCTCCCACCTGCCCCCACACTTCTCATGAGGTAATCGCCTCCTCACCTGGAAACAAGGACAGTGCCATTCCCGTCCCTGTTGACCAGGGTGATACGTGAACGCTTGGCATCACAGAGACAAACGTCTCGACAGATTTTGAAAGTCATTTTGCGATATATATCGACAATTTAGTGTGACTCACAAAGGCTGATTTAAAAAGATGGAACTTCCCCTCGATAGATAAAAGGGTTGGCTGAGTTCTTACCTTAGCATCTAGCTAGCTAGCGAGTCTGACGTTAAACATTTAACACATAATATACTAAGTATTAAGCATGGCACCCACTTCCATTCAGTTTCCACTCACCACCGAGGTCCCTTCAATGTCGGGATCCTCTCTACTCATGACACTTTCAGCAACATTGCAACTTTCAATGACTTTTCAAGCAGGTCTGGCCTCTATACTGTGTGGAAGCACCAACTGGAGAAGCATGTATGTCATTTGTTGTCCTTGCCCAAAGTCAACAGTTTCCAACAGTCAATAGTTGTTTTAGAACCTGCAGATAAAGGCAGATATTTGTTTTCTTCTTGACATGTGTGTTATAAAAGCCAACTATTCCCTCCATCGCTTGAAGTAAATCTAGTGGAAAATCCCCCATCGTGTAGTCACGACTCTGCAGACTTTTTAATAGGGAGTCAGGAGGAGAAGTCTGCGGATAATCTGGAGGCTCTCACTCGGACGTTTGCGTTCACACATGCACCTTCCCCTGCGACGAGTTCAGTAAATAACGTGCTACCCTTGTTTTGTGCGTGAGCTGCCATGAATCAGGCAAAGTAGGACAAACTGGAGAAGAAAAAGACGAGAATAGAAACAGGAAATACATCAAGTGCGTCACCGCCTGTCAGTCGGTCAGTCAACATCAGATTCTCCCTCACAGGTGAGGAGAAAATCTTTATCACATCAAACGACACTGTCAGGAAACGTATGGAGGGAGTGGGGGCCGGTGGCAGATCATTACAACAACACGGCTGGCAGGAGGAAGGGAAAGGAGAAGCTAAAAAGACGGAGGAAGAAAGAGATCAGAGAGAAACGTTCAGAGCGGCCGAGACATGGGTAACGGGCTCATTAAGGAAATGCAGGAAAGAAATACATATTCAAAATGTTGTAAGACACAAGGTTAAACCTTGAGAATAAAATCTTCACTTTCCTGCACAAACACAGAGTAAAAAACTTTCCCTTGAAAACATTTAATGACTTTGCTCTTGAACGACTCAGAAGTAAAGCTTTTGTGTGTGGATACATATATGCATATTTCAGCTCACAGCAGGAAGCAGCACAAACGCAGAAGTGTCTCATAATTAAGTTCAGAAGAAATAACGAGCTGCACACACACACAGAATCCGAAGCTTTTCTCACAACAATACAAATGGAACTGGGTTATATGCCAGATAGAAAGCCTCATATGGAAAACAAAGTATTATTATGATTATTATTATTATAACATTGATTAGAGTGATTTACAGCGTAGACATAGACTCTTTGACTCTGAGGGCGTAGATACATCAGGCTCTGGAAAGGCGGCACAAAGGCAGTTTGACGGTTTGAAGAGCAAGGAAGGCGGATGAGTAAAAGGTGAAGAAGGATGGAGGAAGAGAAAGAGGAGGAGAGGCAGGGAAGAGCTTCAGGACTAACTTATAGCTGTGTGACAGATGCTACGATGCACCGTAACTCTAGGCCGGGCAGCGCATGGACGTTTACCTGGCAAGGACAGCAGAGAGGACACACACACACACACACACACACACATATCTTGGAGGGATATCCCTTGTTAGCATTTTACTCCTGTGGGTTTAAACTTTTCATTTTGATTTGGTGCAAACAAAAGCCCATTCTAAATTTGGCTTAATACAAATACATTGAATTCTAAATTGAACTGTTCTTTGTTCTTCATTCGACCACATACATGATTCTTTCTGTCATTTATGGCTCAGGTTTCATGGAGGTGTGGAATTGGTGCATATGTAGGTCACTGACCTTTTCACCTATGTGTGTGTGTGTGTGTGTGTGTGTACAAATAATTTTCCCTTGATTATCTTTTGGGCCTGATTATCAAAGGTCAGGATATAACTCAGCAAAAATCTGGTTTGAAAAATAGATTTTTCTGACATGGGTCAGAAGGTTATCCTCCATCAGGACACATGCACTTAGTGATGTGAGATGAGGTCACAAAAAGTCAAAGTATGTGTACTCCTTCTCAACTTTCCCTAATGAGCTCTCAGTTTTTTTCCTCAACCGTTTTCCCCAAAATGGTTTTGGAGCTCTTTCTCCAGGAGCCTGGATCCTCAATAAAAGCTTAAAGTTTCAGGTACACAGCTCCAAAAAAAGTTAGAACCCTCCTCCAGGACACACGGTGGATGGGTCTAAAAATAAGGCAGATAAAATAGCTGAGTCCTTCAGTCCTTGAGCACCATTACTGCTGCTCAGCCAAACGCTGGCACTGGCCTCCCAGGCTTTAATAAAGCAGGGTGGCACCAGGTTGGGTGTTGGGAGCCAGCTCCAACTCCTCCTGTAGTGACTCAGGCCTCTATGGCCCAATATGAGTCACTCCTCCAGTTCCTGGATCGATATTCAAAAAGCAGGCAGACATGAATCAAATAACAATGAGTCAGTGTCAGAGAAAATCACCTCACGGCCATTTACAAATTAAGCAATGGGTCTCTCTCCGCCTCACTCTCATTTACTCTCCAGCGCTCACTCTTAAAGTTCCTTCACTCAGTTCTGCTGAGATGCTGAGTGAAAACCTTCAAAAGTTTCATAATGCCCAACTCTTTCCTCAACCACTCTCCTCTCTGCCTCCAGGCAGCTTTGTCTCCCTCCATTCTGACATCCACACACACACACACACACGTAGATTCTTACTGTAGAGGAGTCATCTACAAGATTGATTGGAACTCATTTGTATCCTATAATAGACCGGAATTAAAAAGTTTCCTCCGCCCCCATGCTATTTGTGAAATTGAATGGAAGGTAAAATACATGCCAGAATCAGAAATGGGTTTTCAGTTTTGTATTAGTTATGTTGTGGGGACCCAAGTCTATTTGCACTGTCACATTCCTGGAACAAAAGTCCCCAAAACGTTCAAATTTAAGGGAAAGAAATGCTTTAGATGGTAAGTTGGATTAGGTTAGCTGTGTGTGTGTGTGTGTGTTAGTGATTGAAGCTAACCAGCTATTTCAGACGGGGACTGAAAGAGGTGCTGCAGCAATGGGAAGTCTGAGTATTGCCATTTATTTTTTGAACACTAGAACAAGTAGGGGATCCAAATTTAAAATGATGACCCTGAACGCTGGTCTGCTCAGCTGAGGAGGAACATGTGTCCAACACGATCTGATCAAAGGCTCCTTACAAGCACGTCAAGGCCACACAGCCACTTTGGCGATTTCAAGAAACTATCTCACAGAACTGGAAACCCACATAGTTCACGATAACTCAGCTCTGATGTGATTTGTCTCCATTACACAATGAGCCTCCCTCTGTGCTCCGCTCTCCGTCAGTGCACGTATGTGCTGTGGCCTGGCTGCTCACCATATGGCAGCAGGGACACGCAGAATCGCTGATTTCCTCGATACGTGCCAACCGCTGTTCCTCCTCCATCCCTTCCCCTCCCCTCACTTCCGTCAGAGGAGTCACCATGCTGAGCTGCTCACGCACGCTCACACTCCCTCCTCCCACCCCTCCTGCCATCACTCCCTTATACGCACTCTCTTGTATTCCAATATGTAGAATAGAGATAAGTAATATTTAGTGTCTACCCCCCACACTGCTCTAATGTACCGTGTAATCAGAGATACGTTTTTGTTTTATTTTAATCATTGTGTTTGAACGTTTTCAGTTGTAAAATGAAAAATAGAAAAAATATGTGTTATTTTATCAAGAGGATGAAATGATTCACACCAAAACTTTCACTGCACAGAATGTGATGCATCTTAACTCTCTCCTCCAAAATCCTAAACTCAATATGATTCTCATATTATTACTACTGCAAGTAGGACAAGGGGTTTGGTTCAAAGTGTGCAGAGGCCTTTTAGACTGTACAGTTTGGTAACAAACTAAAATAAAACCTTTGACACATTCATAACAGATGTGCACATGTTAAAAAATCAATTGTCATTGGTTGTTCTGTTACAGTGAGCTGTAGACAAATCAATAAGCCTGCTCATCAGCCAAAGGTCACATGAAACCACACTGGGGTCCCGCCCCTTTTTTGACAGGAAAAAAGAGACGAAAAAAAGAATTCTCTGTGCTAAAGTTTACTCAGTTATGTTCAGAAGACATTTTGCTGCTAAATGTGTCATTACTTGAACTTACTCAATATCACTGTGCTCCTTCAAACAAGCAAAGCCCTGACTGTGATCACAGCAGAAATGTCTCAAAAAATTCTTGAGACTGATTTGATGCTTCAGAGTTGAAATATTTTGAAATATACAAATCACAAAAAAAACATATGCATCCTTTCAGAATCTATTTTTAGCCTTTTCAAGCTCTCTCCAGGACCAGTGGGCGTCCAGCATGTGGTCTGGGATGTGGGAGAGGCTGGAGGCTCAAAACACGCAGTCAGTAAAAAACAACACCAGCCCCCACTGGTCATTTCATTGATTACTGGCTCTGGAATCCCAACATGGCCTTTGGATAAGTGAGGCCATGACAGTGTAGCCCGTACGAGGAGCGTTCACACTCAGGTCAGGGGACGTTCAAGAGCTGGTGTTTTAATTTTACATTTAGCACACAACAAGAAGGAGGTGCGAGAATAAGAGAGCTGGAAAAGAGCTCACAATGTATTTACTGTGCACACTAAAAAAAACACACACACGCACAAACACTTTGAGAAATAATTTAGGAGGACTGTTAGTGGATTAATCAGTTAAGTATGTAAAGAGAGAGAGGTGGGTGAACTTAGAGAAAGGAAAGAAACAAAGATAAGTCAAAACTCAAACAAATAAAAAGAAATGCATGAAAAAAGATGAAGGGTGGGATGAGAGAGAGAGAGAGAGAGAGAGAGAGAGAGAGAGAGAGAGGCAGGGACAGATGGAGAGAGCACCAGAGCCAGCAGCAGAGCTAAGTGGGTAGTGTGCTCCCCAGACAGTGTTCCATATGGCCTGGCAACGCCGTACACAGCGCACATATACACAGCATGTACACACTCACACACAGATACACAAACACTCCTCCACACCAACAATCAGAGTGCGAGCACATAGTGAATATTCACACACGGACATGTACCAGCACGTACTGCTTTACAGAGCAGGGTCTGAGGGAAATCACTTCAAAACATGGTATGGCATTAGTAAAGAGGCCAGTGGCCAGTGGTGGCTGTGGCTCGTGAGACTCATCTGTCAGCGGTGTGTTTTTGACCTTTGACCGATAATGACAATACTTCCGTCATTTCTATTGATAATACATTTTGTTGATATCAAACTTTGTTTGTGTGTCCGTTTTTTTTAAACACACACAGCACATTTTAAGAGTATTATGATAACCCTGCAGTGGTCATTTGGGTCACTACAATCGTGTGAATAACTTTCCCCCACTGTTTGATCTCTGGTAGAATCCTTAGGCCTGAAAGCAAACGTCTAGGGTTGTGTTTTCATTCTACAGCTGTATGGGAAAAACGCATCATGAAAAATGTAAAGCATTCTGTATGAGGCCTGACTGTGTCTTAGCCAACAGAGACACAACTCCCTCAAACACGCAGAAATGCACGAGTGTGTCAAGTCCCTGTCCGATCCCTGCTGGAGCAGAGACACACGGGGAGAGCAGGAGAGCAGCCAATCCCTAAAGGAAGTGAGGAAATGACTCCTCGCCAATCCCAGGGCTCGCCGAGGTTACTACAGGGCTGCTGGGCCATCGCCATGGTACCCTGCTATCAAGGGACACCTGGCCAATCACATTTCAGCGATGCAAAGTGTAAACATGTTACACTGCAGCGCAGCCATGTTGCCATTACAGAGGCATGGGGCGGAGCAACGAACCCTACGTGCGTCCTACATGTAAATGCTCCGTGATGCACCCGATATGACCGAAGGAGGTGAGGTGATGATTGAATCCATTCATTGTTACAGTGAAGCTTACATGCATGTGACCCATGTTACATAAGCTCCAGCAGGAAAGACCCAACTTTAGGATTAAAGGAGCAAAACTCCATGCAGCTCTGCAAAGCTAATACAGATAAATGATGAATATTACAGGGACTTAAGCTTAGTTCGTGGTTCCGCGTGAATGCAACACCATAGCTGACGTGTAGACGCGGCCCCCACCCAGAGCAACACGCTCTTCAACATCGATCAGCTCCAACTACAACACAATCTGCGTACTAATACATGTCACTGTTCTGAAATAAACAGAGACGTCGGGAAATATGTAAATAAGCAAGTGAGACTCACACACACCTACACACAGCTCGGCTACGTGCCTACCTACCGCGCGGCTACAGCATGAGCTGGGCTTCTGGGCTTTAGGCTGCTCCACCTGGCCAGGCCAAGTCAACAGGGCTTCACTATGGCATTGCAATAGACTGGCATTTGCTAATCATACAAACACAAACAAAGATATTGACCTAAAGATTTTGATGATGGCTAATCTCTTAGAATACTTCCTACCCTGAATATACAGTACAACAGTACAGTCACTCCACAATTCTTGCTGTGCTGACCTCACGCTGACCCCATGGACACTTTAGATGCGTGAACATAGTTTTAAAAAGAGCTGAATGTTTCATTTACATTTACATTAGTCCTGTATCACAAATTACAGCCGTCTTGTTCTGGTGTGGTTTGGCCCAGACACTGACTTACTCTGTAATCCCACCTCACAATCTGATCCAACACTCCAACACACATACACACACAGATAAAGCTGCAACCCCGAGTGCTATGCTTTGCTCATCATGTGGCCACAGGAGTCACAGCGAACACAAGCGAATGAAACAAGCATTTCCACACATAAATAACCGGGGGGCATGGAGATGCTCATATAACATCCAGGAGTGAAAATGACAGTTCATTTCAAGTAATGTTGGCAATTCAAGTGTCTATTAATGACCACTGATCAAATAACCAGACATTACACCATCTCTCACACGTCCACACACACACACACACACACACACACACTTCTTGCTAAAGGAAAGATGATGACTGAGCAGAGCCATTATAAGGAATCACTCTCGGCCAACCCATCAAGCATCCAATCCTCACTAATTGGAGATGAGATGAAAAGCATTATCCCAGAGAAAGCTGATGTCTCACCACCTGCATTCTCCCCAGGACGTTAGTTAGCGAGCTGGCAATGAGTGGAAGGTTTAGAGGAACAAGATATTTTCCCTGTTGTAAATAGGCATTTCAACAATGACCTCACAGCCACTCTAACACTATAATGGTGAGATGGAGCTACAGTATGTTAAGGTTGCAAATAAAGGACAGTCACAATGCTTTGTCTTGAGCCAGGACAAGACATCTTCTGTAAGATCACATCATTCAGACCTGTCAATCCATTCGCACAAAACACAAATAAATCTGGTTGCTGATTAGCATTTCTAATAATAAATCCCGGTGCTGGTGTGTTTCTTTTCTCTTGTTCAGAGCTCATGTGAGATTCCAGAGGAGTTGAAGTGAAACATCACACACACACACACATTCCTCCAGACAGGCAGCTGAGCAAACTGAGCATCTGAGAGCAGGCATGGAGGAGGAGGACCACAACATCCCCTGGTGTCCAATGACTTGTCAGACCCAGCCCGTCCGTCTTCACCTTAGACGCTGGTAACACTGGCACTGAGGCTGGGTTTGTGTTTGGATTAACGGGGACACCCAGTCACTCAGGAAGTAGACGGTCTCTAAATGTTTTCATTTTCAGTGACACCAAATGAAGCATATTTCTGAAACATTAAAGGACAATCAAAGTTGAGGCGTCTCTCCAGCACCACCCCACTTAGAGTATCACGCAAATTGCATAATCATGCCTTGAGTCACCCTTGAAAAACACCAGAATGCAGGTTTGTCTTTTATCCGGCTGACTCATCCAAGGTGCGAAAAAGATTTCACGACTTAGCTTGAATGTGTGGCTGCCTGCCACCGAGAGGCTGTTGTGGGCCACAGGGGTGAAGTGACGTTAAAGTGACGCAAAAATCAAACGAATATTTTTCGTCCGGTTCGTGGTGGAATGATGTTGTTGCCACTCACCGGACATCGTTTTGCTGCGGAGGTTTCTTCTGCCCGACCAGGTTCACCGTTCTCGCTTGGATAGGCTTCTCTTCTCTGAAAGACACAAAGTTCAAAACCTCCATCAGCACAAACAGGCCAAGAACTGCATTATTATTCTATTTAGTTTGTTTATATACCTTTGGATTCGCATTCTCTGATCTACAGTTAGACACAACATAAATACCCCTCATCTTCCCTGTTACTGAGGAGAAGCTATGGAGGAGAATTTTTGGAGATCAGTGGTTCAGTGGGGGCAGCTGTGGCAGCAGCTCCACCTTAAAAAGACATGTCATTCCTACAAGTTTCACAAAGACATGATACTAAATGTCATGGGTTCCAACTGTCTGCATCAGTCCTCCCACCCATGAGTTAGCTCAGGTAACCCTATACACACAACCCTAACCTTTCACTCTTCCTTACACCTTATTCTAGAGAGTTCATATTTAAGGGAGTATGGCTAATTATTATCACCCAACTTTAAATGACACTGCAGTCACTCGATCACTACTAATTAGCTAATACTAAACAAACTAAAGCCGCTGATGCCAACGACAACAACAACATGCTGTCAACGTGTCCACTGACGTCCTCAGAGCGAGCATCACAAGCAGCTCATGGAGAAAAACGAACAGCGAGCTCTGATCAGCCTGATCACAGAGGGAACTCCAGAGAGAAGTCCCCGCCAGCGCCCACGCAGTCTCAGACAGAACATGTCTTTCTGTCGTCAATACTGGTGATGCCCCTCTTGTTGAGAGACACTGTTGGCACATGATGGTGAAATCTCTTTGTTGCTCAAGGAGACTGAAGGTTTCCTGCTGCACTGACAGTGGTGAGTGACGCATACTCAAGTTTAACGTGGGTTCTCCTCACATGTTTCACGATTACTATTAACTTAATGCAGTAGAAGCATGAATCCACAATGAATTTATAACAAAAGAAGGTAGGTGATGCTTGACTTCATGTCAACTTACATTAAATGATCCCACTCAGTTTCAGGCAGGAAAGAAAGCGCTGACTTTGGATTTGTAGAAGACAGGTTCCCGAGGAAGCTAATAGATGCAACAACTTAATTTGGTTTTCATGGTTCTTAAAGGTTAGATCTGACTGAGAGATTCCGGTCTGGAATATAATGTGTAAGAAAAGTGTGAGTTGAGGATAAATCGAGCTTCTGAGATATTTTATAGCTCTCACTTCATTTCCCATCGGATATCTTGTTTTCTAGATCGATACACACTAATGCAGAATCATTTCATAGTTTGGAAACACTGGACGGGCAAAAACTGGGATCTAAGGTTCCGATCTCCACGTGCTGACAACGTCTTTTCAGTCAAGCTGGAGCCGGAGCTGCTCACATGTGGAGGAGACACACACACGCCCAGTGTAGATGAGCAGGCACAAGATATGAGGTTGTTATTAGACCCGATATGGAACCAAGGTGTTTCTTTAGATTGGTCTTAAGTTTTCACAGTGGCGACGCATGTTATGGGCGTTCCCTGAGTGTGTTGTCATTTACACCTGAGACATATGAAGCTGCACTCACGCATGCAGCAGTAGCTCTCGGTGAAATTAAAATACACGTTCTTCATGTTCACCTGCAGAGGATCTATACATACTGCATATTGTTGCTGTGGCTATACTGTATGTACATGTACTGCATTTGTACTTCAATAGAAAGGAGACTGACGGCGAGTACACATCTTAAACTGCTCATGCGATGCGAGTATTCTCTACCTCGCTGCATTACAACCCACACTACTCTACTGCAAGTACACTCACCATGCATTAGTCAACCAGTGCAGCTTTTCAGTGCAGACCCAATCGTAAAGACACACACGCACACAGGTTAGCTGTGGCAGCCTCCATCCAAACAGCGACGAGAGGAAACGTAGCTGAAGCCAGTATACGTTAGGACGTATATGTGCCTCGGCTGCAGATGCAGCTGCGTGACACGACTGAGTCCACGGCCTCGATCTCATACATTACTGAAAATGATGCACAGCCACTTAGAGCTGGAGTTATATATATTGGTCATTTCCTTCTTTAGATGCAATGAATCGATATTCCGTTCCAGTGCTGGGCTATCAGTCCATGCACGGTGCTTAAAATAGAACAGGGACGTAAAGCTCGAAGAGTGCCTTGCTTAGGTGGGTCGCGCTATCTTTCCCTGCTGCCAATCTATGCACGCAGCTCCACGCAGGCCAGCCAGAGAACGTGAGAGAGGCATTTGGTTCAACTTTGGGCTTTTTTTTTTTCGTGGTCGTGGAGGGGGGGGGGGGGGGGGGGGACGTTGGACGTGGGCTGCTTTTCCGTTTGCCGATCGCAGCAACAAATAAATCTGATTGTGTGTGTGGGGGGGGGCATGTTTCTCTATGCATGTACGGTGGTGATATGGTGGAGGAGGCAGGGGTGGATGCACACAGTGAATCTAAGTCACTCCTGATAGAAAATGACATTACACAGGCACCTTTTTTCCTGCGCTGTAATAGGCCCACTGGTTCTATAACCGCCTGTGAGATGTCTGTTGCAGGAGCACTGGCCTACATACAGTGCATAAGGCTGGGGAAGGCTCAACCGCACCCCTGAGCTGCAAACAGCAGCTGTTGAGATGGATGCTGCACAGATGAAAGCCAACAGGGAGGCTTTTACTTTTACTATTCTCAAAGCCAGGCGTCAGCGAAGCCTCCTGCGGTTCTCATGCTGCTGCATCTATCAATGGAATAATTCAGGCCAAGTCCAAACCCTCTCTCTCTGCTTGACTCATCGGCGTGAGCGGTCGTGATGACATTACTGAGTCGAGCTAAAGATGAGGAAGTTGTTATTCTTCTGTCTGAGTGGAGCGGGATGCTGCCAATTATGGGGGAACGGTGACACACCTTCATCCAGCCCCACAATCCTCCTCTTCCTCCCTCCTGAGCAGCTTAACCCTGACCCACCAGTCCCTCAGGAGCATGTGAGAATCTGCAAACTGGACGTGAGCCGGATCTAATTTGGCCCCATGCACAGAGGAGCTGCCTGTATGGGTTAGTGAGCGAGTGAGTTCTGAGTGGAGGGACCTGCAGGATGCACACACGCACGCACACGCACACATGATCAGGTATACTGGAGTAGAGTAGAAGTCCTGATGCTGAAACATTTGATCCATAGTAGAGATGGAGGTGAATGGACTTCAGGCCCAGTCTCTATCTCTCTCCCTCACGCACGCACGCACACACGCACGCACATTCATACTCTCTCACACACATCCATACCCCCCCCCCCTTACTTTAACATGGCCTCCTCCTTCGCCTCCTCCTCCCGCTGCCGAGCCAGCACAGCCATGATGATCTTCCTCTCATCCTCGGTCAGATGGCTCAGGTCCGGTTCCGGGATGGCCGGGGCGACGGGTGGGCGCGGGCCGCCCCGAGGGCCCACCGAGGCGAACATCTTCCCCACCACCTTCCTCTCTTCCCTCCCTCCCTCCTTTCCACCTCCTCCTCCTCCTCCTGCTCGCCTCGGTCGGGATCACGGATAGAAAACCCGCTGGCGGAGTCCACGGATCACGACATGGCCCACGGACACAGCGGCGGTGGGAGCGACTGATGCGGAGTTCCCATCGCGGTCGCGGGGGGCAGCCAGGGCGGCAGCGGCAGCGGCAGCGTCGGCGGCGGCGGCGGCAGCAGTGTCGGTGCTGGCTGTGGTAGTAGCAGCAGTGATGGTGGTCCCGGTTTGCCGTCTCTCAGCCTCTGCTTCTCCCTCTTGCTGCTCGGCTGTCTTCTTCTCCCCCCACCCCCCTCCCACCGCCCGCCCGCCCGCCTCTGCCCTCCACCACCTCCGTTTTACGGGGAGCCCATGTCGCCGGCTGTCGGTAGGGATGCTGGCACACGGGAGGTGGAGGGGGGCGCGATGCTGCTCGCTGTCCTCGGCCAGGCGGAGAGCGGAGGAGGGTCCCTAATGGCGGCTCGGGGCTCGGCTCGGTCCGGTGGGCTTGTCCGTGGTGCTGCGGGGCGAGGCGGCGACTTCTTGTTGTGTGCAGCGCCGCCGCTGATGCTGATGCTGCTGATGCTGCTGCCGCTGTCAGGGAGACGGAACCGTCAATGGGACCGCAGCCCCTCAAGCGCGCTCACTTCTCCTGCGGCGGGAGCGCGCAGCCCTCATTTGAGAATGGGGGGCTCCACTCCGCTCCACCGATGCGCGCTCACGCCAGCCTATAGCACACGCAGGAAATAATGGGTTTCTCAAAGGTGCATTGTGGGTCATCCCATACGTAGACCCTTTTAATTAGCTAATTAGCCAAGTATATAGAAGTTATATAGTTAACGATAGATAGTTAGATAGATAGATTGTTTCACACTGACTGTGCAGTTATCAAGTGTTTGCTGCTAATTTAAGTTTTTTAAATAGTTTTTATAAATGAAACAAGGGAGCACTAGGAAAGTAGAACAAAAACTAGTAACTAGTAAATGCACAACCTGAAAGAATGTCGAACATGATCAAACATAAGCTCCACAATAAAGCTCTGAAAAACTGTAGAAATGTGTCTCCACCATATGACCAACTTGGATGAACACATAGGACATTCAGTCCTATAGAACCATGTTCTATGGATGAAGAGTGCGTGCACTCTCCTCCTCCCTCCCACCACTCATTGCGTGTTGCAGTGATGCGCATCCCTCTTTTTTGTCCTCCCTCCCTCCATTGCTTCCTTCCTTCCTTCGTCTTGCTTATTTCCATCCTTCAAACACTTCCCATCACACACGCACACGCACATGCATATTCTTGTATTTCTATCTTAGTAAGGACACTCAATGATATAATTGATGTCCTCAAGTTCCAAAAAAAAACCCTCACTCTGTAGAGTCTACGCTCAAAATAAGAACAGAGACAAACAAGCACACACAATATTTCTACACAGGATAACAACGTGCAGTGTGAAGCGTTGGTGTTCAGCATGTCCTTACGCAAATGTATGGCTATAGGTTGACATTTACAGCTAGTCCGTATACAACATTTTAATTACAAACTGGTCTGGCGGCTCCCAAACATGTTCTCAGAGTATGAGTCACAGTGGCAAAGTATTCATCACTGACCCAGGTCTGGCAAAGACACAAACAAATGCTGCTATATATCTGCTGCCTATAAGAATCAGTTATCAGCTATGACTTTCACACTGCTAATGAGATAATGTCAGACTCTACACTGTTATCCAGCCGAGTCCTGGTCAGACTGTTGGACTTGACATAACAGACTTTGTGTTTTAGCCCAATAGCCATCAGCTCAGTCACTGGGCAGCAGGCCTGTTCTCATCTACTGAACTGTAAGTGTAGTGTGGTGACTCATCATCATCATTGTACGTCCCTGGTGCTCTTCATCCCCATCCTTCTCCTGTCTCCTCTGTAGCTCTGCATGCACAGCTCCTACCTAATCCGTCCTTACTGAGCCCACCTGTGGTGGAAATGAAGCGCTTCAAGGCTCCTCTGATTCTGTCGGAAGAGAGGACTTTGTCAGCCTGCAAACTCATCTTCAGTCGTTTATGTGTTCGGATTTAAAAATCCTCATGATGATGATCGATTGTCATCTTACGACACACCTTAACCAATACCAAAGCTCAATAAAATAAAAGCAAGTACTACATCTACTGCTACTACGTATTTGGAATTTTTGAAATTTGGAGACACATTTAAATACGTTGTTGTTTCAACAGTGGTAATATACTACTACAGTTACTACTTGTTAATAGTAGCATACTATAACTGTACTATACTGTATATTCTACTGTTGCAACTATTGTAATATACACTAGTAATCATATAAACAATGTGTTTGTCGTTCTGTGTCCAGTTTTGGAGGAACCCTTAACACGAAGTTGCTTTAAATAATACATGAACTGTATGTGTGTTTTATTTTGAAAACGCAAAAGCCCGGAAATTGCGTCGTGTAGCCTTCTCGAGCTGTCCGTTTTATTCGCCGACTCCAGAAGGGAGATATTGAAACTGAATCACGCAGTGTTACACGAGACCACCGTTAATATCGATAACCAGATAACCAGAGCTTCTCAGGTTCGAGTCCCGTTACTCCTCGGTCAGGAGGGCCAGGCTGCAGGGTGAGTACTGGACTGTGCTGTTGAACTGGTCATTAAAACCCAAGGCAGGTTGCATTCAGGTTGCAGTCTGCGTCATCACCCGAACCAAGTTTGACTTATAAATAAATATATGGTGATATCTGTTGTGCACATTTGATCAACCACCTCTCTGTAAGACGGGTTCTAACCTCACCCGCAGAAAGAATGGGGACATTCAGGTTGCTGTGTAATAACAAAAAGCGATATGAGAATGAAAGCTCACTCAGACAGTTTGATTTTACAAGGGAGCCTAGCCTAAATAAAGACACCATACGAATATTTAAAACATTGTATTAAATGTGTATCACATCTTTCAATATTACATTTCAATCATCAGCAAGCCAGAATAACAGTAACACATTTGGTAGTTTCCTATTCTTCTGAGACAAAAACAAGGAGCGCCAGCTCAGTTTGTGCTAGTTAACTAACAATCATATTAACAGGCAGGGACAACTACACCATAAATGGATATGTCCACCAACTCAAATGACTGTCCCTGATCATGTGACTGATTATTCAAATGTAAAAATATCCTCTAGTCCAAACTAAAAAAAAAAAAAAATGCTCGTTCCTCTAGTTGAGTCACATTCTCTTCTGCTTCCTTCTCAGTTGATTGACATGTTGCCTGTGCTGGTGGTCCACGGAGGGGCGGGTCAAGTCCCAAAGGAGCGGACGGAGATGGCCACTTCAGGGGTGTGCTCAGCAGTCCTAGCGGGGTACGCCGTCCTCCGTGGAGGGGGCAGCAGCATGGACGCAGTGGTGGAGGCTGTGACCCAGATGGAGAATAATCCCGCCTTCAACGCAGGTGAACATAAATGAACTCTCCCCGTGATGAGGTCTCCATCAGACACGTTGACCCGTTTAACAGATTCATGCATGAAAATAATGTGAATCCTCTCTCAGGGTGTGGCTCAGTGCTGAACATCAAAGGGGAGGTGCAGATGGATGCGATTGTGATGGATGGGAAAACACTGGGAAGCGGTGCCGTCTCCGCTGTGCGCAACATAGCCAACCCAGTTCAGCTAGCACGGCTGGTTATGGACAAGGTGTGTTTACATGCTGGGTCTAATCAATGGGTAAAACGGCACTCACATGAAAGGTAAAAAATATATATACAGCAAGGTGTGTTTTCAAAATTAATAAACACAGAACTATGTTGTAGCTGTTTTGTCAGTCAAGGAATTGTGTCTTAGGATTGAAATAATGCAGAACTTGCTCTGGTTTTCTCCAGTGATGCATTTTAGAGACATTGTGCACTTTGTTGTTTCAGACCAGCCATTCATTTCTGACAGCAGAGGGCGCCAATCAGTTCGCACATACCATGTGTGTCCCTGAGGTGCCCCAGGAGTCCCTCATCACAGAGTACTCCCGTAGGCGCTGGAGAGAGAACTTGGCCCCCGATGCCAACCCCGTGGAGAGCCAAATGTGAGGCATGACGTGGCTTTGAATTATTAGCACACGTTTCATTGGTAGAAGAACGCAGAGTCCCTGCAGTTAGAGCCTGACGTACAACTTCTGTCCTCTCTGACCAAATCCAAACGCTCATGGAAATGTTTGAAAGCACTCCTGCTGTTCAGTCAACTTCTCAGACGTCGATGCGTTTTTTTCATATTATGCACAGTGGGTTTCTGTCTGAGTTAAAGTGGCTTCTTTCCATTGTCCAATCACCTGCAGGTTAACTGGTGACTCTAAATCCCCCGTAGGTGTGAGTGTGAGCGTGTATCCTGATGTCAGCCCTGTGACTGATGGGTGACAAGTCAAGGTGCTCAGTTCCCATCGCCAGCTGGGATCGGCTCCAGCCCCCCAGCGACTCTCAGGTTTAAGTGGCTGGATGGATGCTTTCCATCTGGCTACGGTGGCCCCTCACGGCCCTCAATCAGGCCTAATAAGCTGCTCTTGCAAAAGCACTGAACTCCAGAGAACCTCTGGACTTTCTCAACAGGGTTTGTTAGAGCCTCCAGCCCCCCCCCCACCGAGTATGAAGTCTGCAGAAAAAGCTGATCAAACAGAGAACGCAGCAGTGGAGGAGAGGGTGACGTTTGTTGCTGATTCAAAAATTAAAAAGAAACAATGCGATGGAGTCTCTCAGGAGTGGTGCTAATGCCTGATGTCCTAATGTCTGAACGGGACCTTCAAGTGTTCATCAGAGTCACGTGAAGGAAGTCAAATGTCGTCTCCTCCGTGTGTCTTTGTGCAGGGGGAAGACGGGCACAGTCGGGGCTGTGGCGTTGGATAGCCAGGGAAACGTTGCCTGTGCAACCTCCACTGGCGGAATCCTGAACAAGATGGAGGGACGGGTGGGAGACACACCCTGCATAGGTCAGACATGACACATGACCGCCTCAGAGCAAAGAGCAAAGGCCGTGTGTACTCTGATTCTGTGGACTGGCCCCTGCAATCTGTCAAACCAGTCAATGAATGATTAAACTGTCATGACTCAGTGGAAGTATCACAGCCTCTGTCTGGAATACAGGGACGAAAGAAGCCTCTCGGGTTAAGACTGATGTTGAAACATCAGTGGGAGAGAGATTATAAACCTGTAGACGATAAACTCTTAATTGTTTTGTGATTGACACACATGTTTGATTCATGTGCTCTGGTCAGTTCGTCAATCATGATGTGTTTAAATGCTGGTTGGATTTTACAGCTACAGCGCAACCCAGTGGCTGAATGGTAAAGGTGCATCCACCACCACCCATTCAGCTTCCCTCTCACCCTTCAGTGATAAGTCAAATAAAGGCACAAATTACAACCAAAGATAATCAATTAGAATTCTGTCCTGTCTGAACTGAAACCCAGCAGAGGTTTGGGAAATTCAAATCATTAGCTATGGTTCATGTTGGCTGTTTTTCTAAAGCTACTAATCAGCACAAGTGTTTACTACAGATATATTTATTTCTATCAATATTCAGACAACTCCTTTGTACACTTGCCTATGAGCTAACTGGAAAGAATTAGTTGAGTATTGAGCAATTTAAGATGGTTGGTGGAGGCAAAAGTCAAACAGGCTAACCTTAATTTTTTACTTATATATCTTAACAGACTAATTTTTCCTAATCCACGTTTTGTGACCAATCCTCAGAAGTGAATGAAACAACGTGACAGTGATGTTTTGTGTTTTCTAGGCTCTGGAGGTTATGCTGACAACCAGGTGGGAGCAGTGTCAACTACCGGCCACGGAGAAAAAATCATGAAAGTTACTCTGGCGAGACTCATCCTGTTCCACATGGAACAAGGTGACACGCACGCACACACACACAGAGTGAGAGTTAGGAAAGATGAACGAGAGGTACGAGATCTGATGTCCTGATGGCATCTTCACACAGTCTGTTCTGTCTGTCAACCTCTCCTCCTCTCTCTGTTCTCAGGTAAGTCAGTGGAGGAGGCCAGTGACCTGGCCCTGGCCCACATGAAGACCAGAGTGGGGGGTGTGGGCGGGGTGGTGACATTGGACCCCCAGGGCCACTGGGCCGCCCGCTTCTCCACCCTGCAAATGGCCTGGGCTGCAGCTCAGGGGGACACCCTGCACTATGGCGTGCAGAGAGGGGAGCGCTTCACGCAGAGCATCGACAATCCACAGTGACAGAAAATACAACGCGTTCATCATTGATACTAACTCACTAATACAACAACAACACTCCGATGAAATGAGTTTATGTTTACTGATGTACTTAACTTACTGAACAAACAGGCAGGGAAAGCACTGAAGTTATCTCCAGACAGGAATGATAGAGGTCATGGAAACGAACAAACTTATCAGAAACATAAGAGCCTAAACAAACACGAGCGGCTTCTGTGGAGCTCGTTGAGCTGGAGGAGGAGCAGAGGAGCGGTGTGATGGATAATCTAACTATAAGACTAACATCTAGCTAACGTAAAGCCACAATCATAAAGGCACTGATTTGTGATCTGTGCAGAATGAGCTTAGAGGGTTTAAGTGTCTTATTGCGTCTTCAGTAAAAATTAGCTCAAATCCAATGGTATGAATGAGTGTCATGATCAGTTTTGCACTGTATGACATATTTTCTAATAAAAGGCAAATCATATATTATTAGGATAATATAATCAACACAAACAGAATTTCTTGATTGCATTTTACATGAAGGACCAGCTACAACTTGTAATTGTGTTTGCATATGTTCACCTTTCTTTTATATACTGAAATTACTTACAAGAGAACAGGTAAAGCTCTGTGATGTATCAGGAGATTGTTCTGTGATAGAAGTGTTTTGTTGGAAGGCAAGGCCGAATTTGTGAAGTGCTGCTGAGCAGACAAGTATTAAAACCTGACAATAAATTCCTTTAATCCCTGGACACTGAGCATCTCGTGCTTCATTTACCCAGGAGCTTAGATCCGTTGGGCTGCGGGTGCATGTGTCACCTCTTTCCAGCCACTAGATGGTGCTGTTTAAGTGCAACAGTTGCTGAGAGTAAACCGACCAGGCGCGTTGAAGCATCAGTCAGAGTCAGGAACTGTGATAAGTGAAGCTTGAACTGTCTCACATGAACACTTGCCTTCCTCTGTGTGATGGGTTCTGCTGTATTGTGATGAGCGCTAGTTCACATTAGCATGGTTGAGTCATATTTCAGTGAAGTCGACAGCAAGAGACGAAAGTAAAAAGCAGAACTTACTCTGCCTGTAATGCAACCGTGTACTGTGTTATACTATGTGTTGGCTGTGTATCTGTAACAATGTGTAATGATATAAATTCATTATTAATCATAACATTTATCAGTATTACATGATGACGTGGTTCCTGATTGGACCTGGTTCCTGATTGAAGTGGGCAGAACATTGCAAATACATCTTGAGCTGATATTTCTAACTGATAGCACTTCTTGCAGTTTCAATAGTGTTCAGATTCTAATTCTTATTATCCTTGAAGATTCTAGTCATAACTTTCATTCAGTCAACCTTTTTCTCTTCCTTAGGACTGAAACATGGTCCCAGTAAAACCACTGAGCATACAAAGCCCAGTGATCGTGACCAGTCGACAGAAATCTGTGCTTCCTCATATGTTCTCCAGCACTTCCAACAGATCAGTGAAATTCGAGCCCTGGTCCCTCTCTCCTCCGCTTCCTTTGTCTCTCCTCTGCCGTGTTTGCATTTTCATGTATACAAAACACACATTTACTTAGACGGGCAAACACTGCCTCTCTTGACCCCCGCTCATTCCCTCGCTAATGCAAATGCGATTCTACAAATGTTCTGTGTGCACAAGGTTGTTATCTTCCTCATCCTGTCTGTTAGGTCCAATTAGATTGAATTCATTTTCACTTTCTGCCGAAGAGAAGCCTAACGATCTCCTCTGCTGCTCACACGCTGCTGTCTGAGGACGGCAATAAATGCTTTCATCCCTGACCATTGTGTGTTTCAGACCCCGTTTGCCCGTGACATCTGTGTGTTCACTGATGTGTGTCATTAAGTCTTGACTGTCGATTCACTTTGTAGACTTCTTCTGCAGATAATTTTACAAGCTTTACAAAGACAGGTTTTTTTTATTACAATGAAAGGTTAGTAAATTATTGCAATTTAATTTGATCCCCGCCAGTGTGACATTCGTGAACTGAACAGGGTCAGCGTTTGATCAAACAAATAAACAAACAAGACAAACTGGTTAGACTTCAGTTCCAGTTGATTATATAAACACATGTCACCCGATATCATTCAACTCTGCAGTCGCACTCCTGAGCCTAACGGGTGCTTGCTCATGTCAGTCACCCCCAAAAGCACAGATATAGAGAGGGCATAAAGAAAACTACAATTCATACAATTAATTAGGAAATTAATAGTGAAAACATAATTTGTGTGCCAGGACTTTGAGTTCTGATGATGCCTCATGGAACATGTGCAAAGAATTGAATCAGTGCAGTAGTTATCTGTATTAAATATCCAGGCAACCAAAGGGGTTGTGTGACTGACCAAGAGACATTAACACACCACCCTACATTGTTTTGCATGTCAAACAGCACTGAGCAGCACGTGCACGCTTTAAATGCATGGAGATAACATGGGAAATGCAATAAGTCCAGTGTCATTTATCATGTTGACGCCGTCAGAGACAGGGACCATGATGAACAGTCCAAGAGGCAACAATGGGAGAGGCTAGCATTAGCACGATGAGGCTACATGTGCAGGACTTACTGGTGAGCACCGTTTGTCCACTTACAGCTTGAGGATGATTTCCTGTAAAGTGGGATATCATCTGCACGTAGCACATCCTGCCGGTGCTTTGAGTGTCAACTCTCCTGCCTGAACCCCACATCCTTATGATGCTTTGAGTGTCAACACTTATACTTCAACATGGAGGTATTTTATCAGCCTCCAGATCCTGATGCCAGTAGATTCCTGCTCTGGTTTGTACCCTAAACACAACAATAATAAGGGTGGTGGAAAAAAAGCAAAGGACAGAAATGTGCGCGCAGCCATTTGAGGCTGAAAGCACGAGATGTGCTCATGTGTGTTCATGCCTGCTGGTCAGGGGGGAGTTGGTTGGTGAAGTGAGGACATATTGGGCTCTCTCTTCTTCAAGGGGCCAGTTCAGGGTTAGGATTTGGGCTTGTCCAGGGTAACCCAGACGGCACGCAGTGTTTGCACAAAGGCATCCTCGCCCTGGCCCTTTGTTCACTTCTATTAGAGGGTCCAGTTTACGCTGAGCTAAATTATGGATTTAAACATGTGGCCTAACAGTGGTGCAGATTTATGGCATTGTTGTGACTGGGAGCTATTATACTATTACACTATTATTATTTGCGTTTGCGTCACTTTTATTTTATCAAAATATGTGAATACCTCCTCTATCTTCTGTCTCCCACTCCCTGATGTTTTCATGTTATGTCACCATGGTAACGGTGTATATATGATGTATATATGATCACCACCTGGGTGGGTTAAAAGCAGCTTCTGATTAGGTTATTCATGGATTATAGTTCCATTTCAAATCACATCTTGGGCTGGAGGCTCTGTCTGAAGGTTAAATTTCATGAACTTCTTGAACTACATCAAAACACGTTCCCCTTTACATAACCAACTGTGCAAGGCGGAGACTGTCTGCACATAAAAGGAGACGTGCTATTGAAACATTCTCAGCTGATCTGTGCGGAATGAAAAGGACATCAGAGTACAGTTGACCTCCCAGCAGTCAGCAGAGTGGAGGTCACTGCAGCCGCTGCAAGGTGAGATTAGGCCCTGCTGTCTTTTCCTCACCATCGCAGAGCCGTCTTCCATGTGCAGTGTGGTGTGGGACGTGTGTGAGGAGGGGGGTGTTGCTGTTATTACAGGGGACTTAAATATGATTACATAGTTACCTACGTGGACGTTGAGGTCATCAAAGATGCCAGGGTCCTGGTCACAGTTTAGTTCAGGTTCACATGCTGGTTTGGGTTTAACTTCAGATATTTAACTTTAGAGGAAGAGACTGATCAATGAGTGTCCTGACAGGGATAGTGCAACATTTTGTGTGTGTGTGTACCAGCCTGTGTGCAAGGTGAGATTTGGCTGCAGCTTTAATTCTGTCAAGTCAAATATAAGTATCAATACCGGAAGTAGTTTATAGCATAGAAGTGTAGTAAAATATATTCCACATGCTATACTCAAAGAGCATTGTCAATTTTGGGGGAACATTGGGTTTTATAGATACATCATGAGGTACGTTTACTATCCATGTTTTGTATCTAAATGTGCTATTGCTGCTCTTTATTGTGAATGCCAACCGGAAGCGGTCTGTGGCTGTAGTAGGGAGTGCAGCGGGCTTGATGAAGGGGCTGGACTCAGGCCAGTCTGCCTCCTACAAAAAGCTCCGGGCTCTCACTCTCAGTCCGGACTGACACCCCCTCCTCACGCAGGAGCCCGAGGACAGAGCCGGGAGGATCTCCGGTCCCCTCAGCCTCAGGTGTTTGACCGCAGCAGCTTCTACCCCGAGGACAGGACAGAGCTCCGCAGCATCTCCCCTCTGACGGGACACTGTGCTAAAGTTCAGCCGGAACCATGGCTGCTGCTGCTGGTGGTGAGTTTACTGACCGGCCGACCTGCTCCGCTCTCGCTCTGACGCCAGGCTCCGCTGAGACACCGGCTGAGTTAAAGTTAGCATGGCTGTAATCACTCTTAATGCATTGAAATTACCCAGGGTCTGACTCATGTATATTTGTATTCAAACGCAATCAAATCGGCGCAGATTTAACCCCAATATAATTAGTATAGATTTTAAAAAATACTGTTGGAATCAGTGTTGTTAAAGTAAGGTTCAACAGCTGGATCCAGGTTTAGACCAGATTTCATTAACGGTTTATTAAATTTATTGAATTTTTAAACACTAACTTCACGATCGCTAAACGTTAGTATGCGGGTTCGTTGTCGTTTATAACTCCGGTGGCGTCACAAAAAGATTCAAACTAATGCGGTTTGGTTTGGAGTTTATCCAAGCGTATCTGGCTGCAGACAATATGGTGGATCGTCTTCTCCACTAGCGCATGCGCAACAGATATCTCACTTGGCAGGAAATCTTATCTCTCAATCCATCTGTCCATCTTTCTCTCGATCTGTATCTCTCTATCAGTCAGTCTATCCATCCGTGTATTAGTCTGTAGCTTGTAGTCACTTTGTTCATAAAGTGATCATCAAGACATTTCAACTATTTAATTTCAATAGAACATTCAATAATTGGAGACTTTAAATAACTGATCAGTGGAACAACTTAATGTTGTACCATTTAAAACAAATCTGTATAAATGAGAGTCAAAATATTCTTGAAATTGAAGTAGACCCTTACTACAATATACTGAAGAAACCAGGTCACACATGAACAGAGAAATCAGTAGGTTAGTAGAAGGATGGGATGAGGAGACGGGTACTGATTTAAATTGGGCTGTTCAATGTTATAAATTAGTGAAGGACTATACATATACATAAACAAGTACATTCAAAAAGAAGGAAAAGCTGTAAGATGGATTTAACATCACATTGATGGATGTCGCCTCATGCTAATCGCCAGCCAGAGGTCAGAGTTCAAACTCTTTTACTAGATGGAACTACACTGGGTTGCTGATTTCTAAAAGTACAGTTTCAGTAGGTAATCAGTCATCTGTAGTGACCCCCTCAGCCCTGTGTGTTCATCCCTCTCCTTCCTCCCTGGGGATGGTGGCTGGTTCGGTTCCCAGGCAGAATGAGGAAAAGCTTTCACAGGGAGAAAAGTGTGTTCTCTGTCTGTTGTTATCACAAGAGTGCAGAACCAAGCTCTGTGAAGTGAAATCGCTCCATAAAACCTGAAGTAGTCCTTCATCTTGACATCACAGTCGTCCAGTGCTGCGTCTTCACCAGTGATTTACAGTGAGTTTTCATGTTGTGTACTTTAAGTATGTTGTTGTCATAGAGATTACACAGGAAAAAGATTTAGCAAGTCGAATGTGGTTCGTCCTTGTGTCTGCGTCCTTGTGAGCTCGCCTGACTTCGTGCGTGTGTGTGTGTGTGTGTGTTGTGTGTGCACGACGGGCTGTTTGTGTTGATCCAGGCCTCTGGGCTCTTTGTGTTTGAGGAGGGGTCTCCGGCCTAGCGGGGCTGACCTCCGGGTTGCTATGGAGACAGCAGCGGCCACTTCCTGAATTCTCAGCCCATCCCACAGTACATTATAGGGCAGGGGTCCGGAGTCAAACTCATGACAGGAGTGGGAGGAGGGGGGGAAAGGAAGGAGGCGAATACAATTCTATTTTAAACAAGTTATTCATTCTATAAAAATGGAATGAATAAACACTGTAAGAAAAGCAGCATTAAATCTAAGAAAGAATGCGATGCAGTAGAGATAATGGGGAGCCAAACCACAGCTCAGGCAGGACAAAAAAGAAGTGCACCTACAAGGACGTTTTATTTAAAGGACGAGGGCGGTCACACTTACACACTTACAAGAACTGTATTGATCATCTCTTCATGATCTGAAAGCCTCCAGATAGATTTAAGTGATATGAAATATATTTGTTGTAATAAGGTTTCTTGGGTTTTGATGAATCAAGTTGGAACTTACATTGAAATCACAACATTTCCAAAGAAAATGACAATTTTTCAAACAGCAGAAAAATTGAAATGTGATTAAAAGTTGCCTGCTAGCTTGCTATTTTGCTAGCCTCTGTCGAACACAACCTCCCATGTCATAACTTTGGGCTCATGAGTTACAGATAAAGGCAGCTTTACGTTGCTTAAAACGTGGATTAGCATTGTGTAGTTTAAGTACACAAGGGAAGTGTCAGACAGAGTTAGCAGACATTCGTTTCGAGAGACCAGGGGTTTATCATCAACTTTTCCAGGGTGATTGCGCAACAGCTTCCTGCAAGCCCCTGGTACTCTGCACCCGGGGGTTTCAAGGAACATTAACCTGACTATTTTCTTTCCTTTTAAAGACTCAACAGTGTTAATAATCAGAGTTCTGGTTTCACGGGCCACCAGCTTTGTTAGTATTCAGGACCCTGATCAGAATATCCGCTGGTCTGTTAAACTGCTGACAGAGAGCGATACACAAGGTCAGCTTGTCAGAGAGAGAGAGAGAAAGGAAGGTTGGGCCTTTAAGTAAGGGCAGGATTTGTGCTATCAGATAAAGAATGGAAACTTCTTGAAAAGGGTACACACACACACACGCTATGTAAAGGTCATATCCACAGGCAATTGTTGTCAATGGAGATTAAAAGCTAAATCGTCATAAAGTCAAGGGCACAGATTAATTGTTTAATTCAAATATTATTCAATCATATATTCATCTCTGTGTGCTGATTCCAGGAGGAGTGATCGGGACATGTTTTAAATTGTCCGAGCGGTTTTACAGATGTCTCGCTGGTACAGAGTTTGTTTAGAGTCTAGACTTCACGGCTGATGTTTTTCCGGCTTAAATGTGGAAAGTCGTGCAGGCTGATGTCTGAGCAGCTGCCGGAAACCTGTAAATGTAAAATCAGCTAAACTGAGCAGTAACTAGTGGAGGGACGGTCCTGCGTGACACTCGAGGTACTGAGTCACTAATTACACCTCAGTGGAGAGACATGTACAGATGGCGTGTGTAAACATTACATCGTTTTTGTGAGTGTGTAAATCTGCCTTGGATTCTTTGTGTCTGGGCTAGCATGTGGTTTTGATCAGATAAAAGGTGTGTCCTCATGCTCATTATCTAGTTCATCATTCTGAATCTGTCAGCTACAGGGGTGAACCATGCGCATCTATGGCCAAACCTCTCTGGAATCCCAGGAGGCTCTTTTCAGGAACTCAGGAAGTTCTCAGCATTTCAACAAGATTTAGCTCTTGCTGTAGGCCATGGCTTCTGTCCCTCCTAAGTCCTCACTCCCAAGACAGGAGCTTCATGGGCAACGCTTACTGCTCTTTTCTTACTCTTAATATTTGTCAAAATTGAACTTAAAGGAGACGCCACAGAACTGTGCTTTTTTTCCGTTGTCGTTTAAAGGTTCTTGGCCCAATGCACTAAAGTGGCTTTTACTTCATGATTTACATCATGTAGTTCCTGAGACTGTTTGGTTCTTAAAGCCCATAAGGATAGAACTGCAGAGCATCTCCTGTTAGGAATGGTGCACTTTTGAAAGTATGCAACGTTTGGTCTTGTTTCATCAAGAGTCCTGAAGCTCTTCTCTGGTGACAACAATACTTTTCCGTGCCATGAAAGGGATCTTTTCAGTTCCCATTGGTTTGGCTTCGGCGGCTACAAGAAATGGATCATTAGCAACGAGGACTGAAGCTCCGTTATCAAAAAATCTACAGAAAGAAAGCACATGGCCACTGAAACAGTTAAGACTGTGAGCCAATAGACTGTGGCCCATTCTACTTAAAGCTCTCAGGTGATGAAACACTTGAGTGAGGCACACTGGCACCAGAAGTGCCCGGGTCCCTCATGTCACGTGCCTTTAACCTGGCACACCGCAGCCGTCTCTTTGTGCCGGTGTATCCATGATGGAACTGAGGTGGCTCTTGAAAGAACACACAGACGCCGTACTTGACGTACTTTAAAGGTTCCCTCTGTAGCAGCTTTAAACATCACTATATCAGCACTGACTTCACAGTCACCTTGGTGTATTTACTGTACACAGATCCGTCTCCACCTTACACAAGAGACATTTGCGGTTCTTTTGTGTTTAAGTCAGCGGGTTTATCTGCTTTGGTTCGCTCACTTAAAGAGGAGAACTGCTGGAAGATGTTTTTCTTTAATTCAGGCGAATTGCTGGGGAGGAATGTGGCGTATTTCTTCCTAAGAGTTGAGATAAGAAGATTGACATCTGTGCATTGGTTCAGTTTATCATCAGGCAGAACAAACAGCTCCCCGTCCTGTACCATTCTGATATGAACATGTTTCTCTCGTTTAATCCAGATTCAAACAGAAATGTAAAGTCTTAGCTCTGGGGGACGCTGGGTGCTGCTACTCTCACTGTGAACAATGGACAGATCACACCATGCAACCTCTGCTTCCAGTCTTTTTAAAGTCATTTAGTCCCGGTTTGTCAAACTCCTCAAAATATTTTTAATTTCAGAAGTTATATGCTGCTGTTTGTTTCGTCCTTTATTTAATGTTTACTCAACAACACAGCAGGAGATTTTCTGTTCCGTTCACAAAATGTTCTCCAGCATGTGTTTGTGTTTAGCACATTGACACGGAGGTTGGCCCTGATCACTAAACGCTCCCTTGACACCTACTCTTCTACTTCTTCTGCACCTCTTATTTAGCCGTAAATATTTGTATTCTTCTATTTGTTGTGCCTGTTGCTGATCATAAATCAAGCCGACCATCAGCACTCGCTCATAGTGAGTCCTGCAGAGAATCTCCAGCTGTGTTCTCACATGGGCGGGCTGGAGAAAGCCTGGAGAGAGCCTGGAGCTCCTCACAAAGACGTTGGTGTTCTCACATACAGGCCCACTGGATGAATGTCCAGAGATAATCTAGAATTCAGCGCATGTCTGGAAGCATTTTTAGACTTAGATGAAATAAAATGACCTGATTTTTGAGTCACGTGCGGCTTTGGCATTCTCAGCGTACAACAGAGACACTCACTGATTCTTGCAGACAGTAATCCAGAGTGGATGTTTCTGTCTTTCTTGCATCTCCACAGCTAAAACACAAAACTTGCTTTTCTCTCACACATTCCACAATCTATTAAGCAGTAGTCCTGATTATTTCAAACCTGTGAGCAGAAGACTAGAAGTTGGTGTACACCTGCTTTCATTAGTTCTGTCTTCCAACTTCTTGTACCCCCCCCCCTCCCTCTCTCCCTCTTCGCTCTGTGTGTCAGACGGTTGCCAAGTGCTAAGAATCTGGGGAATGCAGGATTGCAATGTTCTGATAAAGTTTGCTTTGTTCCCCAAGTGACCTGAGTGAGAGAGAGCGAGCGAGAGAGAGAGAGAGAGAGAGAGAGAGAGAGAGATAGAGAGAGTGAGAGGGAGAGCAGGAGACACGCAAACATACACAATGTCCACAGACATGCATACTTGCACATTAGCTGGTGGGCTGTGGAGGCGGCTCACTGTGAATCTCACACACCGTCATGTAATTGGAGCTAAATAACATGTGTGTTGGATAGTTTAAATTCCTGAAGCTTTATCTTCGCCCTGCATTGTCAAACCATCCATTAAGCGTATGTACAAAAGACCGGAGTTAAGAGCACTCTCACAGTATGGGACCAAGAGTCAAGGGCTCTCAGGAATCCCAATGTTAGCTTCAATGTTCATTGTGCAGGCCAAGGTCAGTCATTAATTAATATTTACTGAAAGATATTTTTGAATTCATCATTATTTTAGCATTTTCTTTAATTTCCAAAGCAGCTGCTCTATCACAATCAAACTTGATTTTAAAACATGACTAGAATCTAGAAGGATCTTGATTCCAAAATAGAAAAAGGTGAAATTGTTTTAATTCTCTGAAAACTCTCAGGAAGGGGATTATTTCGGTTAAGAGTTGGATTAAAATTAATGTAGAAGATTCCGACAAATCCCTTCACAAAACCCAATATTTGGAGATTTGTCCTCTTTCATTGTGTATTTTATGTCATAGTTGTTTGGTCAGCAGTGAATTCCAAAAGCTCCCTAATATTTATTTTTCAAAATATAAAAATAATAGAAGGAGGGGTGGTCACGTCATAAGAGCAGAAATAATTGGACGTAATTATGATCAGCTTTTTCACTTTTTAGTGTGGATGTTTTTGAGAGGATTTTACTGTTTTCTGACAGTTGGTTGAGGAAGGTGTGTTTTTGATCATTACTTTGGTTGTTTGTCAGGACGGAGGGAGGCAAGGAGGAGAAATGGCATTCTGGTCTTTATCAAGGCACAGGACACACATGTGATTACGCGCTCGCTCGCTCCCACAACTCCATCTTACAAAGTCTCACATTCATTCTCAAGCCTACAAAGACGTGCAAACTCCCAACACGTGCAATTTGCCGTCTTAATAAGTCTTTCTCAGACCTGTGAATGCACACCCTTCATTTAACTGCAGCTAAATGCATGAGACAGTCACAATTTCTTGCTGTATCTTGTTGTTTATTGTGTGTGTGTGTGTGGGAGGAAAAAGTGAATGGGAAATGGAGAGACAAATGGTAGAAACAGGAAGTGAGCGTTTGGGTTGGGGGCAGGGTTAGAGAGGGCATTATGGGAGTCCTTCACATTCATTTGTGTGTGAAGAAGTAATTAGATGTGTGTGTGTGTGTACTGAGCTGTGGGAGTGTGTATGGTGGCTAAACAGAAATGCTGAGTTGTGTTTACATGGTAAATATGTGTGTGTGTGTTGGGAGTTAAGGTGGTGGAATGTCACATGTTGGTAAAATGCTTGCTCCGAAAGTGGAAACCATTAACTATGCTGGTCACTGCCCAGCTTTAACGCTTTACTGTAAAACACTAACAGCAGTGAACAGTTTATGCTGAGACGCATCGGATGCTTTTTTGGTTTTGCTGCATCATACTGCATGTCCCATACCTGGAAACACATGCTGACCAAACTTCATTTAATTTACAGACTTTTTTTATCACAGTCATTTTAGATGATGGCTAATAATTGATAGAACCTGTAAGGGGTGGAGAGGTGAAACAACACGTATTCAAAGAGTTGAAGGGTCTCGCATTGATTTGTAAAGCTCCAGTGTAGTTTTACATTCCTCCTGTTCTTTTATGTGGTGATGGATTATTCCTCTCAAACAAGGAGGGGGAGGCGTGTGCAAGTTTGAGAATAAGAACAGACGACAGAAGGAGTGGAAGGGACACAGTCGGCCTGCAGAGCTGCAGAGGAAAGTCACCAGTGTTGGCAACGAGACAGAGGCTCAATTTTTCCACGAGTGTTTTTTTTTTTAAATTATTTGCCTTCTCATGTAGATGTCCGATTAAACCATATAAACAGTGTATAAAGATATGACTGCTCCCAAACTAAAGGTCCTAATTACGCTCTTTCATTTTCTATCTGCAGGACTTTGCTGCTGATTGCTGCTGTGCCAGGAGACGTCACTCCTTCAGGAC
Source organism: Pseudorhombus dupliciocellatus (assembly GCA_016785235.1). Classification (NCBI taxonomy): domain Eukaryota; kingdom Metazoa; phylum Chordata; class Actinopteri; order Pleuronectiformes; family Paralichthyidae; genus Pseudorhombus; species Pseudorhombus dupliciocellatus. The sequence continues at coordinate 1,865,655 of JAFBJW010000102.1, forward strand.
ATTTTCACTTGTTTCATTGAAAATGTTGAAGGGACATTTGTGCGTACGTGTGTGTGCTTTTGAGCTGCTTCACAGGTAGCGCTTCCTCTCCGAGCCGGTTGGCAGTCAGGGCTACTGTAAACATCCTTGACTGGAAGCTGGTGTTATGTTCTGGGGCTTTCAGTCGGATGTTTGCAGCAGCCGACTGCTAGTACCATCGCTGCAGTTCATCTGCCGTCTCCCACGTGTGCGAACTGATACGCAACTGGGAGTGAAAATGATACAGGACCATCTTCGTTGCTCTAGTGAGGACATATTTGTGATCACTTTGTGTCCACCAACACCTTTTCAGTACTGCAAACTCATACCAGCCTGTGCTTCAAACTATATCTTACACACTAGCTTTACGACTGTTGAGTAAAAAACTCGAGAACCAGACTCAGTGTGGTCATCTGCTTCGACTGGTCGGAGTAGAGAAGGGTGGAAAAGAGGGGAGAGAAGTGAGAGAGACGTGGAACAGCATCAGGTTTGAGCTCACAAAGTTGTCATAAATGTAGATCTAAAGATGTTATCAAGGAATAGTGGTTAGGAAAGGACACGACCTTCAACCAGAGACCTTAGTATCTGCTGCCTGACTTCAGTGAATGTCTCCATTCCTATCCAACAGAAATAAATGGCCAAATATAAGTGAAGGGATGAGCGAGGGAAAGGTGAGTGAATCCATGGAGAAATGGCTGCCAGCGATATCTGTCTCCATTCAGGTCCCAGTGGATGGGAGGGGCCTCATCAGCTCCTGGGAGACTGAGGACCAGGGGGTGAAGGAGAGGAGAGGGCTGATGAATGGAGAGAGGAACAGGGAGAGGAGCAAAAACGAGGGGGAACGGTGAGGGTGCATGAAGAAATAGTTTGGATATTTTTTCCTCCCCCTTCATCAGTCAGTCGCAGGGGAAGTGGGTGTAACGTGCAACAGACAGAGAAGGAAGGAAGCATTCTAATATTACCCCCTCCCACCACCAGCCCCACATTCATCATATCCATGAATGAAGACACACTGGGCTACAGTTTCTGCTCAGACAGTCTCAGAGTGCTGGTGGGCTGTCGTATTTGTTTGTGCTGCAGTGTTTATATGAAACTAAACCTCATGACGACTAGAAAGGAACAGTCCGGTCTTAAAACACACACTGAACAATTAAAGCCCAAGTCAGTTTCCTCTACAGGATTAAAAGTCTCCATCTGTTCTGACAGCTACTGTCCAGACCTCACACACATCACTGTTGTCTGCACCACTCTGTGCGATGGACTATTACAAACCAGAAGAGACAGTCATCTCATGTTATTCATCTACAAAGCTCTTCACTCATTTCAAACCAGAACATACAGCACAAGTCACTATGGAACATCCGACACGCCTCACGCACACCCCCATGTTGGCCGAACTAGATTCAGTAGTAACACCCTCCCAATGGAATGTTTTACAACCCCCCCCGCGATATTTTAAATCTGTCCTCTATGATGTATTATATGAATCTTTCAATTCATTTGTTGCCATGCTGTGTACTTGTTCTCAATGTGACTGCCTTGATTGAAACAAGATTAAAATACGTAAAACTGGATCTAGTTGCCCTATGACCTCCGAGCCCTAGATGGTGTAAACATCCTACACTCTCGGCGTCTGTCTCCTGGTGGCCGGGAGTGGGACTGTTTGCCCCACCTGGCTCAGGAGCTCGACGAGCAGCAGGGGAGGACAGGTAGAAAAACTAAAAATATTGAATTCTCTTTAAAGAGAATTTAAGTAAAGTCACATTACCACAGGCTGACGTATCACATGCTTTTAGTTCTCTTTGGCATTAAAGAGGACATGTGTGGCATTTAACCTCATGTAACTTTGCTCTGCAGCCTGATGGAATAAAGAGTTATTCAAGTTCCCACTGAAGGATTTGTGTAATTCATCCTCGCTTGGGTTGCTGGGGAATGCTTGCCATTCTGGACAGGAAACAGGGAGCGGCACATCTCTGATTGGCCGGAATCCCTGACCCAACGACCTCAGTCATGGCTGTCCCACTGGGACGCACACACACACACACACACACACACAGTTCAGTGTGGAGCAGGGTAAAGAAAGGAGGAAATGGGATGAAAGTGATTTTTAACCCATTCGTTTAATGCTAACTAAAAAAAAAGACTGACGTTTGGAGATTGTTTTGTTTTCCCCACAAAGCTGAAGATAAAGTTTTGCGTGTGAGCTTCCGTGATTAAGCGGTGATCTGAGGAGGAAAGACGCAGAGAGGAAGCAGAAACAGTGGGTGTTTAGTGCGTCCTTGCAAGTCTGCTATTCTACGGCTAAAAATACACAATCTATAATAAATACATAAGCAGAGCGGATGTGCCCGTTTAAAAGGGACCGAAGTCTGTTCCTCAGTAGCACAGACTAGAACATGTATCTCAGTACGAAAAGTGGGAGATCAACACAAACATTTACTTTGGATTTACGTTGTTCTCTGCATGAAAAGGGATCCTAGAATTTAATTAATGGATTTGAAGCAGTAGCGGGGCAGTGCATTATAATGCCTGGGCCTTCAGTGAAGTCATACTTAATACACCTCACAGTGCCATCAATATGATACCACGGCAGAATCACACTTACACATTACATCACAATATAGGCTAGTCAGCAACACATTGTTTCTGGAGCATTTAAAATCAATAGCCTCAGGTTCACAAGAGAAGGTTTTAAAACATGATTTTAAGAGATCAGTCGACAAAAGCTATGTGAGCTAACAAGTTTCATGTTAGTATTGTTTGTATTTTGTACACGTATTTAGTTTCCACTGATTTAATACTAACAAAATAAAATGACAAAATGCATATTAAAGAATAAAAATAAAAATGTTCGCACTCACCAACACGGACAGTCGCCGCTATTTCCATTCCTGGGTCGCAGGGAGGGGGCGGGGCTGGAGTCAATCCCAGCTGTCATTGCGTGAGAGGCGACTTCCGCCACAGTGCGTGCTTATTTGAAAACAAAATCCTCGCGTCTTCTCTTCTATGGACATGGAGGCTACTACGGGAAGCGGTGTTTGTCCGCTCGTGTTTGTGGCAAAGACACGAGCGGACACACGGAGAGAAACTACCTGGCATAAGTTTTAATGCGCTTTAAAGCCGATAATGGCCGCTCCACACAAGCGGGGGACAGTCACAGCCAAACAGGCCGGTGCGTAAACTTGTCCCACACTCTCGCTCGGGTTTTCCCTCCGAAGACAATCATGGCGATCAGTGGGACTAGTTCCAAACTGGCGCCTTTCAGGCTCACGAGTGAGCTCAGCCAATCACAGGACACGTACACGTCCGGTTCAGCGTCAGGTCTTCCGGGTGGCCTGAGTGTGGCAGTCTCGAGATCTGATTGGCTGTCGCAGATTTCATAGCACCTGACAACACAAGCTAGCTGAAATATGATTGGTTAAAAACTCTACCGTAATATACAACACAGGAAGCAGTGCAACCGACCCATGTAAATATGACAAAGAGCGAGCAAATAAAATATTGTAATCTTTTAAATATGCAGTTGAATTTATGATTATTGTTTTCGGGGTGGCATTTTTTTTAAATATTATTTACAACTGTTGGATTCTTGTTTTTTCTTCTTGGTACATGATTGAATTATGTGCATGCAGTCACCACAAGATGGAGCTATAGTACAGCTGTAGCAATCTCAGCCTGTAACATAGGATTATGAGTGTGTGTGTGTGTGTGTGTGTGTGAGTTCAGTCTTGCAGTCCAACATGTTCCTTTTTTTGTGCCACTCAGAAAGCAGAAGTGAGCTCTCCACCTCAGCTCTAGTTTCTACCACATGACCGAAAACAAGGAAAGTGTCCGAAACTAGAACAAATGAGAGATTCAGCGCGTCGCCACGGTTGAGTGACAGCTGGGGGAAAACCTGCAGAGTCAGGGGTTTTCAAACACAACAGCTCGACAATGATCACGCACAAATTAACCACCGTTAATTCCAGTTTTCGGTCAAACTGGGCTTTACCAGCTGCAGCTGTAGAGTTACAAACAATACATACGTAAATCACAATGCATCATTTGAGTTAAGTTTTCATGACTTCCTCTCTGTTGATTAATATGTCGGCAATTTGCAATTTATATTAAAAGGTTAATGCCCATCAACAAAGGTGAATGATGTTGATTGTAAATGACCAAGACATTACAGACGTTATATTCATTTTACTATCAATCATCAACTATAAAATGTACATAGATCTAAATAGAATCAAACAAACGATAATACTTCAGTGGGTCAGTGCGATGGGAGCCAGCAGCCTCAGCCTCCAGTTCTCATCCTCAGCACTGATACCTGCAGAAAGCCAAGAGGAGAAGAAGAAAAACCTTGTTAAGAAAGCTGATAACAGGAAGTGCTGCTGTGGATCGCTCCGCTGTGTTACAGGTGCAGTAAAAAGAAGTGAGCGCTGGTGATTACCAGACTCCTGCATGTTCTCCCCACAGGGATGAAAGAGGAGAATATCAGGAGCCATGTTTTTCATGGCTCAGCGGCGTGCTGCATGACACGCTGTGGAGGAAATGGAAGATGAGAGGACAGGAAGCACACGGTCACACCATCTGTTGTCGGGCAACAACGTAGAGGAAAACATGCCAAACTGGTTTCACACACACACACACAGATAAATAAATAAATGACAGAATGAAAGCACACACAGTATCCAGGTGGATGCCTTTATTACGACTGTCATTATTATGGTTATTTTTGTGTATTATAAGAATACCTATTCATACTGGTATTGTTTATATTTGAAGTGGTCAGACCTGATACCAGCTGTGGTCCATGTCTCTTTTGCCTCTCTCTCCTCTCCTCCCTCTTTTTCTCCGCTCTCCCCGACCGGTCAAGGCAGATGAGCGTCCACACTGAGCTCAGTTCTGCTGGAGCTTTCTTCCTGTGAATGAGGGAGTTTTCCCTCTATAGTCGCCAAAGAGCTGCTCATTGAGGGAACTGTTGGGTTTTCACTACTGATTTGACCTTCCATGCAAAGTGCCTTGAGATAACGTCTGTTCTGAGTTTGGCTCTATACAAATAAATGTGAACTGAATGTGAACATCAAGCGGATTATTCCTGCGCCGCACCTCACAAGATCATCCAATGAAATAACAGCAAACAGAAATCTTAGTCCACATCCAGTTTCATTAGAGTTCAACCACATTTTAATCAGTAAGCCAGGTACAAACAACTTCAAGTATTATATAATATGAACTATTCCTGCTGTGACTGAACATGTAGCTACCCATACTGCACTGCACATGACCGGAATGAAAACAACAGTGGCTTTATCAAAAATGCTGTACAAAAACAGGATGGACAGGAAATCATCTGGGGAAGAGAATTACAACGTACAGCCAAACAAAAAGAATACAAAAGAGGCACTTGAGAATATCAGACACACATTCATACACCTATATATATATATATATGTACACATACGGGAGAGTCAAATTCAGAGATCTGAGCCCACGTTATCGCACACTTCACCTGAAAAGTTATTATGTTTTACAATTACATCAGATATACTTGGCTCAGGGACGTAGAGGCCTTGGAACACAAGGCTGGAACCTACGGGAAGAACAGCGGAGGAAGTCAGGAGGAGGCGTTACGATCCCGATCAGATACGTTCTCATGGCTTTTAATTTCACTGACATCTACCTACAGCAACGGAACTGCTTCGACTTCAGGGCAAAGGGCGCGGTCACAAATATGCGAGCGTGACACAGATTAATGTTTTATTCGCCTCTTCCTCTGACTGGAGGTTAATGAGAGACACATTCACGCAAGTGTGACCCTGCCCTCACATTGTCTTTTTATAGTAACTAAACACAAGCGACTCCTGACGTGAGGGGGACATGACATGGAATTCTAACCGTCAGCGGAAAGTTCAGATAGAAACAAACACGCTCAATGGCTCCTGTGATCACTTTCCTGTTGGGTACTTTCTGGCATCTAATTAGATACGTCTGAGTAAATAACAAAACTAAAAATCATTGTTTAATATATGCTTTCGACTGGAAGACAGAGATTGTCAACACACACATCACCTGCTCCGACACTTTAACCTCCCCTGCTCAGGTGACAACACACACCACATTATCATGAATGTTTAACAGTCATAACGACACACGACAGCTATGGTTTTAATTTGAAATACCGCTTTAACTTTTGACACTTTCCTAATTCCTAACGACATATTTACAGCCTGTTCTCGCGTCACAAAAACGCGTTATTCTAGAGGCTAATCTGGTTTCTAATCTTGAAACAGAGGAGACGAACAAATTGTGCTGAATCGTGATTATTATAATTACACAAAGAAATCTGAGAGAAACGGTCCGGAGAAAGTTAGGTGTAACATCGTGTCTGGCATCAAACTACAGCAAAGAATCTGTGAAGCATAACGGAGTATTCAGAGAGGTATTAAAGTGTAAAAAGATTCTCTTTGACCACTGACTTCACTGTGTCAGAAATCACACCCATTTTGCAGTTTCCACAACACACCCGACTTGTGTATATTATATTTCAGTTCACCCACGTCAACACGTCCGCTCAGGCCCAGTGGACCCTGAGGTTTTAAATGGACCTCCACTGTACCGAAAACAGCTAAGAGGATATATATATATATATATAAAACTCTTTCCTACTAACAACAAGTCTTTCTTATCGGTCTGTACAATTTTCAGAGGGGGGGGGGGCTCTCCAGTCAACTTGGACTTTTATATTGATTTGATATTATTACTACAAGTATTTCAAGTTAATCTAAATAAATGTGGTTTTCCAGGTATTGCTATGACAGACTAAGCCCCTAATGCTCCTTATCATACTTTTATATATCAGAATTAGAACTAAAATAGGGAGATAATCTGAGTTCACATGATGAGATTCACTTCACAGTGACTGTACACGGCTCATGGCTCAGGGGAACTCGAGCTACACCGATGAGTCGGCCCGACTGTTCTCCCAGTCATCCCAGTCAGCAGGGGCCTTTGGTTCTGTGATGCTGTTCAACTCACCATGTTCTAATATACAACGATAAATAAGGCAATCTCCTTTCTCTCTGGGACCCGGGTCTCTCCTGGCTCATCGCTCAGCTTGGCTCAATATTCGAATCCCTAATACAGCTAAAGAGAATAAACTGCAATAGTTAGTTACATCATAGTTGATGGTAGCCCTTAACCTGAATAGGAGATGTTTATTTGATTCCAAGATGTAACTAGAAAGAGTCTAACACGACCTGCTATGAACTAACTTGTGTGATTTTTGAATTGAATTGTTCTGCTTTTAAAACCTGATAACAATCCGTCTCTTTCCCAGACTAAGGAACGACGTCGTTGTACTCGTTCCTCGCTCCTCTCGCTCCCGCCAACATCAGCGCTCCCTCCAGCCTGGCCATACTGGATCCCAGTCCCGTGTAGCTCTTCACTCCTCCTCCTCCCAGGTCCTGGCACATGGCGGCATCATGGGAAGACACAATGATCCCGCCTCTGGGAGACGTGGAGGACACGCTGTCCTCCTCTTTTCTCTGCAGCTCAGGTGTTGGAGCCGGGGCTCTGATCCCACTGCTCCCAGCGCCCACGCTACCGCCGCTACCGGCCCCGCCCTCTTGCCTTTTAGGAGGTGGACCCCAGAGGAAGGCATGGGCGGGCCGGTAGTGGCGGCGGGCGTAGCGAAGCAGGCGTCTGCGGGTGGCCGGGAGGCGGATGGTGTACACGTAGTACTCCAGGACGCTGTGCTGCATGTTGGGAAGGGTGTTCTTGCACAGCGACTCCTCCAGGAAGAGGCGGACCAGTGGGGCCTTGAAGGCCTCGTAGCCCAGTTCACCCAGTGACTTCAGGATGCGGGTGATCCTCAGGTAGTTGTGCTGACACCTTTAAAAAGGGGGAAAGGCAGCATAAGAAAAAGAGAGAGATCGTCATACATTAAGTCATTTGAAGTGGTACCGGATCACGACCCTTGACACTGCAATATTTTTGATTTCAATTTTTTTTTTATCCATTTCCCCATTTGCACCTGGCTTCTTGTTATGTGCTGTATTTTAGGGGTCACGCAAACTCCCTGGCCGGGTCTTGAACCCAGGAACTTCTTGTTGTTATGATGTTACGATTATTAAGAAAACTTTCTCTCTGATCGTAGAAGCACCAAATATGCTCGTCTGCAGGAATATTTAACAGCTAGAGAAGGGACTGATTGTGCTTGCCTGAGGTATGTGTTGTTTTTCAGGTGGGTTAGACAATGGAAACAAGTAGAACCAGGTGTGACCATGATATGTTGAAAAACACTCTGAACAAGAAGGAAGTCCAACATGTAACATGCAGGGGCTTCTTTGTCAATGCAAGACTTCTCTCAAGCAAAGAAACCATCAGGATTCCCCATTAAGCAGCTGCTAGGCGACGCACGTTTCACCTTTGGCTGCTGAGTCCCGTGGGGTTTACAACAACTGCCTCGGCGAGGAACACAAAAACCGATGCGTTCGCTCAAACTGAGCCTGCAGTGGTGGACCCCAGAGCTGCTGCTCGACGCCTCCGTGTGTGTGTGTGTGTGTGTGCTCACTCATTAAGGTGCTTGAAGCGCTCCTGCCAGTTGGAAGCCCGAGCGACGTTCCCGCTCTTGTCCAGCAGTTTGATGCCGTAGAAGTCCAACATGAGAGAGTAGGCCGCCAGGAACCTCCGCTTCGCTTCACGAGTGCTTTGGAATTCCTGACAGAAGCAGAGCGTCAGACACTGACAGACACTGACAGACAGGAACGGAGCCACCTTTCTGCCTGGTGAGCATTTAAGTGATTGGATGATAATGGCGTGGAATGCGAGGACATAAGATCTGTCTTAATGTCTTGTTTCACCTAAACTGCATCTGAATTTGCTCCGGGACTCATTTGCGCTCAATTAGCAGCTGAATTGCAACGAGCCTCCCCGGAGGTTTTGTGTGAGGATTCTGTTTATGTCCCTGATGAGGGAGCTGGGTAACTGCTCTCCTCTAATGGAAGCCAAGGTCACTGAACCGAGCTTTGCACTTATGCAGTGATGAAGTGAGCTCAGGCGGCGGCACCGACACAGCACGTCCGTCTGTTAATCACATGTCTTACTTTGATCTCGTCCTGAGTCAGTTCATGTGCGTAGAAGTTGAGCCCTTGTTCTCTTAATGGAAACAGCCTGAAATAGATAAAATAATAATAATTAAGAGCTTTGTCTACTTCACAACTAGACTGACATAACACATCAGAACAGAGCTGCGAGTCTCACCACTGAATGTAGGTGTGATTGTGCTCCAGTTTGTCATAGTCTCCTCTCCACTTTGACAGAATCTCCTCTATGAAGATACCTGAGACGACACGGAGAGAATCACATGCCAAGCTCATGTTATTGCGTGTGTGTGTGTGTGTAAGAGAGAGAGAGAGAGAGAGACGGTCACATTAAAACATTGGATCACGTTCACTCATTTACTTGTGTTTCCCAGTCAAACATGACCTTTCGCCAAACAAGCCAGAATAAAGCCAAGTCAACATCGCTTGTCTCTACAGTGGCAGGAGGTCCTCATGCATAACGTGTGTGTGTGTGTGTGTGTGAACCCACCATCAGGCACTAGAGGGATCTTGTTCTGGTAGAAGCGCAGGTTTCGGTACCCGTTGGGCTGCCGGGAAACTTTATAGTTCTGCACACAAATAGACACAAAGATCCATGAAATCACAACGGGTGTTGTCACTGCATGTGCATGTGTGTGCGTCTGTGCACGTGTGCGTACCGGGTAGCTGTGGCGGTATTTGTAGAGGTCCCTGGCAGCGTAGAAGCTCCTCTTCATCTTTGGAAGAGCCTCCGGGGAGTCCGTCAGCTGAGGGACAGAACAACGTTAAAGATTAAAATTTAAATGGGCAGAAGACGGCAGAGATGTGTGTGTGTGTGATATGTGAACATTCTGCCATTCAGCTGAATTAAAAGCACTGACTCTGCTTTTGAGGCCGAAGACTGTCATCATCTATTTCTCTCTGGTCACATCACTGCTGCTGTGCAATTACTACAAAAGGATGCTGGAGCTGATTGTAGAATAAAATCTGGGTCAGGCAGAATCCTGCCGGCAACAAGGCTCACTGAGTTACACTGGACCCCATCCTGACAAATCTAACTGTACTTCACCACATACTTTGATTCCATTCGTTTTAATCCACTCCATCCATCGTTCGTGGTTCATTTTACTGACGGGAAAGTAATTCACTAAAAAGTGAAACCCAGTTCTTCAAGCCTCCCTGCTGGGTTTTAATATGTGGACACAGCGTGGAGTTCTCCAACAACAACCACCAACTCTTCTCCCCACTCAGCCCACAGGGATGATAATTTAGAGTCTTCATTACCACGGTGTCTGGTTTCCTCCATAAAGCAGCAGGCATTGACACTGTGCCATCTTCTGCCATTAAAGCGATTTTAATAATTAACTACACACTGTGTCACCTCTGGGGGCATGTTTGTGTGTCAGCTACTTTAGATACACGTGTGATAAACACCCTGAACAAAGCAGCTATGTACACGTTCATCCCACATTTTTTAAATACTCTGCAGTATTTTCTCTATGTGCACGTTTCAGCCAAAATCATAGAATTGGCGAGTTTTTGAATGAAGTCTGGTGTAAGCTCACTGTCCACTACCAGGACAGGCCGTCGGTTGTCCTCTCTGTCCTGACGGGGCCACATGTGAACTCTCTCTCTCTCTCTCTCTGCCCAGTGCGTGAGCGCGTGCGTGCTCTACCTGCGGGGACATGTCTCCAGGCTCCGCGGCGGCCCGGTCGCTCCCCGCCGGGCTCACGGAGTCGGAGATGCCGCTGTCATCCTCAGCCGCCGGCTCGTCGCTGTCGGAGTCCGACCCCCACGTCGAGTCGCATTCCTCCACGGTGCTCGGCTCCTTGAAGCGCCAGCTGCCCAACAGATTTCCCATCGAAAGCACATGCACCAGCGGCTCTTCTCTATGACCCTCCTCTGGACTCTACATCCTTCCCCGCCTCGGCCTGGAACCTCTGCAGGGTCTGGACTCTGTGCGCCCTCTCACAGCCTTTAATGGCAGCGGAGGGGATTTCCACTCCAGCGGCGACGATGCCTCCGGTATGAGGGGCGGTTAGTGCCACGGGACGAGAGGGGAGGGGGGGTTGCAGCTACACGTGCCATCGCACACACTGTTCATTCGGCAGATTGGGTAGAAAACAAATGATTATTATATTACAAGATGGACCGTGGATGTGCTGCATACTTCCGTCTGGTTCTCACTGCTGGGTGGCACTAATCACTCCTCATACCGGGAGCCAGAAACAGCAGCAGCATCAGGACCGGAGCTGCATCACGTGACACAGGGACCAGGGATGGGAGTCGGTTGCTGTGCGACACGTTTCACCGTGACAGCTCTGACCTACAGAATTTGAATAAAAAACAGGTATTTTCCACCACCGCTTCAGCCAAGCTGTTGATGGGGCACTTCCTCTTATTTTATCTTGTCATCAAACAAACAACCACTTTATGCCCCTGAGGTTATTGTTCTGGGACTTCCCATGTAAATTAAGGAAATGTGTTGCAAATAACATTTTATTACTGTATTTTTTTCTCCCTGAAAAAACAATCAAGCTAAAAACCTGTAAAATATTGCAAAACTTGTTTTTTAAAACATTACCTCCACTTCCTGTCACAGTTGTGAATTTCCCCTACATAGATAGGCAGTTTGTGCACATTATTTCTTCATTTCATACCTGCATTGATCTGACTGTCCCAGATCCAATGATAAAACTGCATAATAAGACATAAGACATTCAGAGCACACATATAATTATTATGAGTAGCAGTAAATTAGATGAGAGCAGCTGAAACAAAGAGGAATCCTCCATTCAAACAAGACTCCAACACCGTTCTAAAAACAGAAGGTTAACTTGTAGGATTTGCTACTTATAATGCTGTAGTTTTACACTGGGCTAAATTCATAGTTTTACTTCAGTGTATTATCAGTGTACCATAGGTATTTGGCCTTAGAGTAACTGCAGTTTACAGTTTAGATGTTCTGCTCTTTGAAAGATATAAGTATACTTGGCGATCAACAGAAATTGCAAACAACTTCACTGCATGTCTTAGTATGAACCTTTAAAAGGTACTACAGGAGCTGAAGCATGAATGAGACCTTTGACCTTGACGCGACTCTGACCAGAGGTGCAGTGGGCCCTGCTGTGAGCTGCTGCTGCTGAGTCACACCAGTGATACCAGCTCTAAAGGTCAGGCAGGGTCTTCTCGGTCTTCTGTTCTTCTGTTCTTCTTCTGTTCGTTTGAAAAAAAAAAAAAAAAACTCCACAGAAATGTTGAAATCAACTGAAACTAAGAAATGAAGTAATCGAGAGTGGATGTCTGGAGTATTGGCATCAGAGTCATCTCAGCAAATATGGGAAGTGAAGAAACTGAATTTTGGATGACCCACTGTTCATTGTTTAATATGGATATTTAAACAGTGATAAACTTGATAGAGTGAATTATTGTTCATGGGCGTTGATAGAATGCTGCTGTCTGTGTTAAATTTCATTTTGGGTTTATTTCTTTTAATAGATAGATAATACTTTAGCATATTAGCATCAAAATCCCCACACAACTCCTGACAGAAACCCACGTCCATGTGACTACTGACTCCTTTCCACAGGAGGAAATCCTAGAATTTGTTTTTTTCTCAAGTCATCATGAATGGAGCTGTTCTGAGTGTGATGACCACCAACAGCTCTTCACAGCACCTGGAATGTAGTTTGACCCATTTACACACATTCATGCAGTACACCTACGTGCAGCACTTTTCTCTGTGGGGTTCAGTATCTCACCAAAGAACCCTTCAGCATGGAGACGGGGAACACTGGGACTGAATCACTGACTCCCTGGTTGGAGGAGCACACCATCCTCTCAGCCGCCGGATTCATGAGACGTTCATTGAGGATTTTTTATTGCTTTAATATGCATTTAGACACAAAGGAGTTCTCTGCCCCAAAGCTTTTTATGGGGGGGATTACAAAAAGAACCCTCCATTCTTCTTTCTGGAAAAACCCACTCCAACAGTTCAGTGATTAACAGAACATTACTGATTACTGATTGATTTCCTGGGAATCGATGAATCAGTTCATTGTTTCTGCTCCACATGCAGAGGGAGAAGCAAAGGCTTGTGTGCACGCTCACAGATTCTCAGACAAAAATGATTTCCATAAATGAATAAATGGAAATTAAATCCTGGCGCTTCAGTTCAATCCATTATGATGTTTCCACTTATCTTTTATTGTGAAGCACTGACTGCACTCTGCAGTTTTTATTATGCTTCTTCCAATTCATGCTGCGTAATTGTTTTGAGGTTTATATCTGCTCTTTGTCTCGCTGCTTTGTTTCCTTTATTTCTTATCATCATAAAAATGTTGCTTCTGATTAAAACATTAGCCACATTTGAACAGCACTGCTCATTGTGTCCATCTTTAAGCCAAACCAACTGAACTATCGCTCAACTGGCAAGTCAGAAGTTAATAACTCACTTTAAGGTTCAGTGTGTTGAATTGACTGACATCTAGTGGTGGAGCTGCACATTGCAACACTCAATTCAGATGAATCACACTAAAAATCACTTGGATTATTTTTTGTGACTTTGTTCTGTCTTTTAGTTGTAATTACAGAATTGTACCACGAGGAGGCAGTGTCTTCAATAAAATCCATTTCCATTTATTCTGCGTGTGTGTGTGTGTGAGTCAACTTTATTGCTGAATGGAGATCCGCTAACAGCTGGTCCAACTGGGCGGTAAAAAAAAAAGAAGAATTGGGTGTTGAGGTGGGGGTCAGTTTCAGGTTCAGACAAATCTGGATCCAGAATATTTTTAATATCCTGGTCGACCCGACAGCAGCAGCAGGGAGGAGCAGCCCCTTGTCCTCTCCTGCAGTGTGGTCACGACTGAGCTGTGAGAACACACACATGCAAACAGGCATTTGTGTCAGTGGTTTATAACGTACAGAGAGAGACTGTCATGCACATGCACACAGACATATAAACAACATGTTCCAGCACAGACGCAGCAGCAGCGAGCTAAGAAAAGCCCTCTGAGTGACAAGGGCAGCTCAAAAGAGCCCCGCCTGCTGAGCAGAGTGTGTGTGTGTGTGTGTGTCTGGGTGTACTATGAATAAATGGGTTAAAAAGGTTATATTTTTCTTAATTTGTAATTTGTGGGTGTGTTGTTGCCATCAGTAGCTTGTTAACCATCTGACCGTCTGTGTGTGTGTTTTATCATGGGGATAAAGCCTATAAATGTAAAATGTCCATACTAGAGCTATGAAAAAGCTTTAGAGATGTGAAACAGAGCTTTGTAATGTGTGGTAATAACAATAGAGGCGGTGATGGTTCAGGCTGTTCTGTGTCATGAGACCACTTTGAAAGGTGAGAGACTAAAGGCCTCATAAATAGAAAGTAACTGTGGAATAATCGGTGTAAATTGGAGAGAGATCGCTGTGTTCCACTGCACAACCTCCATCCTTCATGTATATTTAATGCACGTGGAAATATTGCCATAGATTAGAAGGGAGGGAAGCTGTGGAGAATTTGGCATCATTAGCCTGAGCGGGGTCTCATGGTGGCTAATGCTCAGTGAATGGGCTGTAAAAAAAAAAAACCTCTGAGTCAAAGAGTCTCGAGCCAGATGGGGAGAAACAAGAAATGTGGCATCAGAGGAAAATAAAGAGTTGGAGCTGGAAATCTGAGGAAAGACACCACAGAGGGAACTTACTGCAAACTGCAGGAGGTTGGAGCAAAAGAAGAAAACTATATGATGAGCCCAGCAAGAAAGTACAGATGGGTTCTTTTTTTGGCTTCCATGACTCATCAAATCCTTTGTGTTTCATATGCAGGGAGAGGTGCACATTTCCCAGGTCTCCCAGCCTGAACTGGAACCTGTGGGTCGTAGTTTACCTCTACGCATACAGAGTGATGGAGAAGGAGGTGGAGAGATTCTCTTCTTCTCCTCTGTGAAGTTAAAGTCGTCTTTTTCTAAATTGGAATGAGCGCTGATTCAGGTCACGCTCTCAAACTGGTCACCTCTCTTTAGGCTGTGTCTCTGGTGCCGTGGCCTTTTTTTATCAAACTGCTTTCTAACCAGAGAGAGTCCCACGGGTCACCTGTCAATCAAACTGTGTGCACGGTGCACCGATGTGACATTAGCCGCCTTTGATATTCTGTGTGTGTGTGTGTGTGTGTGTGGTCCAGGACTTGTTCTCATGTTGCAGGGAATTCATTCTGGTACAATCACAGGCTGGAGATTAGAGGGACTGATGTTTTTTGCATTAATTCCAACATATGCATTGTATTAATAGCCACTATCATTATAACCTGCTGTATTTGCTCCATAACCCACTGTGTTAATATTAAAACAGAGTATTAATCATTAATAAATCCACTCAGAGGAGGTTTTGAAGTTTAGCAGAATACTGCTTCCTCTAAAAGCTGCAAATTGAGCTTAATGGTCTGCTGATGGTTTGAAAAGCTCATCCACATCGTTAGAGTTGAACACGGTGAAACTAATTCATTCCTGTCTATAGACCTGAGGGAAGTGATGCTTTAAAACGAAGCCTGTTGTTCCCTCAATGAAAAGGGTGATAATGTGATTTTGGATTAACAGCCAGCGAATGGGTATTTTGCTTCGTCCGTTGGCTCTGATGGCGCCGTGTGCACGTGCAGCTGGTTGTGATGCAGAGGTGGCGGAGATAAAAAACAGAGGATGTGAACCTGCAGATTAACTCAGAGTCCGAGCCGCCGTCCTCTACGGGGGGGGGGGGGGGGGGGGGGGGGGGGGGGGGGGGGGGGGGGGGGGGGGGGGTTCTCCCTCCCGAGCTCAGGGAGGGATTGGGGTGGCGGCGGCGTGTCATCATCCTTACGGCCTCATTTTTGTCTCATTAAAGTGAAAACACATGGGCATCTAGATGCCAGTGGAGACCTCAGAGGATCATGTGAGGTGTGGCTGGGAGAGGATCAAGCAGCCCAGCTAGTTGCCTTGTTCATCCGCCCACTCTCTCACCACCAGTACACATGTGAGCTCACGCAGCTTCTGTAACACACGCTCTGTTCTATCAAACATCGGTTTGCATAACGGTCCCAGTGGCCAGAGAGTTCTTGGAAACGCGACCCAGAGTCTGTGAGCGTTTCCAGAAATGAAAGCGCTTCTAAGCAAATAAACGCTGTAGAGGGAATTTATTAAGATTCAGATAAGATAGACTTTTTGTTCCGAATGTGGGGAAAAGGCAGGAAAGACGTTTAAACATCATGTTGCGTCAAATGAAAACTGAAAAATTACCACTGATCCAGATGGACTCTGAAGTCTGACCGATCTTTAAACCAGCAGAGCAGCCGATAAATACACAAAATGAATAAAAATACATCTCCAGGACCTGATGGGTTTTAATTTAATATTCTACCAAAGTGTTTCAGGGACATTTTTGCCAGTATATCAAAGTTCTTTTGAAAAAGAAAGATTTAATTTGACTGAAAGCTGAAATCAAAAGCTCTAACCCAGAGCAAATAAAATGAGCAATGAAATCCTTGGGACGGCTGAGGCAGGTAGGTTTGATTCCCAGCTCTGAACCCAATTCATTGTCATACAGTGAAATCCAATTCACTCTCTGATGAGCAGCCAAATCACGGCATACATGATCTCAGGGAACTTTACACAGAAGGGCAGGAGCTAAACATCCTCAGCTCCCTCGTTGGAGGCTACAGGAAGTAACCTGGAGCAGAACGCCACAGAGATAGTGGGGAGGGGAACTGGGAACCATGAGGTTTTCAGATTTAAAATAAACCATGTAATGGGAGCACTGATGCACGCTGACCCACCTGGTTCCATTAAAAACAACCTTCAGCTGATGGGGAAGACAATCCCAGCCAGCAGCACCGCAGACGTCCGAATCAGGCGGCTATTTATCTTCAAGGTTCTGCTGAAATTCAGGCTTGGTTCGAAAACAAGAAATGTACTCAAAACCTGAAAGAGAATCAATGACCTCATTTCAAAATCTTTCATCATACATCAAGGTGGAAAACAAGAATGTCCAGCTTGGGGGATTTCATCTAATCTAATTACTGAGCCCTCAGCAGAGAGAACAGGATCTGGGCTGAATAGAAAAAGGCATAAAAACTGGAAATCAAATGCGTGATATTAAACCGTATTGTGAGGTTATTACTCAGTGGCATGGCAGTTTAAAATAAGAGGCTTGTTCAAAAACAGGAAAAAATATACGCAGGAAAATCACATCATAATCCTAAAGTTCATCATGTTTTTTCCTGAAAGTATAAATAGTATAAAATAGACATTTAAATCATCTTCTCCACGAGCGTAATTGTTGCATCATTCTCCTGCAACGCGGTGACATAGTTGCCGGTGCAGAGCAGGGAGGTGATGTTGTCTGAGGCCAGTGAGCTCATTAAACAGTCACTGCAAGGTAAAGCAGAACGGATGAGTGGTCTTTGTTTCCTGCAGATGAACAGATGAAATACCGTTGCACTGTTTCACTGCCTCTCCCTTCTAGATCTTCGCCTGTGTTTAAACGTATTGCTTGTACGTCGCTCTGCTGAAATGTCCTTTCACGTCCTGTACTCTGACTTTGGGCTGAAGCTCTGGGTGCAGACAGGGCCGGTACACCGACGGAGACAGGAAGCTTCGCTCTGGTGACAAACACCTGGTCCATTATGAAAATGCTGATATCATCACAAGCCAGCGTCACCGTCTGACAGCGGCGGCGGAGTCATTTAGGATTAGCAATCAGCAATCAGCACAGATTAGAGCTCAGAGGGAAAAAGAAGTCCCTGCTCCTGTAATTAGGACTGTATGAGTTCCTCTCAGTAAATAGCGGCAGGAAAATGTGTCAATCTCTTCTGCACTTTCCCTCCTCACTCACCTGCACCCTCCTCTTCCCCCGGAGCCTTTTAAGTTGCAGCGCGGCAGCGGCTAATCTCTCAGGCCGACAGTCCGGCTCATGGCTAATGACTAAGTGTCAGCGTAACAGATGAGGCTGCTGTCCACGCTGACCTGTTTACATACGCTGAAGGCTACAGGCGTGAGCCCGGCCCGGGATAAATCCTCCATCTACAATGGCTGGAAAATGAACTGGTGGCAAATGAACAGCAGCCTCAACAGCACCAGAGATCGATACATCAAGCCTGTGGCTGATCCAGTAAAGGCTGCCGAACCTGCACCGCCACACCGGCGCTCTAGAAAATGGGTTTTTCTTCATACATGGCCAGGAATAAAAAAAGCTCGCCGTTCATTCTCCAGCGGAAGGAGCAGCAGTGTTTGATAAGAGTCTGATTTTCTCATGCCAATCATCCCAGGCTCAGTTTGCCGCCTCAGGTGTTCTGGGGTTTATTTACTCTTTTTCCAACGCGAAGAACAACTCAGTTTGAATATTGATCTGATGAGCTGAACCCTGAGCCGACGCGGAGACGTGTTTGAACTCAGACTCCATGGCATGTGTCACAGGGAAGATGGATGGAGGTACAGAGAGTAAAAGGTGCACAGACGAGGTGGCGTGTGGCGGCCTGACTGCAGGTTCAGCTGCGGTGATGTGCGATGCCTTTTTTTGGGGATAGAAAACCAAAAGATAGAATAAGAAGATAAAAACAACAAGGCAGAATTCAGAACTGAGCTCAAACTCCAGCTATTGGACTTGAAATTATTTATGAGTGATTTTTACATTTGGTGCAGATTGGTGAAGTTTTTCATCCTTTCTTTGACCTCTGATAACGAATACATCTTTGAATAACTTCCCTTTGCTTTGATATTTCTACAATAAGAGCGACACCATTGTGTGGAGGAATGTTCGGCCTTGGAGACAGAGCGCGACTATTCAAGAGATTTGTTTGTGAGGGACTAGCTATGCAATCAGGAATTGTGGATTTTTTTAATGAAATCTACATGGAGACGCACACACACACACACACACACACACACACACTGATTCTGTAACTAATAGTGCCACATTCCAGCACCATTTCCGGCACATTAACTCAGTTCACCCAGTCCAACATGTAATTAACATCGAGTGCACGCAGAGTGCACAAAGTATACATTGATGGCATGATTCTAAAGGTGGGGGGGGGGGCTCTGTTACTGCCAGTAATTCAAGGTTAGTCAAACAGCAGTTTGTTTGGTTGCCGAGCACGCTCCACGACACGCTGGCAGAGCCACAGCCATCAATGTCGGCGCAAAGACAGCGCGAGGTAGAGTTTGTTTGTTTCCGTGCGGGCCTGCGTCGTACACAAAGAGGAGGCCGGGCTCAGAGCCAGCAGAGAGCGCGATGGGTGGGAGATGCAAATGAGATCCGTGAAGATTTGAGTTCTTGTCACTTTTAGATCCACATGGAGGGGTGGAAATATTCTGTCTGTGCCGGTCGCACACGTGGGGCATCCTCACGGCCTCTGACCGACTCCTCCTGGACCGAGCTGCGCTGATTGGTTCTGCTGCACTGGCTCCTCAAACTGTTTACTCAAACAAATCAGATCGGGTTGCCTCAGAGAGCGAGGACGAGAGAGAGATTAATACCCAGTGAAATCTAAAAGAGAGGGAGGAAGAAGAGGAGTAAAAAAGAGATGAGGAGGGAGAAACTGGGAAGAGAGCGAGAGAAAATCTTTATTACACTTTTATCCAGTCGGCCTGAGTGGATAAAATGGAGGCACAGAAACACAGTTATTCTTCTGAGATTTGATTTTAGAGGCAGAGAATAAACCCAGTGCAGTGCCAGGTTCTACAGAAGAGGCAATTTGAGCCTTTGTGGAGTTTCTCAAACAATTTTGCCCTCGCGGGGACGGCCGGCTGAGATGATGTATGTTGAGAAAATTAATGAAAGTGAATTGAATTGAGCTGTCTCACTCAGCTCTCAACCAGACGGTCAGAGGGGTTCTTGAACCCGCTGTGTACAGGTGATAGAAATATAATGTGACCACGTGACACAGCATCAGTCAGCACTGAGGCTTTCTAACAGAAACATCACGTGATTTTGAAAAGAGCTGTGCGACCTGACACCTGTTGGTCCCTTCATCACCTGCATCCCAACGCTGGTGTCGTTAATGGAGCTCACCGAGGCTGGGACCCCCCCCCCCCCCCCCCCCCCCCCCCCCCCCCCGTTTTTTTGTCCCCCCCCCCCCCTCTCTGTCAGCGCGTGTGTTGTTCTGGCAGCACAGTGTTAAAAAGGCTCCAGCCCTTTCTGTTGTACATGTGAGAATTGGCTTTGGCAACAAAAAGCATCACAACAACATCATTAACATACCTGGCACCGACTGGGTACCACGGTCGCCACAGTAAAGTAAAAACAGGCTCAAACTCCCACCAGCTGATGGAGGAAGTGTTCCACATCATGTCAGCTCCTCCGTCACATTTCACGAGGCTCCATCATGATGTTAATGAAATGACATTTTTGATGTTCTTTACGTTACTGACTGAGGTCTGTGGTTGGTATACGCTCTAGTTATAGGCCCACATCAGTGTAACACAATCTAACAGCACAACATCAAGGACGAACAATGTGTGTGTGTGTGTGTGTGTTTTGAAACGTGTCTCTGTTCAGGACAATACCAGGATTCAGGGGACGGACCAATTTAACTGCGTATTATCTGCATGACTTTTTTCCCCTCCCCTGCTGATGGCATCAAATGTCAGGCTGCACCTCTGAACGACTTCTCATCCCGGTGCAGAACACATCGAGTCCCCCGCCAATCTGCAGGAGTGCTGGACAGAAACTTATTTCTATGCTAATGGTGTTGACAAATGTGATGCGATCGGGTTGCCTTTTTGAACGGATTTGAATTGCCCCCTTGAATTGAATTGTACTGTGAATTATCATAATTGCATTTTCAGCTGAGATTCATATGCACACCGGTGAGCTGCAGGTCCCTGGTCATGGCATTTCTGTAGCAGGTCTGACTGCGAACACAGCTGGATGTTTCTTCACCAGTAAACATCAGTCTTTACCCCTGCACTCTATCCCCCTTTCTCATCTATTTGCTCTCTCCCTCCCTCCCTCCCTCTGTCTTACTTATTTCCATTCGTTCTCTCTTTGCCTTTTCTCCAGTCGCTCCCTGCCGGCGATGCGTTCACTCACTCCTTTGTCCATTCCATCTCCCCTCCTCTGTCTCAGCTGCATCTGAGGGGATGACAGTGAGGAACCCTCAGGGTTTGGCTCGACAGAGGTCCGGCCTCCTTCACTGCACACATGCACAGACACAAAGGCTCATACATGCACATGCGAGCACATGTATTCTCTTCTGTCATTGTGTGTGTGTGTTTTCCCAGCGCCCAGCACTTGGCATTGACACACGGTGCATTGTGGTGCATCAGCCAAGGTCTGTGCATTGCTTATTAGCTTTAATTTCTATATGAAATACATCAGATGAAAATTATAATTTTAATCTTTAATTTTCTGTTTTCTGTATTAATCATTTGCTTAAATTCACATTATGACAAAATCCTGATTTGACATGACATTGATACGACAAACAAAATACAAATTAAGAAAAAGAAAAAGTTGCACTGACCGACAACAAAATTTCACAAAAATGATGGAACATAGTCTTTCTAATCTAAGAGTGCAATAATTATCATTTCTAGTTTTCATTTCTAAAAAGAACCCAGCATTATTATTATCTAGATTTCCTCTTACATTCATTCTGCTATGAAATTTCTCTCGCCCAATGACAGCTGGGATTGGCTCCACCCCCCGTGACTCAGTGATGGACAAGCGGTTGAAGGTGAATGAATGAACAATTTCATGTAACCAGCTGAAGAGCTTCACCTACAATATGAAATCACAGAGCTGCCAGGCAACGAGCTCAAAGATCCAGTCAACACAACAACCTGTGCTCCACTTTTATACACGACAGGATTTCCTCCATTCTGAGGTCAACGTGCACTGACGTCTGCTCTGTCAAAAACATCATTGCTGGACAACGGCTAGAAGCAGCTCTAGCCATCTCATGGAAGAGGTTAAAGTGATATACGTGTGCAATCATTTAGCGTGGCCCATGAAGCATGTTAGGAAAATGAAAATGTTCCCCACTCTGGCGGCAGCGGGCGAGGCTTCAATCACGTACGTCACTGAGTGTCACCACGTTGCCCGTTCCTGTGTGCCCTCAATCACACAGCCTCCCGACATTTGACATAACCATACCTGCAGCCTCCACGCCGCTTCAAAGGTTATTTTGCGGGAAAGCACGTCATCCTGCTTGACTTGACTCAGATTAGCTGTTTACCTGTGATGCACTCAATGGCTGTAAAGCAGAGAGAGAGAGCAGGACCAGGGCTGCTATTCCAAAGAATAATGGAGTGCATTACCTGTTGTTGTTAACGGCATCTACGCCTATCACGCTGTGACAAAGGGCGCAGGTAATGCAGAGCAGATTGTACAAACATTTCCCAGAGCGGCTCCGGCGGCAGGAATACGAAAACACGCGGGCTGATTTAATCCTCTGCAGCTTTTTCAGGACCAAGGCACAGGTTGGCAATACAGCAAACAGTCAATATTTACAGCAAGTTAAAAGTACACTGATCAATATTTTCAGTGTTCGGGTCCAATGACTGCGCGTGTGGAGAGCACAGAGACTGTAAAGCCCTATGAGGCAATTTTCTAATTGGAAATATTGAATCATTTCAGAGATGCAGAGGCTGATTAACTCCAGAGACACTTTGCTAAAACATCCCGGATACCAGCACCGAGTTTTTCACATTGGGAGCAAGAGTCTGGAGGATGGAGTCAGACTAGGCATCACTGATGCTCCGGCTCAACGCATCAGGAGGTAGATCACGAGGTAGGCTCGTTTCAGACCATTTTTATAGCATCAAATTACTGACCGAACCGGAAAGATCCAGACGTCAGAGATCACCTTTTATTATTATAAATGTTATTTAACCTCACCTGGACTATGACTGTGCAGTAACCTTGAGTCGTCATAAAAACTCAAAAGGCGATTAGATGGTAAAAAACATGGCCGCCTCCTTAGAGAGAAGACATAATAAATATAAATAAAGTGAAGAGAAAACAACAACAACAACAATTCAGATTGAAAACATGACAAGAATTATTTATATTCAATGTCCCAGAAGAGCCAATACAGCCAATGCTTCAATCCTTTGCTCTCCATTCTCACGTTGACGTTCTGAGATTAAATTCAGACCCCAGAGCAGTTCAGCCATTGGAAAACCCCCCCATACATCACCTGACACAGCTTTTGTTATGGTAAATTGTCGTTTAATTTAGACAAGCGTTCCTTAGCGGTGAGAATTAACGACGCGCTGTGGTAATTTGTGGGAAAGCTGTTGTTCCCCCGGCTGGTGCTTTACGGCGCAGGCAGCAGTTGTGTGACAGCAATGCATGCAGAGTGGGGGCCAGGCACATGCACGTATGAATAAACTGTCAATAATAATGTGGAACCACACTGCGACACGAGAGCAGAACGTGACAGCAGGATTTAAAGGAGCCGTGATTTTTTATTTTTTTTTTTTAAATGTATGGAATTAGATTTGTTGATCGATTCCAGTATCTTCTCAAGCTTCACCTGCCTCACCCACTTTTTGGAATTGCTCTCATTACAACTCTGGTCATGAATCTAGATTATCCAGGATTACAAACCGCCGAGCGTGAGATTGATTAAGCCTCCGAAAGCAGTTTTGTTTGAGGACAGTGTAATACTCAATAACTCTCAGGCTGCGAAAAAGTTTGGACTCTTCCTCTCATCGCGCTCCTAATCCAAACAATCAAACGTGCCCTGGCCCTGTGAAATTATGAGCTTGTTTCGCCGCCGTCGGTTTGGTGAGAACCAACTCTATTAGCGTGGCTCAGACAGATCTCTTGATCCGCGCCGTGTGCATAATTAACCATCATTGATTATCTTCCCGGCCCGAGCGCAGAAGCACCGGTAAGCCAGGAAGTTCCCCCGCTTATCTGGATGCAACACGAGTTAAATGATCTCATTTACACTGACGTTTTCCTTGATGCTTGATTTACAAACTGCTGATTGTGTATGGACAGATGGAGGAACATGCAATTACGGCTGATAAAGCATGACTGTTTATTACTGGAATCCAGCCTTTAAACCATTCGCTATCATCACATCGGTGTCTTTAAAGTGATTTATCACTGAGTAAGCCCATTACTTGGTTTTCAAACAAACCGCCGAGCGTGAGATTGATTAAGCCTCCGAAAGCAGTTTTGTTTGAGGACAGTGTAATACTCAATAACTCTCAGGCTGCGAAAAAGTTTGGACTCTTCCTCTCATCGCGCTCCTAATCCAAACAATCAAACGTGCCCTGGCCCTGTGAAATTATGAGCTTGTTTCGCCGCCGTCGGTTTGGTGAGAACCAACTCTATTAGCGTGGCTCAGACAGATCTCTTGATCCGCGCCGTGTGCATAATTAACCATCATTGATTATCTTCCCGGCCCGAGCGCAGAAGCACCGGTAAGCCAGGAAGTTCCCCCGCTTATCTGTTTCGTGGACCCTTAAGTGGATCTGCAAGAGCAGTGACCTCCGTTTGATCCGGTTCTCGTCAGATGAACTCGATGTGAGGAGTCAGCTGTGGTTGGACGTGACCTTGATCTGTCAG
Source organism: Pseudorhombus dupliciocellatus (assembly GCA_016785235.1). Taxonomy (NCBI): domain Eukaryota; kingdom Metazoa; phylum Chordata; class Actinopteri; order Pleuronectiformes; family Paralichthyidae; genus Pseudorhombus; species Pseudorhombus dupliciocellatus. The sequence continues at coordinate 1,890,281 of JAFBJW010000102.1, forward strand.
CATGATAATGGCACAGGAGCGAGGAGAGGCTACATCATCAGCTGCGCTGATGGGTTTGTCTTTCAAGACAGGATTAGACAATCACTGGCCCGTAAATTCTTGCTGTACGGTCTGGGCTAAAGACGCCGAGCAGAGGACGAGAGCTTGGCCCTGACCCGGAGGCCGTCCTACAAGCTCCTGCATGTCTGACTCACAGTACCGTACTCACTTCTATGGAGATCAGAAGAAAAACACACTTTCTGAAAAGGAAGTGAGTGACATCACCGTCCCACCTCACAGCAGCGACAAACCTGCTTTCTCTTTTGGTTCTGCGCCTTTCACCGTGCAACTTGTCAAGTGAGACAGCAAAACAATTCAGATGCGCTCGTCTTTTAGTCACACATGACATCCTGAATTGACCTTTGAGCCCGATTCCCATTTCACCCCCTGTGGCCTTCATCCACCGCATCTGGGCATTACTGGGTTTAAATTAGTCTGATCCTGGGGATTACACATTTCCTCAAATTCCTGTTGGAACAATCCTAGTTTGAAACTGTGACACCCCCCCCCCCCCCCCCCCCCCCCCCCCCCTCCCCGTTCGCCCCCCCCCCCCCTTTGGTGACTCTGTGATTCAAATCAATTTGAATTTGTAATTTGTTATCTCGAGGCACTTCCACAGTGAGGTCAAGAGGTCAAAAAATATACAGAAAAATATGAGAAACCCGACAGTTCCCAAGAGAACAACTGTGCAGAGAAATAAAAACTCTGTTCAAATGCTTGTTCTCCCCAAGTTCAGCTCAAACCCCCGTGAGGCACAGGAGGTGCTGATAAGTGCACCTCCTGACTTCTCCTTTCACACGTTATCACTGCAGGAGAAGAAACTCGTCAGCGAGACGTCCACTCCTGGAGACATTTAGAGACTGAAGTCTGGAATCTGTTTTCCATCTCCACTTTCCAAAACAAATTTAATGGTTGGTGAAAATATTGAAATTCAGTTTTTCCCATCAATTAATTACTGCCGTGAATGGATCTATGTACAAGTGGAAAACGTTCAACATTTCCACATTTCAGCTTCACATGTTGTTGATGACAAACCCACGGGAGGCTCCGTCTCTGTGTGTTTGTGTTTCCATGCCTCTCGATCAGCTGGGTTTATTCTTGGTGGACACTGATGCACACGACATAACAAAGCCTCTCTCTCTCTCTCTCCTCCCCAGGTCCGCTCCCCCTATCCACTCTCCCCTCCTCCGCTCTGCACCTGCTCCTCCCCTCCTCCCTCATTATCCTCGGAGTCAGAGCCGCGCTCCGTCCTCCTCGCCAAGTGATGCTCCTCGGCGGGGCGGCGCGCATCGGCGGCTTCTCCTCCGCTCCTCCGACTCCTCCGCTGCACGGAGGGCAGCCCCGGCTGGATCCGGCTCCTCGGGAAGCATCTCGCCAGCGAAAGGACGAGCGAACACGGGGATTTCAAGTGAGGAGGTTGTGTGAGAGTGAGCCGGAGGACGAGTGAGCTCAAGTCCCATCCGAGAGCCGAGAGGGAGAGAGGGAGGAGGAGGAGGAGGAGGAGGAGGAGGACTACGGGGAAGCGGTCCCGTTGGGACGGGGACGGAGGGTTTGGTGCCTGGCAGAGTTTGAAGCGCAGCCCGGCTGCAGAGGACCATGGGACGCGGGTGATGGAGTGAGAGAGAGAGAGAGAGAGAGAGGGCGCGCACGGGAACTTCAGCCTCGCCATGAAATCGGTGCTCTTCAGCCGCTTCTTCATCCTGCTGCCCTGGGTCCTCATCGTCATCATCATGATCGATATCGACAGCAAAAGGACGCTCCGGGCTCCCGTGGCCGGGCGGAGCGGCAGGGCGCAGCGGGCGGCCCGGACCGGCGCGCCGGGGGTCGGCGTCGCCCAGAACCAGACCGCGCTGCCGGTCATCTACGCCATCACTCCCACGTACACGCGCCCGGTGCAGAAAGCGGAGCTGACCCGGCTGGCGCACGCCTTCCGCCAGGTGCCCCGCTTCCACTGGATCGTGGTGGAGGACTCCACGGCGCGCACGGAGCTGGTGGCGCGCTTCCTGGCCCGGTGCGGCGTGCCGTTCACGCACCTGCATGTGTTCACTCCCCGCAGGTTCAAGCGCGCCGGGATGCCCCGGGCCACCGAGCAGAGGAACGTGGCGCTCGCGTGGCTCCGGCAGCACCGGAGCCGCCGGGACTCCGGGGTGGTGTTCTTCGCGGATGACGACAACACGTACAGCCTGGAGCTGTTCGAAGAGGTAACCGCTGTGGTGCACAGCATTTCGCACTTTTACCAGCTCTGTGCGTGTGCGTGTATGGGGCTGATGAGCGAACCCTGGGATGCAGCCACAGCTGTGGGTTTACAATGAGGCCATGGGGCTTTTCCAGGCTACTTCATCTGGACTTGGGTTGTTGTGGAACATCTGATCATCTTTATTCAGGCAGGGCCGGCCCTAGGATGTCGGTGGCCCCAAGCACGATCTTGTGTGTGGCCCCAAAACACTCATAGGGCAACAACCAAACCACACACACACACACACACACACACACACTCTTCAGCTTGATCATGTCAGACTTGATCAACCTCAGGAACGTCCCCACACTGCACACGAGAGAGTTTGTCCCTCTGGTTCAGATGCAGAGAGACACTGGTGTTTAGGGTGTTTCTATGGTTTTGTCACCTTTAATCACGGCCTCAGCACCATGAGGTTGGCTGTGTTTCCACTGTGCTCCCACCGTTATGCTGCAGCCCCCCGGGATCATTTCAAAGGAACTCAAACATTGAAATTCACCAGCTACCTACACACTGGTCTGCTGATGGGATCCCAGCGGAGCCTGGCTCCACCCCCCCGGGACGCTCCAGCCCTTGTTACATGAGCAGCTGGTTTCACCTGACAGGCCGATATCAAACCAGAATCTTCTGGTAAAAAATACCACTCAGCCAGTTAGTGCATAAGGAGAACGCTTGCTGGGGAGCAAGGAGTTGGGTGGGAGGTGAAAAGGAGCGACTGGCAGAATAGATGAACAACAAGAGGAAGGAACGCTGATTGACATATGGAGAAGGGATAGGGATGGATGGCGGCCGCGTCAGCGCTGGTGCATCTGCCCAGCATTGCTGTCCAATTTCCAGCCGATCCACTCGCCAGCACAGAATTAATAAGGACGACTGTGTGTGTGTGTGTGTGTGATTGATTGTCAGTGGTGGATAGCAGAGCCGATTTTACAACTTTTGTTTTTTTTATTATTTTGCTTTTTACTGGTGTAAATTCTCCCAGTGATCTCTATATAAAAGCAGCTAAACTTGTTCTGACGTGTAAATACTGACAACAACTTCATCGATCTGTCCTCTGAGTCTGAGTCAACAGGCTGGAGGATGAGATTTGTTGATGTCATTTCACGTCTATCTCTCTTCAACGTCACTGCTGGCGATCGTCAGGGGTTTAGATTGAAGCTGCATCACAGGCTGGAGACATCCAGCTAATGAAGAGCTCCACGTCGTCTGCAGCAGCGGAACGAGCAGCACAACAATGCTCTCGCTCTTGCAAATGTGCACTCAGAGAGAATGCTGCCCTGATTGCAGACGGCTGCCTCTGATTGCTGCCATTCAGGTCGAGCCGGGGTAAAACCAGGATGCATAACGTATTTATACAGATCAGCAGCAGAGGGGGTGAGATGATTCGGTGATGGATGAAAGGACCGCTGTTCTTTAAATGGACGTGTTTGATGATGAGCACGGTCGTGAGTGAAACACCTGAGCGTTTCTAATCGCCCTTTGTAGAGTGGAAATTGTTTGCTCGCGTCGGCTCGTGCAGTTTTTGGGACGAAACGCTGAGATAAACCAAGCATTTAGCATTTAGCATTTTGAAAGCATGTTTGATGTGCCTCCTTATCACCTCTGCCAAAGGAGGATATGTTCTCACCCTTAGAGATTATGTAAAAAAAAAAAAAAAAAGGACGCTAAACTAAACTAAATAAAATGAACTAGTAACTATAACTTTTAAGAGGAGAGCTGGTGGGAGGTGCTGGTATGGATCAGTTGAATTTTGTCCCAATAACACTCTGCTCTCGTTGGATTTTCTGGGGTTACAGAAACTAGTTTTGAGTGGTCATCTGATCCCCACAACATTTTCTCCTGTAATCTGTCAAACTGATTGATTAAGGACATTCCAGCTCTGCATAGTGGAACAGTGTCTGGGTCGATGCTCACAGGGAGCAGGTTCCTAAATAAACCATGATGTTCTCGATGAGAAATACAGAAGTCCAGTTTCACCAGCATCACAAATGTCTCTCCAGTCGTCCAAAAAGCAGCAAAGTGCATTTCTCACATTGTTTTGGCCGAAAGGAATCCAACCTCAGCCCCACCCCCGTCCCATCATTATCCCTCTCTGCAACACTTGGATTAGGAAAAGACTTGATTCAGCAGGATGAACCAGCGTGCACAAGCCGAGGCTCCTCTGACACAGAGCGTGAGTGTTCGATTCCGGCGGCTCGGTGCAAAGAGCATCTGTTTGATTTGTTAATAGCACACTGTCTTCGCTCCGTCCTCCAGCCTATTTCATTACCCAGCTGCTGTGTGCAGGTAATGGCCTGTCATAGAGAGATAATAGGCTGTCATACAGCAGTAATAACCTGCAGCAGCCGTCCGCAGGCTTTAGACTGATCGCAGTTGCTGCACTTATAGTGGGTGGCAGCTTCAAATTAGAAACCCTTAAATCATTTCTGGGAGAAAAATTATTGAGGGAACGTTCAAGCGGCGAAAATATTATTTTACCTTGGCCCCTTGTGATCGTATTTCTTGTCGTAATTGTGATTTACGGTGAGATAGGTCTGGATTTTCAGAAGCCCCGGAACCAAATACGGAGCTGCCATGTGCACAGCAGGAATTATGGGTCTCCACTGGCCATGATGCAATAACTTTGTGACAACAACAAAAAAAAAAAACAATGTCCTTGTCCTATTTTATTTCCCTTGCATGCTCCAGTTACACGCTCAATGGAAGTGGCAGCTCATGGTGGAACTGAAGGCCTTGGTCAAGCATTTTAAATAAAGTAAATATTCTGAGAGACAGGAAATGTGTATTATTACACTACACTTTCCTTAAAGCAGTAGTAGAAAATAAAATTCAAGCACTACACAGGAAACTGGAGCACACAAGCATCAAGCAGACAAAAAGTAGTCAGGCATGTTTCTCCTGACGGAAATAAGCTTAATCTCTCCACTGCAGCTCCAGGAGTATACGTCATTCATTTAATAACTATATAAGTTCTGCATAAATATAGTTTCCCCTGTGCTTCTGAACCCAGCAGGGTTGAGATAATTGTTGGAGATATGTGCTGCACCCCGACATTTCTTGAAAGCTTTAAACGTGTATTTATACACAAACACAGGTGAGACACGTGGGGGGGGGTCAGGGCTGGCCAATAAAACAATAACAACAATCATAACAATGTCAAGTTTATCAACAGGAAGTTCACAAGTTTTCAAAATAAAACCAACGGCGAGAGGAAGTGAAGCGTATCAGACCCATAAGAAAAATAATCAAATTATCAAAAAGATCTAGTGGAAATTGATTAGACCCCGTTTCTGACCAATACTGTAGTGTGCTGTAGTTTATCTGAGGCTAAACATGCTAAACCCCCCCCTCCCCAACTGCTACAGGGCTCTGTCACCTGTTCATTAACATTTCATCAATATTCAATTTATCTTTCGTCTAAATCTCTCCAGGCTGCGCTGCCCCCCCCCCACCCCTTCCGGGGCCTTAAAGAATCCACATGCCAATTGAAAAACTGCTAAGTTGAGATGTGCGATCCACATGCAGACGGACAGATGTGGGATGAGGACTCAGATCTAAGCACAGAAAAAAGGAATACTTCATTCAGCATTCCATCATTTTATCAGCTGCTGTGGAGCAGGGAGTGGAACACTTCTGACCTGCTGTTGCCCAATTAACAAATGCGGAACTCCAGCTGGAACCAAATCGGGCCAGTTTTTTCACTCCGGGTTGTTGATTACATGAGAGGAGCTGCCCGGGCAGTTTTGCTCCGAGAGCGGGCGGCAAACTACCGCAGAGTAATGAGCAAAATGTGTTACAACCATTCACCCCCCTCATGAAAAAAACATTGATACGTAGCAAATGTTTAACAAGCTTCCCTCCGCTCTTCCCGTTCGCTGGCAGCGGAGTCGGGGCAAAGAAATCAGGTGGAAAGGAATTTAGCCCGAACGCACGAGCACAGAGGAGCGCTCTCCGTTTCCACACGTTTGTCAGATCTCCGTCTGCCGCTGGTTTATTATGCAGACGACAAGATATGGCTGAGTAACCTCTCAGCAGAACGCAGAAGGCTCATTTAGTGCCGCACCCCCCCCACCCCACATGCAGTACTACCATGATTGGCCCTGAACACACTCCCATTCGGTTCTTCAGGACGCTTTTGCCCTCAAAGTAGGCACTGGCCCGGAACTATCGCACTAGCAGCAGCTCAGTGGAAAAGCCATGAAGCAATGGTTCTGTTTTCATCTCTTTCAGTTTGTGTTGTTCAAAAAAGAAAAGATATTTATAAGATTTGAGCTTTCTTCTAGTATTTTCCAGTGAGGTGGAGGGATGGAAGAAGATCCAGGAGAGAAGCCACAAAATTTAGGCGGTTGCAAGGCGTCTTTCAACATTTTTGTTTTTGTCTTAGAAAATAATTTGGATGCTGATGGAAAAATATCGTGTTTTTTGATGAGTGTTTTCATTTTGGTGCAGAATGAAATAAAAATGTGGATGTGGTGTTTTCATCAGGGCTGGGCCTCAGCAGAGGGACGTGCTCGGCTGTGCTCCATTCTGATTAAAACATTTGTAGTTTCGTTTCATCACAACTTGGCTCTCCTGGCGGCGCTAACACAACTGAGACTGTCTGAGGCCGGAGAGCAGGCCGACAATACTGAAAAGAAGAAACAGGAACAGAAGCAGTTAGATGACTCCAGTGGTTTGAGATAAACCAGACTAGCATGTTGTTATTGCCACTTTAATTCCTTTTGTTTCTTAGGTCTGAATGAGCAAACAAACACCTGAGCCTGTGTTTGTTAGAACAGACACACACAAACATTTCTAATTAAAAAAATGGAAAATAATAAGAATTCAGAAAAAGGGAGATTTCAGCTGAGTGAAATAAAGTGAGGATGTTTTTTAACCTTCAACACTAATAGAAGCTGAATGACCTAATGACAGACTTTATTCATGTGTAAAGAATGAATCTCCCAGTGTTCTCCAGTCATGGAGGAGTCTGCCTCACACAGTACAGGAGCCCATTCAGAGTGAGTTGCATAAGAAGCAATCAGTAAAATTAAGCAGCGCTCCCCGGGTCTTCGTTCCTGAAAAGCTGACTGTGGGGATTGAGGGTTTTCAGCTGACGGCAGCACGGCAGAGACGTTTGATTCAGCTGCAGCGGGCTGTCAGCCAGGCAGGAGTTTTGTCAGACCTTTTCTGAATAATTGAACTCCCCCGGCCTCCAAAAGCCACCGCGGCAGTCACAGCCACTATTTTAGGGAGCAGGTACTGTGGCTAATGCTCTGTGCTCCCTCGGATGGTACCACACCGGCTCTGGTGCTCATTTATTATGTGGATTGAGTGTGTGATGTTCACTGAAATGCAAGAAAGATCTTTTAAAGTTTGAAACCGAACGTCTCGGAAACTTTGGCGAATTAGTGTCACAATTAATTTCTTTGAGGGTGCGTTGGAAATTAATTAGACTTTTTGATTACGCTTTCATAGCGTTAATATGTTTTAGGGAATTGGGTAAGAGACGTGTACGCTTTTCAATTTGATCGAGTGTCCACGCAGCAGACTCGGCGTCTGCAGAGGATTGTGGGGCACAGAGAGGAACCGGTGGGATAAAGGAACCAGAGCGAAATAACCAATTCAATTTCCTCAAACCCCTATGAGCAATTATCATAATTACAAAGTGTAGTGGGAGAAGCAGAGAAGGGGTGGGGGATGGGCGGCCTGGGGGGGGGGGGGGGTCATGTCAGCGGAGTGAAGCAGAAAGGTGACGAACACTGCTGATATCCGAGGTCGTGGGAGGATAAGGATGGAGGAGAGAGGGAGGTGACACCGAGGTCGGGGGAGGTGCTACGTGCCAGCTCTCCGCTCATTCCTCTGCTCTCCTCTTTTTTTTTTTTTTTTTTTTTTTTCCAGAAGTGGCAGCTTGACAGCAAACCTCCGCTCTCTGCTCCCTCCCTGCTCAGTGACACATTTATGTGCCAATCTTATCTGCTTATCTGTCGTATCTAACGTCAACTACAGAACAGTCTCATGCTCGAAAGTTTTGAATCAAAGTCTACGTACAGGGAGAAAATGCAGATACTGTATGTGACTCTGTTTCACTCCGAGATTCAAGAATGACAGAAAATGATATTTTCCGGTTGATTTAATTTAATTAAGATGTAAATTTTTGAAATGACATTTTTATATTTCAAGGCTAACAAAGTTATTTACTTACCAAAACTGTTGAGCTGGCAGTGAGTTAAAATTTTGAACTAATCAAGGATTCATTTGTGCATAGCAGCCTATTTAATTAAATTACTTAATCTAAAAACATGTTTCTTAAAGCTGCAGCAACTGGCTCTGCTGTTGTGGATCCAGGCCCCTCAGCCTTACGTCTCCTTGTTGTTGGGAGCAATAAACCGCTCAGTGTGTGGTGCACGGTGGCTGCTCACACACTCTGTGATCTGCAGCCTGCATTACAGAAACCTGCTGACCCTCACATGTGCTGCGGACTGCAGGATATAGAGTTACGGGCTCATTAGGTACAACTACAAAAACTAATTTACCCTAATGTAACAGGCTTGTACCGCGTCCTGCCGTCACGAAAGGTCCTAATGTTCAGCTTGAAACTGTTCTGACTGGTTTAAAAGGATGTTGATTCCACATTAGACTCACGCTGGAGTTTGGAGAAAGTTATTGAGACAAATAAATAAATATTAGAAATTGACGGGTACTTTGGATTTGTACTCATCTATGTTCCGTCCACTAACATGGAGAAGATAGGGTTTGGGACCTGTACTGCAGCCAACCACCAGGGGGAGATGAAGATAGATTGGCATGTTTAGGGAACTGTCATGAGCTGTCTCTCTAGCGTCAAGCTCCAATGCAAAAATGATCTGAACCGAGACCTCAGGGTCAATTCTGTTCTTATAGTGTCTGTATTTGTAAGGAAACACATAAATACTACCATAAAAAACTCCATTCCTGCATTGTGAGACAAAAGCAGCTGGGTTTTTACCATACATATTGGATTTGTGCATCAGAATATTGAATCATTATAAATATTAATACGCATATTGACAGCAAGTTCACCTCACCATCCCTCTCTCTCTCTCTCACACACACACACCTCTTCATCTCTTTAATATTTGTTTATTTCACATAAACCCATAAAGCATTCATCGTGCACACATATCATGCACCATTGAATCACAGTTTCATAGAACCATCCCCTGCCTCTCTAATTTGATTCATTCATTTTCTCCCAGCTCATTTCTTCCCTCCCTTTCTCCGATTGCCTCTGCCATGCATATTAATAACACACACACACACACACGGATAAAAATACACTTGATTAAAATCGCAGCCGACCCAGCCACCCGAGCTCTCGTCCCAGTGCACAAACAACACAATGATGGCTCTTTCTCCAGGGCAGGAGGCAGGAAACGAGAACATCCATAATGGATTTCATATACTTCATGATTAAGAGTCTTTGTGTGTACACACAATCCACTTCTCACCTATGAGTTTGCAGGGGGAGGGTGTCAGAGTTGATTACCCAACCCAGCGTCCTGGCTGCAAGTCGCATGAAACGTGATTCCTCGCGGCGCTCTGTCTCCCACCCCCGGCTCTCCCTTTGTTTACTAGTAAATAGCAGACGTTTGCTGACGGAGCCTCGGGTGCCGTCGTTCGTCAGGACTTCCAGGGTTGTCGCGCGCTCGGCTGCTTCTGACGTTATTTTTCACACGTGGCACGGTTTGGGATCCCAGTGCCCCGTCGACCCTCTGGTGAACTTATCCACATTAATAATGAGACAGGAGCGCCGCCGGGCCTCAGCTATAAACTGGCACACACCACAGAGCAAAGGCCTGATCACAACCATCCAGTGCCGTTACCCTTGGACGGGGTGTACTTCCTGTGCAGGTCACCAGCTCATCACAGGGCCCATATACAGAGACAAGCAGCCATTCACACTGACAATCAAACCTTCAGGTTGATTTAGATTCTGCTGTTAGCCTCACCCCCATCTGCTGGAGCGCTGAGAGCAAACAGGCAAACTTCCTGCGTTCAGATCTCCAGCGCAGGTTCGGCTCCTCTCCTCACACCAATGCTACTTCACTGCACATTTGAAATTGTTTTTTTTCGTCTTCTGTGCTTGTGCTGCGCTCACGACAAGGATGTCAAACCTTCACGTCGACTGTGTGCAGGCAGGATTGTCACCGGCTCTGTTTTCTGTGCAAATGTGTCCGAAACAAGGCTGAGGGGATTCCGCCCCCCCCCCCCCCCCCCCCCCCCCCCCCCCCCCCCCCCCCCGCGGCGGGCCGGGGAGTCGTCACTTCACCTGACTCTGTCGGTCGGCGAACGAGAAGAGCTGAAATCAATCAGCCCTTAAAGACGCGCTCAAACAGAGTGAGGCGATTGAACGTAATGCAAAGCTTCAGTTATTTACTGAGCTCTGACAGTGTCAACACTGTGACTCCGGTTGTCACATCTCTGCTGTGACTGACAGGTGCTGGAGCTCTGCTCAGCAGATGTGATGTGTTGCCTGACACGGTGTCGCAGCTGTGGGCGTGATCCATATGGATGTGTTTTTCCATGCTGAGGATTTTTGGATCGTTGATTCTGTCGTGGTTTAAAGGACACGCCCCCCTTTGGATGCACAGTTAGATAATGTTTCCCTGCTGTAATTATATAAAGTGACCTAATGCCGTCCCTGATTACGATCTGAAGCGGCACCACCTCACTGACCCCGAAACAGGCCGAGCACTTGTCCCCTGATCCAGGCCACACAGCGATTCCATCAAAAAGAAACAAAAAAGACCTTGAATGTGTAGAATGACTTGCAGCTCCGTCTGAACAAATGAAATGAAAAGCAAGCCATTCCACAGCCGGTGTGGTCCAGGAGCAAACCTTTTTACACTTGATTCATATTGTTACTCCTTTGTAACGTTGGCTTTTGAATGTTTGGTGTTTGACAGTTCTCGAGGTTGGGAACAAAAATGAAAAACAAGTGTTGTAAAAGTGGTATGAAAAAAAAACCCCATTTACATTAAGCAGTGGGCGTACATGCTAGTATTTATCCTCTTGATCTACTATAAGCTAATTATTCCTTTTACATTTACGTTACCTACGTCCTATGAGTAGCATGTGCGAGTGCTTCAAAGGCAACAACAACCAAAAGAAAGTGCATGTGCAGAGCCACAGAATTAGTTTTATACCCCAAGGAGCTGTGAACCCTTCTGGTGCTGCAGCAGCTCTCAACTTGAAAAATGTCTCCGCAAAACCCCAGTGTGTGCTCTCACAGCAACATTTACTATTTTCCCTCCCCGCGGGGAAGCTGTTTGTTCTCGATGACAAACCTGATCATAAGGGTGAGCTCTGTGGTTTTCCGCCAGAGTTGTTTGTGTTCTCGTATGGACTGGATCACTGTGCTCTGCAGGAAGACCAGAAAACACCAGGCTGAGCTCAGGCGCGGCTGCGAGCTCGTATCGCTGCTTCTCAACAAAGGATATTTCTGTCAATAATAACCAGAGATATTTCTTTTTCTCTCAGAACTGCCGTCAGTCTTTATTTGTATGTGTGCGTTCTTGGCTTTAGAGGCTTTTTATTTCTATACCTGCTATAACACACAGACTATAATCATTTCATGCTGCTCATAAAAGGCTTCTCTCACACTCACACACGTGCTTTCTGTGCCGAGGATTACATTCAAGGTTGTATTGATTTTTTTTTCTTCGACTCTAAACTCCACTAACGTGTCGGCGAGCGTTTGAATCTCTGTTGTTCGGATGCTGTAAAACTAAGTGGGATTTCAGCACGATACACTTTGTTTTCTCAGATAAAAGCACGATAGCTCCAACAATGAGAAGGGAAAGAGGGAATAACCCCTTTGAAACAGCAGGAAGTGTTTGAAGTGAGGTTTTTTTGGCAGTAAAAAAAAAAGCAGGAGATGATTGTAAAATCAATGAATAAAAGATAGAGTGAGCTGCTGGTTTATTTCAGAGCTGGCGGTGAGGAGAGCCCGGGGCCACGGCCAGGAGCAGAGAACCCAAACCACTGGTTAGCATTTAGCTGCTAAAGGATGCGTCCGCGGCTACACTCACACCTGCCAAGCAAGGAGAGGGCCGACGTATTCACAGGTCTCTTCTCGCAGCAGCTGGAGTCTGGAAGACGACTTCAATAAGTCAGAGCCTCCCTGTAAGAAATGTGATTTAAGATATTTCATCTTGTTGCAGAGTACCTGCTCTTCCTCTCTCATCTTCATCTCCGTCGCCTTCCTGGTTTCGCTCCAGCTGCAGCGCTCGCGTTGTGTCGCGTTTCATTTTCCTCTGTGAACAAACAGGGTTGATAGATATGTGTATGCACACGTTACTGCACTGATAATCATTCGGTGAAGATGAAAACATACAGTGGTTCGTCTTCACACAAATTGAATGGGCATAAAAGCGTTTTCGCTTTTCTTAAACGTTTATCAGGCATCAGACATTTAAGGGATGGAATTCATTTCTGCTCGCTCGCTGTAGTCTGACACCGACACAGTAACCAGCCACTATGGCATGGCACAACCAAACAGGGGAAAGGTCAGAGGACGTCAGTTCTTGGCTTTGACCAAACCTGCGTCTATTCCTGTGTCTTTATTCTATTTATTTTTCTCTGCCAGCACGGCACAGTGCGCTCACTCAACCTTCCCCGCATAAATAAAAGCATAACTACAAGTTAGTCCAGCAAACTTAACCAGCAGCAGCAGTAATCTGCAGATGGTGGCATGGAAATGCGCTGAGGCGCTCGCCAGCCAGCAGAATAATGCACCATCTGCTGGAACGCTGTCACCCACAGCTTTGTTTGGCTCCCAGGAAAAAATGTTGACATTGAGTTGTTGATACGTTTCGCAAAATGAAAAATGCAGTCGGCTCCTTCCCCACGAGATGTAGACACGGTGTCTCACTAACTGTGCACAAAGCAGGTGAATAGAACTTTTTAATCATCCTTTGATGTCACGTTGTGAAAGTTGCACCTGATGAAACCGACTGCGAGGGCTGCGCGTAAATATAACATCTAATTTTAATGCCATTTTAATTCATCCATTTGATCCTGTAACAGATCGACCCGGATGCCTCTGACAGTCATTTTGAAGCTGGATAGATGGACGCATTATCCACACATCACTACATACTCTGGACACAGGCCAGTGATAATGGATGAATAAAAGCTGCTATAAAGAAAGCAAGAGTGAAAGTAGTTAAAAAAAACAGAGAAAAAGCCAGCTGTTGATGGACCCTGCTGCTGCCAGGCCACAGTGTTTATCTCACTCGTTTAATGCAATTTGGAAAAGCACAAGGGACATTTATCTGAGGCAGATGTCATTTTAACAAGGCTATGGAATGAATTATTGACATCTTACTGCTTCCATCAGATTAACACAAACCCTGCATCCGATCGGCTGGGTGCAGAGCTCGCTGAGCTGCCACTGCTCTGGGGCCTCGAAATTTTACCCAAGGAAAACAGATAGAAGCAAACACGTCCAGGTCACTCTAATGTCCACAGACCGGGTCCATCAAATAAGTGAGTAGAGGGAAGGGTGTCACCCACAGTCAGATTAAATAATGACCAACAGAAGAAGAACATCAACAAAACAAAGCGAAGTAGGTGGTAAACAGGATGCCAATCTTTGTCTAATGCAGGTCGAGACTAGAAAACAAAACAATGACGATGCACTTTGACAGACATCGTGGTGAAAACTCTGATTCGTTCAAGACCACAAAGACAGATAACTGAGCAAAAATCTACCAAAGCCACCCGGTGAGCGGAGCCAGCCTTCCTGTGAATACGTTCGCAAACAGGTTCTAGTCTGAATCTCTCTAATAATGTGTCAGAGTGTACGGAGCTTGGAGGCGCAGCGGTCGAACCTGGGGATCATTAGCAGTCAAACTAGTACTTAATGGCTAAGCCAAAATAACGACCGTACTCCTGGAGCGAACCAGGAACGACCAGCAGACAGTCAGCCTCGCTTTCGTCCTTTTTCTCTGGTTCTTTGTCTTTTTTTTTAACAAACCAAAGGGACCAGAATCTTTGAAAAATGACCTGAGAGAGAAAAGCAGACAGCAGCAAAAGAGGAACGAGGGGGAAGGGTTTTAGCGTCACACAAACTCAAGGGGGCATGGTATTTACGGGGAAAGGGTTTAAAAGCTCTGGGCGGTGTTCAGGACCTCGGGAAGAAGAGGTTTTAAGGTGCAGGGGAAAAAAGGAAGAGAAATAAAAAGGGAAGAGGAGGTGAAGCAAAGGAGGCCAGATGCTAAATGCTGACCATGCCTGCCTTGTTTCATCCCGTTCAGCTAAACACGTTAGGTCTCTGTACGTCATGTTATTTAGTGGAAGCAGAATAAGTTCCAGTTCTCATTTCTGACAGCGTGACGCTAATAAAGGTCCGTTTCTTGGTCGTTAGCTCATGGTTTGAGGACCCACAGGATGTTTTCCATCACATGAATCAGTTTGATGAGAATCTGCTTCCATTCAACATCAATGTAGTGAGAAGTCTGAACAGGCAAAGCTGCAGTTCATCAGCGTCTCATCATTTGTTCATGTTAGGGCTGCAGACCTGTCCCAGCAGCGTCCCTGATCACACCCACAGGTCCATTTAGTCTTTAGAAATGTACTAAATGTTGGCAACTGCATTGATGTGACAGTGAACCAGCAGCATTCCAGAATCCCTCCAGAGGGGCTGTGGGGCGATGACGCAAATGTCACAGTCAGTTGCTGTGTTCTCTGAAGCTCCTCCTGGTCCCCCCCCCCGGGAAAAATCCACCGTGAACCAGTGGCCATGTTGGTGATGCTTCCTCCATGAGACAGACACAATTAAAATAGAAACCAACCAAAGTTTGTCAACGTGGACAGATGACATCTGACATCTTTTTTAAACTTTCCTGCCAGACGTGTCATGTCCTCAGCTCCAACACTTCCTTCACGGTTGCTAGAAAGTTGGGTAAATCCTCGTCATCCTCCGTGCCGTGCACACGATTGGTCTCCCTCTGGCTTTCAAAGCCAGAAGTCAGCGTGATGTCTGGGCGCAGTAATGCAGCGCTGCTCACTGATTTGGTTTTGTTCTGTTGTTTTGTCACGAGCGACTGGCTGCAGGCTGTTTGGGTGAGCGATGAGCAGCAGCGTCTGAGTGAGCGGGCTGCAGGGTGGTCTGCGCTGGAAAATGGAATCACACACAGAGAGAGAGAGAGAGAGAGAGATACAGATGTCTCACTCCAACCCTTAAACTCAGCTGTCCACACACACTTCTCTCCTCTCTCCCTGTTTTTTTTAATCTTGCCCTCTTTCTCGTCGCACCGCTTCTGGCTGCGTGCAAATTCATTCACTGTGAAAAGGCACAGTTCCATTCAGTCCTCTATTCAGTTAGCCACAGAGTTCTGCATGCTGCTCTCGCCCACATTTCCCCGAGAAGTTGCACGCCTCCCATCGCTCATGCAGACTGACACACAGAGTAATTCATTTAAAGAACGGCAACGTCACATGTCGGATCGCTGACTTTCTTCGCCCCCTGCTGCTCCCGCTCTGGGCGGATGTCTCCCATCGGTCTCGGACGTCACGTCCACTGAGCTGCGTCGCGATTGATGGGAAAATTGAATATGGATGAATGAGCAGCGTGGCCTTAGATGGCTGTCATTACTCCACCAACAAACACTGTCGACCGGCCCCACAGAGGACGCTGCCACAACACTGTCAAAGGCAGATCCTCTGGACTTTTACAACAAAAGCTGCTCAATTCTTTTTTCATGTTGGAGGGCAGCTTCCTGTTTCATCTGCTTTGGTTGCCTCCTCCTGAACGGATATTCTTCTCCTGATCTCCGCAGATGCGAAGCACCCGAGGTGTGTCCGTTTGGCCTGTGGGGTTTGTCGGTGGCCGGGCCTACGAGCGCCCCCTGGTGTCTGGGGGCAAAGTGGTGGGCTGGTACACGGGCTGGAGGCCGGACAGACCCTTCGCTACAGACATGGCAGGTAAGGAGCGATCGAGCCTGAAAGTATGTGTAATAAACCTTTACTTTCTTAACGTGATATCCATCACGTCCATCAGAGACACATTCTGTTTCTTAACATTGACTATCTCAGCGTTCATGGTGCCCAGAGGATGATTAAAGCTCACTAGGAGCGACAGGCAGCGAGAGAGGGATCAGTGAGGGATCAGAGCTCCTTCATGAAGCAGCAGGTCAGAGGCTGAGCTGAAGAACAGCGGAAACAGTGAAGCCAGAGTTTCTCTCTGGTCGCAGTGATCACATGCTTCATGATGAGAGCCGGAGCTACTGCTGGTTTCTGTTTCCTCCTCCTCCTCCTCCTCCTCTCTGGGCTGCTCTCGCTCCAAAGGAGCAGCAGGAGGATCTGTCCGAGGGGCTCACGCAGGAGCTTCAGAAGAAAGAGGAGGACTAACTCAATGGCGTCATCGACAAAAAGAAAGCTGGAAGTTTTAGCAGTGACACTCTCTCTGTCGTTATTATTTAAGTGCGATTATCTTTAGACTTTAAACCTCAGCCGCTCTGCTTCTCATCAGTTTCTTGTTCTCTCCAACCTGGATGAGCCGTGGACTCATTTGCCCTTAAAAGAGATCTGACGTCAACACTGGAAGGTTCTGAATGGTGTTCCTCCACACAGGAGCTGCTGTGCAGGGCGGTGGAGTCTTGTTGAGTGGAAGTGTTCTGAGACGCAACAGATCAAGAAGTGAGTGAAGTGAAAATGAAAGAATAAGGCCTGAGGAAACTATGACAACATCACCGTCACTTCGTCCTGATCAGGTTGCTTATCTGGTTTGATCACATGTTTGGAGGGTCGGGGGGTTAGACAGTGAGACATGGCTGTGAACAGGATGTGATTGACTTGAGCTATATATATATATATAGAGAGAGAGAGGTGCTGTATGAATGTGTGTGACCCGTAGAGTGCTTTCGACTATTTGTTAAGACTAGAAAAGTGCCATGTAATTGCAATCAATCTCCTGCAAATGTATTTCCACTCGAGGTACATTTTCACTTGGCAGCATGGACGGAATCAGGGCCAATTAGAAACCTTCCGTTATATTCACCGTCCCTGGGGAGAGGAGAAAATAAAGATGAAAAGACTTTAGCTTCTTCCTAGAAATCTAAACAGGACCAGTTCAGTGCATGTGCGCTTTATTTGTAGGTCACAGCCACATGTTATGGAGCCAGTCAACTTATACCGGTTTTAATTTTTTTTAAAAGTATACACGAAAGCTTTGCTCTGTTCCTCTCATTTCTAAATTTGAATATAAACTGTTATGGACCTTATGACCCTGGCAAAGATGTTAAGAGCATATTAACTGTTCCTGACAACCCCTTGGTAAAACTGTAAAACTCTCTCTGCTCACCTGCTCTCACTAAGAGATGAAAGCGAAATAGAGAAATTCTAACTGTTTTTGTCCTTGAAACGGACAATTTCTTTTCTTTTCACTTCTGAAATCTGTCTCCACACCTCGACCGCAGGGACACTGAAGTTTCTAGAAAGAAGCCATACATCTAAATACATAACATACATACCTCTACATAACTCTAATGGCGTCTTCACGAGAGGAAAACAATGAAGCACACTGACCGACTAACAACACCCCGTCCGTCAGCTCCTCACCCACACAGGCTCTGGATTTAGAACCTGCTCGAGGTCTCGTCAGCAAACAATGTTAAATGTCAGAGAGTTTCCTAAGCAGAGATACCGGTGGTGATTTCATGCTCGTACCACTCCAAACACATGTGTGTGCACAGCTGAGGGCGACACACACGCACACCGGTCTACCCTGGGGTTTAGTGTTAATTAAACCACAATAACAAGAAGCGCCTCTCTCCCCTCCACCTTTCACCACGGCCGAGATCTCATCCCTCCTTCCCTCCATCCCTCCCACCCTCCGTGCTCCGTCTAATCTCACCCTCGCACACAAACACACACTGTAATTATCAGCCTCACTTTTACACTGCTCTGCGTAATTACACTGTCAATTTTCAGCCCAAAGATTTACAGCCTCGGACGCATTACGAAGCACTTTCTGCTCCCCGCCCCCCCCCACCTCCAAGAATAACAATGACTGTGCCGAGCGACAGCCCCAAACTTTATTCGCTCTTATTATTATTCATAGGATTTACAATAGGGTGTCTGCAGAGCGCTGAGTGAGTGCCAGTGCGTGTCCTAATAGCATTGTGTTATACAGGCCGGTATTGTTAGCGCACCACTATAAGCCTTCCTCCCATCCACTGCTCTGTCTCATTTAGCAAGACACAAAGGAGCCAGGACAATGGCTGTGTGGAGCACCATTCACCTCATTTTGTGCACACACACACACACACACTCAATTACATCATGCAATCTATTGGAAACATGCAAGTACACACCTGCGCGCACTCCAGCTCACACACATCCCCGGGACACGGACGCTCCAACCACACACAAACACACTGGATGGAGGGGCACATGTAGACTCACCGCCGCAATCATGGCTGTGCGCCTGCTGAAGTGGTGCTTGTGTAGCCCCGAGATGGGGACATCAGAGTGTTTAACCCTCAGTGACACGAGTGCTTGTCCCCAGCTCCTGAGATGGAGCGATGAGAGGAGCAGAGCGGAGGACGGAGGCAAACAAAGCCGAGTGCCTTCCTCCCGCAGAACGATGTTCCAGCATGAGCCGAGCAGAACGGAGAGTATGAATCAGACAGAAAGATGCTAATTCTTGCTGAGCTGTTCATTTCAGTTTGGTGATTCAGATGTCCCGAGCAGTAAAGATAAGAGACAGTCGTCTCATGTCCAGGATTCAGTACTGAATGTCATACGTGGACCTTTGTCGGACCAGAGTCCTGTTCTTTAATTTCTGCCCCATCTTAAATTGATCTGAAAGAGCTCAAAACATTCCTCCACCAAGGCCCAACAATCTGTTTGTAATGAAACTATAAACTTGATCCTAAAGAATAATAAAGAAATGGGTGAAATCATGACCTCATTTCCAGAGATGCATAGATCTGATCTAACTGTACTGTAACAGGACATCCAGGTAGCGTCTCCTGAATTTGTCTCTATTTGAGACGCTATAGGGGTTTCCACAGCAGCTCCGTCCTGTTGGAGAAGCTTCTGGCTCTGTTCATTAAATCCCTGCAGCTGTTTGAAGCCAGCGGGACGGACACGTCGATGCATCGGCTGCCTCAGATTTGAGAGGGTGCTGTTATTATGCAGGCTGTCCACTGGGTTTGCCTTCATTAAGTCACAGGCAAATGACACCAAAAATAACAACACAAGCCACAAATCTGCAGCCTGCCTGTTTGAGGCACAACGCAGGGGTTTACCACTCCCCTGAGTCGCTGCCTCCGATCCAACCTTCTCTTCTCCTCGCTCTCCCTTTATGATGTGATGTGACAATTAATGGGCTGAGATAATGAGATAAATAATTGGCAGCGCTTTTTCACAGCGATGGAAATTGTATTAATCACCGAAGCTCAGCCTCAAACTGCCTCTGTGCTCTGCTGCACCTGCACGTGCTGTCAGACTCTTTTTTTAGAATTTTCAGAATTCAGCAGCACGTATCATGACCCGAACCCTCCTCCTTCCGGCACATCGCACCCCTTCCACGCACCTTTGCTTATAACATGACAGAAACGGCGTGGCTGTTACCTGAAGCTGTGGAGACGTTCTAGCAGGTGGACCAAGGAGCCAGTTTTATTCCCTGAGAAAGCCACAAGAAAGCGTCTGAATCCAAGCTGACACGAGGACTTTAAACCCTTTGTCATACTTGCTGTGATCTGATCCCTTTCATCTCTTCCAGTCTGCTGGGCTGCCGGCGTAAAAACGGCGTTTAAACCTCAAGAGCTTCCATGGAGAAGCTCATCTTCGGAGTATTTCACTGAGCGGTTCCTCAGTCTGTGTAGAAATACCAGGAACAGTCAGAGGATGTGGAACAAACGTCCTGTGAGAACACGAGCTGCCAGACGCGATGCCACCCTCAGAGGGACGTCACACTGTCGAGACTGACACGAAGAGACATTTGGATCAACTGTAGATTCACAGTTTTTCCAGAGTCCGATGCCCATTGAGGTATTGAAACCGTTTTTGGCTGCTGCGCTCTTCCTGTTTCCAAACTTTATCAGAGAGAAAAACACGATTTGGTTTCAGACAGAAGAGAAACTGTGCACCTGTAATTTAAGTCTTCGTTTGCCATTAAATAAAAAAGATCAGACATCAGGGCGTCCTGGGCCCAGGGACGCATTGGCTGAGAAGCTGCATTCAGGTTCTGGATCTTTCTGTCAGTGCCAGTAAATTTTGTGTAATTGCTGTTGGCCCCTGGCAACAGGCTATAAACAGGCAATAAGCTCTCACAGTTTATACAGAGTGAGAGTCTACTTTCCCTTCCACGTGCTGCATTCCCAGGCCCCATGGGAAACACCCCCCCTCCCCCTCATCTGTAATGTAGCATTAAGTAGACAGGTATACTCTCATATAGGTCGGTGAGAGTGGGTCAGGGATGAAGTGGGACAAAGTTAGTGCAGTCTGGTCAACAGCCCCGGGGCAAACATGGCTGAGAGAAGTTGAGATCTCCATATCACAGGCTGGCTGCAGGGCAGGAGATGTCTATCTTGTAATTGCTCTCATATCTGTCCGCTCCACCTGAGCTGCATTTATCTGCGTGATTAGCCTACAGTGTCGCACACGGAGCGGTAAATCGCCTGACAGCAGCGTGACCTGACAATTGAATCGGCATTATATCGAGCTCTGAAAGCTTCGCTCTGATCTTCATATTTTGCTTCCCTCCTTAAATTCTATGAAAATCGATGATGTTTTAAATCAGCCATTGGTTTCAATACAACCTCTAAACAGGTTTAAATGAAATGCCCTGAGACTCAGACTGTGTCTATCCACACAGCCAACGATGTGAGTCTGTCTGATGTGTTTTTGTCTGCTCACCACACTAACCTGAAGTTTTCAATCCCTCAAAACTGAAGCCGTTGTTTTTTTTTTGGTGAAGTTGGGAGTTGTCTTTTCAGGAAGTCCTGACTGGATTACCACTACTGGATCTAAAACAATTTCAATCCTACACTGTCAGGAGCATTTCCTCAGTGTCATCTATTTAAGCTCAGGAACGCTGCAGCCCAGAAGAAGAGGGGAAAGAGATGAGGGAAGAATGGTGAATTCCCACAGTGTCGCACTGATTGCCAAGGCGTGCCACCCACTAACAACCTGCATGAATAAAGATCTAGTAATTACGGTGCGACCTTGAGCCGGGAGGATCACAGCATTTTCTTCACATGATGCTCCTGTCACGCTGCAAACTGGGAACTTCAAATGTGCCCACACCTGCTCTTCCACTTGACCGGGTACTTGAGGAACAATGCTTCATGTCTGTACTACAAATTACTCACGCTCTAAAGTTAACCTCAGAGATAAGATATTTCCATGGGCCCCTCATCCCTGACGTGTTGATCATCTCACATTCTACCTGTGGAAAGAAAAAGCTTTCTAAAGGCTTCCTGTTTGTTGCATTCAGGTGTTTGTGTGAAACTCCAACCTTTCCAGCAACAACACACATAATATGTGTGCTCCGGCAATCAGGACTCTACTCACCAAAAGGTTTAATCATTTTAACATGATCATTGCAGACATCATGATGTTAGCATTTAGCTCCAATCCTCACTTGGCGTTATGTATAATTCACACTCACTCAATGAAGGGATTAAGGTCGATAAGAGAGAGTGCAGCCGTAAATATATACATCTAAAAATGTACTTCATTGAAATCAGCCTCACTTCATGCTAATCAGGAGCATAGCCGCCAGTGTAGCATCCCACTGTTCACACAGTTTAACCACGCGTGCTTTGATTCTTCAGCCTTCACTGGTATTCAATACTTTCCCCTGTACAACCGACTAATATATACAGATATGACTCATCAACACATGTGTACTTAGTGACGAGTACTAGTACTCACACACAGAACATGGGACCACTGTTTGGTTCCATAAACACTCGATATCACACTGCACCTTTAAATGAAGCACTGAATACGATTTTAAAATGACAATAAGAATAAGACTGAACAGAGGGAATTGTGGGTATATTTGCTGGACAACAGAAGCCAGTGTGTTGCCATCAGGCAGAGCAACCATTCAGAGACATTTGCATTATGGGCCGCACTGTCCCATGTCTCGTCTCATCATGTGGCCACCTCTCTCGCCGTGGGGTCACGCAACACATCGGATGTGTGAATGGCGTGTTCCGCACACACGTTGGAGGGCGCGGGGTTAAGTTCCAGAGGTTGATGCTGTTGGGTTTGTTGCATTTGAGCCTGTGAGTCTTCGCTTGCAGCTGCAGAAGCAAAACAAATGTTTCCATCATTCGTTTCTTTCTGACTCAACTTTCGATGGGAAGTTGTAAGACAAAGTCATGACGTGAAGTCACATTGCCATTTCTTCCCAGTCACCATTCTTCCTAATCCGATTGCTTAACTGTGATTACAGGCCCACTATTAACCCTCACCTTGATACAACCCACTGCAATCATCTTCCCTCTGACTCTGTCATGCTTTCCTTCTCATCTATAGCACAATTATCAGAGGAGAATGGCAGAGCCCTGTGGTGAATGAATTTCATATCAGCCCTATCACAGCCATTAGATACACTCATGCACTCTATCATCTTCTGCTGTGATTATAATAGACTCATAATGGGCTTTTAATTCCTGCTGGCTGACCCCTCACCCTCTCTCCCCCTTTGTTCTACCACTTCCTCGCCTCAGGTTTTGCAGTGAACCTCCAGGTGATCCTGGTGAACCCGCGGGCGATGTTCAAGCGGCGTGGCTCCCAGCCCGGCATGCAGGAGTCCGACTTCCTCAAGCAGATCACCAAGGTCACAGAGCTGGAGCCCAAGGCCAACAACTGCACCAGGGTCAGTAACCAGACCGCCCCGTTACCATGACAACCGACTGAGCGTCGCCGTGGACCTGATCCCTGTTTGTGCTTTACAGTAATAGTTAAGGGCCTCCAAACAAACCACCTGATGTGAGCGGATAATGTGCAAACAGCACACAAACAAACAACACTACACACACAACACAAGCTCAAAATAAATATATTCTATTACATGACGCCAGTGCTGCATTATAAAACGTGTGTCCCTCAGCACCAGAGCTTTTTATGTTCAGTGAGGCTCAGTAACTTTTCATCAGTTCAAGCCAGATTGGTTGTTCAGACGAGCATTAGGCTTGACTGATGTAGCACAGGGTTATTTTTACTTCTTGACATCACTGTGCAGCGCGGCACCTGCTAATAGAAGAGGAGACATTTATGAGCAGTCTCAGAAAGCTTTTCAGAGTTTTCATCCCAACCTTTCCTTTTTTTTTTACAGCTGTCTTTTATTCCAATGCTTTTACCATCTTATCGCTCATTTGAGACGACACACAAATACACAAGGCTTTTAAAGAGCAACACGACTGACTTAATTGACCACGCCCCTTCAATCCAGTGACTTCAGTCCTTCTGAGTCTGATCTGTGTTAACTGATGTGGAGGGATATGCGCTAAAGTGGCTGCGCTCATCCTTTCCTACTTCATAAAGATGGGGGCAGTTTAATATTATCGAGTATATGTTTGGAGCAGTAGAAAATAACTTCACATTGAAACTGAGAAGTTTAAGTTAAGGTTTAGGTTTACGTGTGTGTGTCTGGGGCTCGTATCAACCTGCAGTCATAATCATCACCATCACAGGAGCCCCCCCCCCCCCCCCCCCCCCCCCCCCCCCCCCCCCCCCCCCACCCCGGGGGCCCCCCCCCCCCCCCCCACCACGACTGACAGCATGAGTTATGCTTTGAGCCGCTGGCACAGTCAGACTTAGACACACACAGCTTGAATTGGATAGAAATGGCGTTATAGAGCTATCAATTCTAGTTGTGTGGTTAGACAGTTTAGATCGATGCATCTCATCTGAAATTACCACAGTCCCTGTCGGCACTTGGCTTTATGAAGCCACTCATCCTCTTGACAACCGTCACAGAGCACCTTAAAAGGGCTTTTAGTGAGGAATGGATTCTATTATGTTTTTAACTTTCAAGGAGAGCGAAAGTGTCACAACCCAGGTTCGTCTAAACAAAAACCAAGCCTGCAAGCGGGATTGGTTGACTGACTTTAGCTCACTGAGTGTTTTAAAATGTTTTAAATATAAAATGTGCTTTTGTTTTAAGTTCATGCTGGTGATGTTTTTACGTCAGAGCTTGACGTCTTCTGACATCGTCATCGTCTTGTTTCCACGTGTTTCTAAGCCACAGAGGCTTCACGTATTTTAGCTAAACGTTTTATTTCTAAATGAAACAACATTTGGTGTCATTTTTTTTATATTAACCTTGTAATTCAGCAGTAGAAGCAAACTTAAACTGCTTGTTACCAATGTGACTGAAACGCTCAACAACATAATTAAAGTTTCACCGTTAAACAGTTTGAGGAGAAAATATGCTGAGATTACGGCACAGACGACCCCCGTAGTGCTTTGCTTTAACACGTTTTGCAGAATGTGGCCGTCCAGTAACGGTGCGAGTGTGACACACACAGCAGCAGGTGTGCACCACCAGCAAACACTCGCTGTGGAATCAACAAATAAATAAAATCTAAACGTATTGCTGCGTGCAGTGCAGGTCGCATCGCTGCTCTCCCCAGTGGGTTATGGGTAAATGTTTCCTGCAGGGAATTGGGATAAAGCCCCCCCCGGAGCTGCTGGATCATCACTTACAGCTGGCTGCTGCCGCCACTGCAGACAGCTCTGCGTTGAAACTATCATCATCATTATCAGCCCCATTACACTAATGGAGGGGCCCTGCCGCTGATATTAATACAGCCCATTAGCGGGCTGTGACATCATCAGTCACCGCCCAGCGCTGCGCGGACAACAGGACGTGACATCAGCATTTGTCACGTCAGAGTTATAAAAGCAGCGGGATGTGACATCATCAGGGAAAATGTGACATGATTCAGGAAGTCGTCCCTGCACATTTACTTATGACACCGCTGATCATAACTCATGAAGCTGCGGCAAACTGTCACTTTAAAAGACAACATCGCTCAGAAAATGCGATGTCGCAGAAATCACCAGGCTTTAATTAAAGCGCGTGTGGAGTTTGTCAGACGCCGCCGTGGTTATTAAATCGGGACTTGAACCGAGCGGCAGCTTGGAAATGGCCTGTTGTGGAAGCGTCGCGCGGCTGTAACGGGCCGTGTTTCAGTCTGTTCCCCTGTTCGACACAAGAAACCGAACAAAGTGTCAACGAGAACGGCCTCATTTGCAATTTAGTTGAATTAAAGCGCAGTGTTATGGAAATGAGAACAGAGATTTGGAGAGCGGCTAACGGCGAGAGCAGACTGGGCAGAATTACGTACGAGGACGTGACACCTTTAAATTATTGCTTTAATTTCATGACATTAGCCACAATTTGTTCCACGACGGTTTTTAAATATATGCTTATTGTCACACACTGACCAAAGGCCTTGAAATACAGAAGATAAGATTAGAGTCGAATATACAATATATTGCACACGTTATGTTGGTGACATTGACAGTTATTGTGACACTTCTAGCTTTTTGGTTCATTCTGGTTAAATGCTGACGCCCTGAGCCCCTCGACAGATTCAGTCGTAGCTCCAACCACCTCGGCTGGGCTCGGCTGGACTGAACAGTTGCCACTGAAACGATGGGATGTGGACGGCCTCTGCAGCAGCTGCGACACACCCAGGCCCTGCCACTCTGGAGAAGCTACCTCGGATCAGATCAGAGAAGCCGAATCCCCGACCTTGACAATGGAGGCCAGAAATGCTCATCTGATGGCCGGGTCAGTGTCTGGAGACGACTGACAGGAGCTGTAATGCAGTTAGAGCGGGAGAGTAATGGCAACAGACAGCAGCGACAGGGCGAGAAAGGTGGGGGGAGGTAGGAACAGATGGAGACAGATGATAGCGCAGGAGGAAAAGGAGATAGAGGAGAGAGGAGGGAGAGTGAAATGCCGTATGGAGGAAAGGGGATGGATTGATTGAAGGTGAAGATTAAAAAAGAAGAAAATGGACATGTGGAAGTCTGCTGCCACAGCCTGAAAGATTACACCATAGTCTATTTAATTTGCATTGGCCCTCAGCTTTCTGCAAAACTTCATTTTTACTTTATTAATGTGGCTAAATGGATTTCCAGCCTCTTTTAGTTAAAGTCGTGAGGCCTGGTTTGGGCCATCGGATCTTCAGTGCATCTTAAGTGCATTTGCAAATGGGCGTGATGCA
This sequence comes from Pseudorhombus dupliciocellatus, assembly GCA_016785235.1. Classification (NCBI taxonomy): domain Eukaryota; kingdom Metazoa; phylum Chordata; class Actinopteri; order Pleuronectiformes; family Paralichthyidae; genus Pseudorhombus; species Pseudorhombus dupliciocellatus. Next base: position 1,916,786 of record JAFBJW010000102.1, read on the forward strand.
TTTCCTTCATCGAGGGACAATTCAGGTTTCTTATAACTTCTCTTTCCTTCCTGTCCTCACTGACGGCCATGACGGCAAACAGAGGAGTTTGTCCTTTAAGCGTGAGAGAGAAATGACAACCTTCACACCCTGGGAGAAGCATCTGCTGAAGAGGATTGTGGGACATCATCAAAAGCTTTACAACTTCTTTGCAATGAATTCAGTCTGTGCACCTGAGCATCACGTGCCGACCCGAGCCTTTAAAAGACACACGCCACTGCAGCAGCGAGGATGAGTGAGAGGAACAGAAAAGTGCTCCCAGCAGTTGTCAGGCAGCGCACGTCCACGTGCGAGGACCGGGGGGGGGCACTTGTTTGCTTCTCCAAGATCACCAACCCTGGCTTTAAAATAAACAGAAATAGCTGCATGATGAACAAATCCATGACCCAAACAGTCAGCGACCGTCAGGGTCAGTTTATAGTTAAGAATTATTATGAAGCAAACAGCACACTGATAAGAGCCTCCTTCTTACCGGCCTTAAAATTCAGTCTTAGAAAACATTTCTGTTAAAAGCACGAACAATATTATGAGTTGAAAAGATAAATGACAAAAGATCCATGTTTCCCCGACACTGGAAGTGAAGCAGCTCATCTCATGTGGAGAGGGTGAAGGTAAATCTATGAGCTCAACCCTCCGTCCGCTGCTTCTTTACAAACGTCTCCTCCTGATGGGAAGCCACAGGGCTGCTCCCCTCATGCTATTAAGATGGGGAAAAAAAAACCCAGCACTCTAACCTGGTAAAGCTTTTGTCTGCAAGTTGCTCGAGGGAGGAAGAGAAGAAGAGCCGGCGGGAGAGAGGACAGAGGTAAAAGCGAGTGCAAAGCCTTAAGAGAAAAAGTGGACGAGAGAGGAGGAAGACGAGCGTCAGTCCAGGGGAAACGAGAGGGCGCTCTGACTGCATAATGGGCGCGTGCACGCGCACACACGTGCACAGATGCACCCCTGAGCATTGGCCCCCTCCCCGCAGCTCGGGAGTGATGCTACATTAGCCTTGTTAGATATGCAAAGCGGGCCAATTAGCAGCACAGTGTGCAGGAAGTGACATGTTCCACCTGAAGAAGCCCAGAAACAACTGCAGCATCGGAAGCCAGCAATAAATCACGCCTCTGCGAGTCTCTGTGTGTGTGTGTGTGTGTGTGTTACCTCCAACACAAAAATGTCACACACCTGAATCATAAGCTCATTAGCTACGGGCTTAAAAAAAAAAACGCATTCTCACTCCAAATAACCTCGCTTCAATCTCGGCTGCATTAAATCCGTCCGTCTCTGGGAAAACATCAATGTGTGCCTCCACTGCAGTGTCTCCTCAGCAGTGTATTGCTGTGAAATTGGCTGAAAACACAAGATAAACAGCTGCAGTGGCGCGTTTGATTTGGCCCATGTCCTGCCTCTTTGCTGTGGACGACCGGTGAGCATCAAACCCAACGTTGGGACGGTTCCATACGATGTCTGTTTCAAAGAATTCAGCAGAGTCTCTTGTTTGACAGAGCACCAACGAGTGCTGGTTGTTTCTGGTAGAAACACAGCTGCCCTTTACGCAGACAGCGACCAGTCAGTGTTGTTTACTTGGAGACGTGTGGAGGGCCCCAGAAGCAGGAAAAGATTTGTTTATTTGCCTTATTCCTTTACTGTGGTTTGGTCTGACGGCAAACTGAGGCCAGTGTGTTGAGCTCGGCTGTGGCTTCATGTCGGACTGAACGCTGTCTGAGGGCACTGAGTCTCAGTTTAATTGGACCTCTTACGTTCATGCATTCATTAAAAACCTCTCCTGGACAGGTGAAGTCTAAGACCTCTGCTCCATCGTCTAAACCTGAGCAGTCACATCATCAGGCAGATTTTTGTATGAATTATTTAGACAGTGCATCAGCATCTGAGATGGTAAACAACTGCCAATCCACAGCAGCAGCAACAACAACCGGTGGGCGAGGACTTGATGTGTCTTCAGAGCCAAACATTTCAGTGGTCAAATACTATGGTGAGAAAAAAAAAAAGGTTGTACACCGAAGCCGTGCTGGTTGACGGAGGCGGATTGCAGGGTGGTTAGTTTAGTTAGCATCATCTCTGCCTCTGGCAAAACGTTGACCAGAGGCATCAACTGTCAGTCAAACAGGTTGGAGATTCACACCCCCCCCCAATCTGACGGGCTGTTGGAGCCCAGTTATGGAGAAACAGACCACTCTGACTCTTTGACCCTGCGTTCACAGTCACTTTCAATTTGTACAGTGATTACTGGCGCAGACCTTTTCTACGCTGACTCACTCGCTCGCCACCAAACGCCAGGTATCAGCAGCTTAAATCCAAGAAGAAGTATTACTATAAAGTCTTACACAGTATCTGCAAAGCTGTGCCATCCACCTGCGTCTACGCGTCTTTATCCAAGCATAACCGTCTGCGAGTGGCTTGCCTTGCTGTCGGCTCATCTCCTCACCCTCCTGTCTCTGTGTTCCAGGTTCTGGTTTGGCACACACGCACAGAGAAACCGCACCTCGCAAATGAGCCCAAACATCGAAAGGACACTGTGATCATTGAGGTGTGAGAGGACGGAGCCGAGCGCAGGATCCATGAGCCGGAGCTGCTTGCGGCTGCCCCGTTATCTCTTGGCTGGAAATAAAGACAGCGCCCCAGCTCCGTCTCCTTATCGGACTCAAACGATCCGGACACGTCGGACACGGAGGAGCTGCATGACTCAAGGCTTCTGGCTGTCCGTCAAACGTACTTTATGAGAACTGGAGACCACGGCAGACAGTTCTTTTTACAAACTGGGAAGACTGGGATTGTTGATTGCTGATGACAAGAAAACACTGACATGAAAATCTGTTCCAATCATGAATACCTCATTGTCAAGTGAACTGTGATGTAGTGTCCATAAACAAGACCTGTGGTCCTGCATTTATTTATTGACAGTGGTAATGTTATGCTGATGTGTGTCGTAGTTAAAGGAGGGTCAAGAAAAGCCAAGAAGCAGCGGAGACAGGGGCTCTGATCGGTAGAAACACTACTTTCTAAACAGGTAGGCACATTTAGGGCTGGGCGATACGACTTCAAATCAATAGCACCATGATTGCAAACCTTTACTGTCATGTTCTGGCACTGCGTGAAGTTGAAGGCAACTGAACCGCGTTCCCAGTAGCAGGTTGGAACTCGTTGGCAGGGTTTTAGTCTGAGTGATTTGACCGCCACAGCTGATTGCTGATCGGGTCTGTTCCGTTATTCCTCATCACGTCGCTCCCACCACACGACCCCCTTCTGTAGGAGAACGACCAGCACCAGTGCGGAACACAACGACTACAATCTTTGCTGACCCTGCCTAGTGTGTGTGTGAGTGAGTGAAATCTGTGGTGTGGTGGTCACCTCAGATGAGCGTACACCACTTCCTGTCTGCAGCTGCTTATGCAACACACACACACAAGACTAAGTCACTGTTTTTTTTCTTTGCACTTTCTTGGCATAGTGAGCGTGTTTACAAAGGTACTATTACACTGCGCATAACACCGCCACACCTCTCTTCCTGAGCCACTTCTCAGCTCCTGTCAAACACCAACAGAACAGAACACTGACAGAAGCAGCTCTGGTCCTCTTGCTGACATTAATTAAATGTCTTAAAGGTAATGTGCTAATGATTTACTGACCCCTGCCACAACATCATGAACTTTGAACCTTTGCCCTCCTCTTCCTGTGGACACGTGCGGCGTGTGATGAGGTTTGGAAATGAAATGACACACGAACAAGAAAACGGCGCACCTGACAAACTGCCATCCATAATGAAAAGTCTCTGGGCCGACAACAAAGACAACTGGCCTCACAGGAAACACCTCGGCAGAAGAATAAAGAGGGACAACCTGAGAGGGGACGTAAACAGCTCCTCAGACGTGCTTCTGGCTTCGCAGCTCAAATGTGCGAGGCACCATTTTCCCGGTGCGTTCTAACAGCAGCGTTGCCTTAAAGCTGGAGCACAGGACTTTGAACGTCTGTCACGTTCACGCTCCTTCGACAGAACAGGTCACATGCAGCCTGACAGGACGAGGGGCGTCTCTGTGGGTGACGTCTTCTTTAGCAACCGTAACAACGGAGAGGCAGCAAGGAAGCTTCTGAGTCTGAAAAAGAAAGCGATGGACAGTGAGGACATTCATGGATTTCAAGGTGGTGTGGCCGTCCTTGTTGTGGCCGACTCTTGGAAAGGTTAGCATTAGTACAAATATTTGGAGTAGGGTAGGTAGCTTCTATTCAAGCGGAATTCTTGTCTTGGAACTAAGGTCATTTCTGTGTTCGACGGTGTGTGTGTCCCTGCCAGGACATTGGACTTGAGTTCCATAGTGCAGGTTTAACTTCAGAGGACACTGAACACGTCTTTGTATGTCATGAACACACGGGAAATAAAAGGTTCATCTACAGCCTTTATTCCAAATGACCCTGTTGTAAAACTCGGAACAGAAGTACAGGAGCAAAGAAAAGCCCTAAAAAGATAAAACAGTACTTTTAACAGCAAAGAGTCATCGGACAAAGACGGACACAGAAAAAACATTTTCTCGCTATTTATTGTTTCAATGCACGGAAACCACTTTTTTTTTCTCTGTACTAGGCACCAGAAAATGTAAACACATTGGAAATAAACCTGGAGGACATAGTTTTGTTGTGTGTATGTGTCATTCACACTAGCCAGCTGTGTCAGAGTGCTACAGTTATTGCATGGCAGAGGGACCCTGTGCACGCGGACGTGAGCCTCCGCGCTGAGGCTCGGCAGTGTGTTGTTGCAGCTCTGTGTGTGCGTGTGTGTATGTATTTTGTTCGCCTCTCTTCTTCCTGATCCTCCTCCTCCTCCTGCCGGTCTAGCCCTGCACTTGGTCGTCCAGGTTTATTTTCTCATGACTTACTGTGCTTCTCTTGAACTGCACACAACTAAACACCACAATAAAGATGGCGGATGGCAGAACAAACGTTTACAGCATCGTATATTGAAGGAGAAACATGTTGGGTGTCACACTGGTCCAGTTTTGAGAAGAATTTTCCAAGAATAAAATGGATTTTCTCATCCTGCGGGTGGAACTGAAGCACGTGGACACATCGGAGCGATCCAGTTCCTGCTCTGCTATTTAAAAGAGCAGAAAAGACAAAACCCCTGTGATTCCAGTCGTGCTTTAATTTGCCTCGGGGAGCAAAGGGGGAAACGCCTCATTTCATCAACAAGGAAGTGTCTTAACTGGGTCAGAGCCGGGCTTCCACTGAAGCCAGCTCGTTTGGTTTTAAAACGCTTCAGAACATCACAGCGAGGCGACCAAAGACATCCCGGGACTCACGGGCCACCAGGCAATTACTGACACTTAAAGGGAATCCAAGACATTTAAAGAGCCCGGTTGTTTTTAAGCGGTTTGAGAACATGGGTAAAATATATTCATCTACTGATCAATGTATTGATAATGGTCATTACTCACCACCAGCTCCCTGCACAGATATAAGGAATGTTTCTTTTCAACTGGGGCTGGGCCATGACTTATGTGTAAAACATAAAAACAGAAATCCAATCTTAGCTAAAAAAAAAATTATATTTTAAGTAAAAATTAAACATGAATTTTCTAATACATGCTCACTAGGTTGATACGGTATATATTTAAAGGTGGAATTTTACAACGACTGTTTAAGAAGGGGAAGCAGCTCCTAAGAAATAAGAAGTAAGAAATAACTGGATGGGAGTGAAACTGAGCCCGGTGAGCTGTCTCTTCAGCTAGGCTCATCTCTTCCACACCTATAGCAGCCAGACATGAGGTCAGAAAATGTGGCACTGCTCCTTTAATTATAGCAACGAGTTGGGAAGTCAGTGCTGCAGGTAGAGCAGTTATATTCCAATTTCAATGTGATGATCATGATGGCGCAGAAACAGCAATAAGATACACGAGTTCTGAGTTTGAAGTGTCAGGCTGAAGCCTCCACAACGAAAAGGCAGATATTCTGATGTAAACAGGAAACGGTATTTGTTGTGAAGGTGAGTAAGGAACCACCGCCGTCATGGTCGTTTACCGCTGTGTGGGGATAAAACACTCCTGGCTGTAATGAGACACGTTCCTTTGATTCTCTGAATGTTGCAGAAATTCTTTGCAGGAAAACGAACGAGCGAAGTTTTGCGAAAATCTCTCAGTGCAAAATAACAACAACCGAAGAAGCAGCTTTACACGCACGCCAGTCAGAGCCTGTGGTGCACGGCAGGGCGGAGCTTCACAGGCTGCCAGCCAAGGGGAGGACTTCACCTCCACGTCAACATCCCCCAGCACCCCACACACACACACACACACACACACACACACACACACACGCAAACACACGCAAACACGCACACACATGCACACACACACACACGCACACACAGTGCCATGTGACAAACAGAAGTCAAACCAAAGTTGTGGAGAGTCAAAGCATCGGCCTGTCTCCTATGGCTCTGAAATAGGGGGGGGGGGGGGGGGGGGTGGGTTCACGTCATATTCACATAGACACAGTACTGCTCACGATTATCTGCTACTAGGCTCTGCTCGCCCTACGGGGAGGGGGAGAGGGAGGGTTACAATTTACACGGGGGGGGGCGTGAGGACAGGGTAGCATAAACCAACCACAACATCGCCATATCTACTGTAAGTACTCAAGGACTATGCACACACTATCCATTTTGGTAAGATATACTGTAGTATTACTATACGAGGACTAGAAGTGCCTGGTCCAGCAGCTTTCTTTTATGTGTTGCTGTTTATGTGCCTTTTTTCATCACCGACAACAAAAGGAAACCAAACGAGGACACCCAGGTAAAGACGGGACACGACAGCTGCCAGTCTCTTTTTTTAACCCCCCCCCCCCCTCGCCTGCACGGCGTCTTGGAGTGATGTCATCTCATGCACAGTTTGGGAAGGGGTCTGAGGACAGGCAAGCTGTCCCCACTGTGTGAGGAGACGGGAGGATCTGAGAGAGATCTGGCCGTTCGTTTGCCATGTGACTGCCCCCTGCTCCCTCCCTCCCCCTCCCTCCCCGTTCATCCTCTGGACCTCCTGCTCTTCACTTCCACAGCTGAGTGCTGAGGGTCTGGCCAGAAGCCGTGGGTGGAGCCGCGGGCCAACTGGCTGCGGGGGCGCCCGACGTCGGCCCTCCTCCGCTCAAGGCCATGCCTGACATATGCTGGGTCATCTGGGAGAGAAAGGAGAGGAGGGCAGTCAGTGAAGACGGCAGCGAGAAGGGCGGGCTCCGCTCCCACACCTTCACCCCCCCCCCCCCCCCCCCCCCCCCCCCCCCCCCCCTCCCCCCCCCCTCTTCCCCCCCTCCCCCTCCCCCCCCCCCCCCCCCCCCACCCCCTCTTACCTTCTCTCTCCAAGGTTTCAATCTTCCCCTGCTCCCTGCCCTCTCTCCCCCAATTCCCCTCCTCTGCTCCTCCCGCCTGCCCTCCTCCTTCCAATCTGTCTCATCTATTATGAATGTGCTTTGCAGCTGCGCTACTCACTTATCTGGGCATCTGAGAGCTGTGGATGAGTGTGTGTGTGTGTGTGTGTGTGCAGGTATATGTGCACTCATGCATGTGTGTCAGCCAGATTCAGACATGCAGCACATGCTTAGTTATCAATTCACCACTCCATTCCCTCTACCTGCAGCATATGAAGCTCCTTCCTTAACACACAGAGCTGGAGTGTGTGTGTGTGTGTCAGTGGTCATTTATGATCGCTCATTAACCTCCCCAGTTGTCAAGCAGAAGCAGTTTTGAGTGACGCCCTATATATGAGTTGGAGGAGGAGGAGGAGGAGGAGGAAATGGGTGAGGTGCGCTCCGGGCCCTGCTCCTCTCGTCCTCGGCTTCATCATCAGCTGCGATTTAGTGATCCAGTTACTATTTGGATTGAATCATTCACGTCACTGCCTCCCTAATGAATGCAGGCCGTATGCTCACCAGGTGTAAATGAGGCGGAAGAGTTGAGTAACAAGGGTAAAACAAGGACAGAGGGATCTGTTGTCAGAGCTGCTTGCAACTAGAACACATCTTGTTTACTCTGAACCCTCAGAGCTGCCGAGAGTGGAATAAGGAAAATGGGAGGAGGGTGATATGGAACCAGCCTCCTGTCCTGTTTTATTTGCCCGTTATTATTCAAACTCCTCATCTTCGTCATATCATTAGACTGAGAGGAGCAAACTGCAGGGGCACGACGCACACTGAGTCCAGTGTCGTGATGCTTGTTTCAAATGTTTATTCACTCGCTGCTGATGAAGAGCGGGGCACGATTTCAGAAGCATTTCTTCATGTGGTGCGTGTCCTTTGTGTGTGTACCTGGCTCATGTTCCACTGTCCTTGCTGTCCCTGCTGCATATTGTACACGCTCTGTCCTTGGCCGGCTGGCATCCCGCCCGGCTGCTGCATGTAACCGCCGTTGGGCAGAGCCATCCCCGGTATCATGGGTGGGGGGACTCCTCCCATCCCGGCGTTGAAGGCCTGTGGAGCAAACTGCATTTGTGGCTGGCCCACGTACATACCTGCTGGAGGAGAGGACATCATAAGCACACAGGCAGCATCGAAACCTTCCAGTAAACTACAGTTTAACAAAAGATAAGCAAGAAGAATTGAATTGGTTTTAATATATTATTTTTACAAAAAATTACTATTAAAACAACTGGGGAAATAAGTAATTCATGAAACAAATAAAAAACATATATTCCACACATGAAAAATACAAATAAATAAATGATACAATAAAACCAATCAATAAATAATATATAAACGAGTATTTTTTAAATTTATTTATTTATTTTTACCACAGAGAGATAATAATATAACAGCAATATTAAATTACCACTGATGTTTCACATTCAACTGGCGCAACATGTGGAGGGTTTTACGGTGCAGCAGCAGTCAGACAGTGAAATATCTGGCACTGAGAAAACAGCACAGTTGTTTCTGTCAGTGCATCAGTGATGAATACTGCAAGGAAGGAACACAACGAACAGGTCGGCCACAGTGAGATGTCAGATGTCGACCAGCAGGCGACACACTCCCGTGGAGTTGTGTCAGAGGCCACGGCACTGTACCACACTGCTTTACACTGGCTGGTGTCACAGAGAGACATCAGATCATGGTCACTCATGTGACGATAGGAAAAGGCCAAATTACCGACTTCTGTTTTGGATCAAAACAGTGACAACCTGAGCTGCACTTTGAATGGCTGTTTTGTAAACACACACAGCAGCTCTGTGTTGAGGAGAGGAGCAGCTCACAGTGCAGGTCAATACAGATAATGTTTCAAAAGAACCTCGAGTCACTCAACTGAACTTCAAACACTTAAACACTAAAACTAATTTTAAATCCAAAAAAAAAAAAAGTCGATCAACCACACTTGAAGTTCACTCGGGGTGATTTAAACACACTTCAGAAAGTAGAAAAAGTCATCCTTTCTTCAGAACACATGACCCATCGGGCCGTTCCCTCATCAGGGCTGTGTGACACCACTGTGGGGAAATGATAAGTGGCAAAATACCCAGCCACGGATTTATCAGTATTGAGACCTCAAGGAGCAACGGAGAAAATGTTCATGCTGAAGAACTGCTGCCTCTGTTAGCACGTCACATCATATATTCCAGTCCTGGACTGACTCACAAACACTGGTGTTCTCTGACATTTTGAAAATGTTACTTGCTCCACTTAGACCCTCAATCACAGTGCTACAGTGCAGAAAGGCACAAACACACACACACAACACATTCGATGATTTGGGGCATTTAGCCTGGCAATGTTCTTTAGCTTTGATCTCCATCAGCATTTATTTGGATTCAGGGACAATAAAGCAGCAGAAAGCTCTTCATCCTGATTTCACTCCTAATCCTCTGCACACATTAGCAATATAATCAATATGCACGGACTAATCTGCTGCCTACCACTCTATGTAACACCAATGCACTCCAAAAACATGCTTAGGTTGTTGTATGCATGAGCACTCGCCAACACACACACACACAGTTCTGGCTCTCCGGTGCTCGCTCATAATAACTGTGAGATGAGTGCGAATCCGCAGACACATCTCTATTTTTACGGCTGCACTGGGACTCCAGTAAATGCAGTGTGGAGTGGACCTGCCTGCTTTTCAGCGCGCTGACCTTTCATCTGCCTCGCTCTGCTCCGGTTTTATGATCCATCTTTCCTCTCCTGTGTGTAGGTGTGCGTCTCAGCTTGTGTACACACCCCCACGTCTAAGTGTGTGCTCCTGTGTTAATGCGGCACGCTGCTTATCGCTCCTTGTTTATAGCGTCTTTTACTGTCCCTCTTCGCATTCCACCTGTACGACACACCCTTTTTTTTTCCCAGCTTGAAGGCCAAGAAATGGTCTCATCTTTCTTTTTTAAATTTGTATATTTATTAACAATACTACCTCTGCAATAGTATCTAAATAAATAATACCTGCATCTGCACATCAGCCACTTTACCCACTCAGTTTCTGTCATAACTCTTTGTATAAAGTTTTTATCGTTCCATTTTTCTGTGTTTTGTGAAATGTCTGACACGTCATGCTGCTCGTTTGTGCCTTAAATTGCCCCCTGGGGATGAATAAGGTTTCTGAATCTAAATACGCAGCGTTGCTGTAGCACCGCGGTACGTTGCATTACGTGCGTCAAGAGAAGGCTTTGTTATCTCACCCTAACTTTCTCTGTCTGCTGTTTGCTGATGAGCAGAAACATACAGTTGGTTGACCAAAACACAGTGAGATGCTTCGCAGACCTGAGCACATGAAGATCCTTCATGATTCAGTGACAGCTCTCGCACGGCCAGCGTTTGGAAAGCTGTTGTAAAAATATTAGCGGAAGCAGCTAAAGCTAAGTTAAGGCCGGTGGCAGCGGGTCTCAGCGGTGGGCCGTTATTACGAGGACGCAGTGAAGTTAAATGAGGCGAGACTAAATGAGGATCGACCTCTTCTCGGTGCCCCTGGGAGCAGATGAAAAGCTGAGAATCAATGCAAAGTGGACGGCTTTATTGTTAACCAAGGATCCACCTGGTGTGGCGAGCTGAACACTGTAGCTGTGAACTGAGACAGGGGAGGAGTCACGTGGTTGAAAGGTCAGCTATGGATGGAGCGGGAGCACTTTGGAACTAAAGTTTTTCAACGAGTTTTTCATAACGTGGATATTTAGGGTTGTGCTTGTTCCACTGCTGTGTGTTTATGCTCATTTAGAGGCAAACTAATCAGTAATGGTTGAGTTTCAATTGACTTCACCAGTGAGGTCAAGACGGATCAAGAGCCACTGTCTTCAGGATAATAACGGGTTAATGTACACTGCTGCATTTGTGTGTGTGTGTGTGTGTGTGTGTTACCTTGTCCCGGAGCAGATTGCTGCTGGCTCTGCGGCTGACTGCCCACTGAGCTGCTGGCATACAGAGACAGGATGGAGTCTTTCGATAAAAGCTTCTTCTCCTCCGCCTTTGTGGTCATGGTGGTGGAGAGAGAGGAGGAGGTGGAGGAGGAGGCGTCCGCCTGCGGAGCTGCTGTGCCCGAACTGGACTGTGAGGGACACAGACAGGGAGGAGAGTCATACAAGCTGGAGGTTTTTAATGTTCTGATGTGCACGTGAGCCGTGCATGTCCACTACTACTAGTTTTCAGCACAAGCAGCCACAAGACAATAACGTTTCTGTCAAGTCCTGCTTCCACCAAAACCCTCCATGCTGCCCCACCAGCTGCCTCATTACAGAAATCTGTGGAGCCTTCAGGTGATGGACGACGACAAATATTCACTATAAACTGTGAGACTGGCCGAAGGAAGTCAGCAGGAACGCTTCCGCTCAGACATTTAAAATCAAAGACGCAGCAAATCTGGGAAATGTCCAGCGGAGCTCCAGAGTTCAGCGCTCGCCCGGATGCAGCTTTTAATTTGTTTTCTACATTTCTGCTCCACTTTGGTTCAAACAAGCAACAATAAAGGCGAGCGTGTCGAGAGGCTGAGAATAAATGTATTCACGCGCACTGTATAAATTCGGGAGGAATACAGATGTGACAGAGACAGAAGAGGGGAAGAGACGAGACAAAAATAAAGGGGAGAAGAGCGAGAGTCAAGTTAGGGACAAAAAAGAGGAAAGAAGAAAAGAGGAGACAACAGAGGAGAAGCATTGTCACTGTAAGTGAGACAGACGACATTAATTAGGCTGCTGCAAAGAGAGGAACTGTTGCAGAGAGGAGACACACACACACACACACACACACACACACACACAGTCCTGCTTACATCACCGCTTCTTTTTTTTTCAAAATTACACATCTATTACACCGAATGGATGAAGCTGACAAGAAAGCAACACCTGTTTAAGAGCTCCGAACATGTGTGTGTGTGTGTGTAGTCAGGGGGACCCTATGAATAAACAGTGGCTCCTGCAAAACACACACACACACATACACCAGTATACAATATATCTCTCTCTCTCTCACACACACACACACACAAAGCTTTGTGAGAGTGTTGTGCTCAACTGCTTAGCAGGCAGGGCTGCTCCCCTCTGTCTATCTCTGCTGCCTTTCTTTGACTTGTGGAGGGACGGAGGGAGGGAAGGGGGCGGGGGGGTGAGGGGAGAAACAGAGGCAGGATGCAGGAAAGAAAAAGGTGGAAAGACGGAGGAGAACATGAGAGCGTCAGAAAGCGACGGAGAGAAAGAGTCACAAAAAGGGGAGACGGCAAAGCTGCAAAGGTTAGAAGAGGAAAGGAAGGCGCATTGAAGAAGGGAAGAAGCTGAGAAGAATAAGTGGATGGATAGTCACACACACACACACACACTCCTGATCCGTTTTCTGTGTCGTTATTCGAGCAGAGGTGAGTCGGGTGTTGATGGAGGCTGGGCGGAGCTACCTAATAATAGCTGCAGCAGGATGCAGGAAAGAAAAATGTGGAAAGACGGAGGAGAACATGAGAGCGTCAGAAAGCGACGGAGAGAAAGAGTCACAAAAAGGGGTGACGGCAAAGCTGCAAAGGTTAGAAGAGGAAAGGAAGGCGCATTGAAGAAGGGAAGAAGCTGAGAAGAATAAGTGGATGGATAGTCACACACACACACACACACTCCTGATCCGTTTTCTGTGTCGTTATTCGAGCAGAGGTGAGTCGGGTGTTGATGGAGGCTGGGCGGAGCTACCTAATAATAGCTGCAGCACATTAGTGGGTTTCTCACTCCTGCACAGATGAGCGATAAGAAGGCGAGAACACGCAGCCCAGTCTCACCTGCTCCGTCACTCAGCTCACGTGCGACTCGTTCACAAAACCTCAACAGCGACGGCTGTCCGCTCAGCTTCCTACTCTTTATTTGCTCGAGGGAATAACACGAGGTCAACGAATAGATCTACTGATCTCCCACCCGTAAGTTAGAATGCAGAATATAAAGGGAATGGAAATGCAATTATCCGACAGATCAGTGACCCTCACATAACACTGGGGCATGTGCTTCTTCACGTAAGGCTTTCTTCTGGCATAAATACAGTAGCTTAAAAAGAAGCGGTGTTCCATCAGCCTTTCACTCCTCCTGCCAGGCACCATTAGCCCCAGTGAGTGCTCTGCCAAAGCTGAACAGTACACAAAGTACATCTATCTAATCTCACTGAAGGAGGGAAAAAAAAATCTAAGCTCAGTATGTCACGTGTGTGTCCATCTTTTACACCCCCCTTACACACACACACACACTCACTGTCCACATAGTGTGTGAAGTGTCGCTGGGCTCCTAGCAGCAAATTGGGCAATGGAAAGCCTGTTCCACAAGGCTCCATTCTTCTCACCCGATGTTGCTGTTGCAGCCAGAACTCTGAATCTCCACTGTGACAGCCTTTTGCTCATTGTCACTCACTGGACAGCCTTCCACACACACACACACACACACACACAATAGACTATGTCTCCCCACGGTTTTCCATCACTGCTTGAAATACTCATACGCTCCCCTCTGATAGACCATCTGTGGCTGTAAAATCACACTGGGCTCTGTGTGTGTGTGTGTGTGTGTGCGTCTGTTTACTGAAAACAAAAACAAAGCTTGGAAGTCCAGTAATAGCGTGCATTGCCAGAGAGAAAATAGGACAGTAGGGAGAGAGAAAAGAGGAAAAAAAAATGTAAAAGATGAACAGGAAGAAAGAAATCAATTTCTGGTCAACAGTTCATTACCTCATCCCTCTCCACCTCCCTCAACAAACTGCATCCGTCTCTTCATCTCTCCACCCCCTCAGAACATTTTCTTTCCACTCTCCCTCTACCCTTCACGTCTCCTGACCGCCTCCTTTTTCACCCTCCTCCCACTCCGGGTCGCCCTGCTCCTCCCTTCTCCCTTTCATCGTTTCAACTCCCGTTTCCTCAGAACCAAACACAACCCACTTGCACAAAAGCTTCTTCTTCTTTAACTTTGTGTCCGTGTAAACACAACAGAGGCTGTGTTCAACACGAGATGTTGTTTTTCCTCCATGTAAATTCAACAAACAAGGGAGCAGCTCTGCTGAGGTTTGTTGACTGAGCGACTGAACGCAGAGACAGTGACGACTCCTTGTCCTTCACTAAGCCTCTTTTCTACAGCTTAGATGCATGAATAGTAAACATGCGAAGAATTATAAGCCAACTCTGCACTTCCCCTCAGCTCCACTGAGTGTAACTGAATAATAAAATAATATAGTACACTCTACTGATATAGCACATTTAGTATGGATGGCAGAACAACTTAGATCATGAAAATAAATACAAAAATAATTAGGATTAGTCAGTGTAAGCAAGAGGCAATATGCAAAAGCTTTTCTCAAAAATAAAAGTTTGCAGGAGGAAGAAAAATAATCAGTCTAGGTTCAGGGCAGCAGGTTCCAAGTCATGGAAGGTGAGGGAGTGATCATAGACTCTGTAGAAGGAAGCAGAGCTCCCTGAAAGTGAGGCCAAACTGACTCTGCTGTATACCTTCTAATATTTCTATCTCAAACTCAGCCATTCCCTGAGTTTCGCTGCATGTGTGCTTTGATAATCTGCGTATAAGCCAAACGGAAATAGATGGAAGCAGCGATCTGTCAGCACACTCCCCATTGGCTCCAGAGGAAACTCTTGATAGGATCAGACAGCTCAGTTTAAGAAGTCTATAAATCATTTTCTCATCGTGCCCTGTCTTCCAGGCTGCGCTCTGATCGGATGGTTCACTGGGTGCTGGCTGGCGATACAGATGTTGTTCCGTCTCAAACAGATACAGCTAATTTAAATGGTGGGCAGACATCATGTCTACCTGGCCTGCTTCAGATAAAAAGCCAAATCTCTCCAGCTTTCACTTTACTGCCCACGTAAGGACTTTGAGTGCAATTTGCTTGCAATTTCTGGAGGCTGGGATAGTTTTCGAGCACTCAGGAGAACAATTTTGTCCCTAAGTGCTTCATCAACGCTGCTCAAACGTCATTATAAACAACTGGAGAAAAAATCTTAGTATGCAAGTCTTTTACCCTAAACGTCGGGAAAGTACTGTTATTATTATTGACCAGTATGTTTTATTTACTAAGACGGCAGCTCATTAAAAAGTCGGCTGAACCTGGTGCTGCCTCCAGACACACTGAGCCGAGTTCAAACTGAAAGACCAGGAATTTAGGTTTCCAGAGCTTTACTTTGACCAAAACCCTAATTTAAGAAAAACTGACATGTTTACTCCAAAAAAAAATAGTAGGTTTATTTTTAGCCACTATAGTGGTGCTAAAAAGTCTGGGACGAGTTGTCCAGATGGGTTCACTAATTATTAATACAGTCATATTCCAGTTTAATGACGGCAAAGCAAACCTCCCCATGCACTATTCATTATTGTCATAATGATCACACTCTCGTTAACAACAGCCCAGTATGTTTCTTTTATTTCCTCCAACTGCCAGGGTTTTTACTTTTCTGCATAAATTAAGATCAACACAGCCCTGCCCTGCTGATACACTGAGGAGAGAGATGTGACTCATCACAAAAACCTGAGCTCTGATCCCGACTGCAGCCTGGTCGACCTGGTCGCGGGGGCAGAAACCGTGCATGTGTGTCAGGTTTTGTTTGGGCTGCAGTGATACAGGGGAGTATCACCTGCTGCGGTAACAACCAGCCGTGGTTTACTACATTCTAACACAATGCTGCATCAAATAAAGCTCAGCCTCCCCAAGTGGATCAGAGGCAACACAACTTTTATTGGGAGGTAACACAAAATAAAATAATCCCTGCTGTGATCGAGTGACTTTTTCTTTTGGCTTCTGTAAATCCCATGTTCAACAAAATCACCTTAAAACTACCTCGGTTAACATGACTCCTCCTTTTGTTTACGCCATTTATTCAGACAGCGAGGAGACGGACGCACCTCGCAGGCGCGAAAATGACAAACGACACGGGGAAGTGCAGCTCGACTTTGGTGCATCTGGGATAAATACGCAGCATGTGTTTTTGTGACATGCGTGCGCCGCAGAAGAAGGATTGTGGGTGGTGACTCGAGTCAGTACCTCACCTTCTCTCAGTGCTCCTGGGACTTCACGCTTCACGTCCCGTGTTCTCCCGGCCTTACCTTCCATCACCCCCCACCCCTCTCTGTTTGTTTATTCTGCCAACCTGCTCCTTGCCCACTCATCTACTTCCTTCCACCGAGCGCCCTCAAAGAATCCTCTCCCTACCCTTACTTTTACCTTCCCACTCTCTCCCTTGCTGTTTTACATTCTTGAGTGTTCTCGCTAAAATTTATCTGAAAACCACATTTTCCACACAGGGTGTGTAGAATGAAAGAGAGAGGGGATAAAACATGTATGTATGTGCGGGAGAGAGAGAGAGAGAGAGAGACACTGAGGAAAGCTGAGGATAACACAAATCCTCCCCCTCTTACAAGGCTGTAATCACATTTTTATAATTGACGCATTTGCAGATAGCCGAGCACTCCCCGATGCCGGGTAATAGCTGCTTGAATCAGCAGGCTGCGGGCTTCCTCTTTCTTGACGCACCCAGCTAATCACAGCTCTAAAGCAATATCCGCATGCTGAATCCCAAATTCAGCCCTCTGTATAAATATATGTGTGTTTAAGAATGGGAGGATGTGTTGTCCTTGCGTTTACCGCTTAAAGGTGTGAGAGAGGAATATTAATGGAATGGAAAGGCTGCTGGTGCAACAGGTGGGATCGTGTTGTTTCCCCTTGGTAGCATGAAAATTATGGAGCAGGAAAAAAAGGAGAAAGCAGAAAATTAACTTGTGAAGCAAATGGTAGTTTGACCTGACCGCTGTGCTGCCCTGGCCACTCGTTGGTCAGATGGAAATACTCCCCTGTCTCCAGCTGACTGCTCGTTGCTTTACGTGACTTCACAGCTCCAGTTGCAGTGACAGGTTTGAATGGACTTCTTCTGAGGAGATAATATACTGTCCCAGATCTCATATTGGTCCTGATTCACCTAAAAGGAGTGGAATGTGTGGAATCACCTTGCATCCCCAGTGACCGCACCACAGTCGTCACAGAGAATGAAACACCAGCATCGAGGTGGACAGTTTAGCATGAGACGAGCCAAGGAGTGCGGCAGGCAGAGAGCTACTGCAGACCCGATCATGGAGGGGAGATTAGAGGGTAAGTGGGAGGCTGTGTCCCGGCAGGAAAAGAGTCGCATGCAGCAGCTACAGCAGCCCTTAATTGTTCTTCATGCCAGGGTCTCCTGTCAGCCCCTGCCTGCTTCGGTCCCTGGAGGCCCAGAGGTGTGTGCGTGTGAGTGAGACAGACAATTTGAGAACTAGGAATAGGTCAGGGAGTAAAAGAATACATCATCAGAGCCCAGCTCTGGATCAATGTGCTCTTTTGGTGCCCATGCAGCATATGACTCAGATATCATCTTTTCTGTATAAATATTGATCCTCAGACCAGAGGTGTGCAGCTGCATGTCTCCATCCTGGGAGTAAGTGCATGCAGAAGACAGCTGGTGTATATCTGGGTCTGTGTGAATGCGTGTGGCCTCGTTCCCAGCTGAGGCGCGGGTCAAAGGTCACACTTGAGAGGCCGCTCCAACAAACGCTGCCCTTTCAAAATGTTTAATTCCACCAGACTCATGCGGCCCCCTGAGAGCAGGCAGCAGGAAGATGATAAAGTAAAGCCTTGACAGATTGTACCTGTTCTTAGACAAACAAACATCTAACAGGTGCGAGTGTTAGCGAGTGTTATGAGATAAAACACCTCACACTCCATCTTGGCAGTTCTTGCATCACTCTGTCCTCAAAGACGCATCATCGCAAACTAACTGTGCACTTCTTGTTTCTACATTTCGACGTTGACCGATGAATTTGGTTGTATGTTCGTTACGTCAAACCAGTCGGGGGGGGGCAGCCGTTTCCCATCTCAAGGGGCCTCTGCTGTTGATATGCTGTATATTCTCCTTCTATATTCCGGCCGCTCCCGGCTGTGGGCTCATTGTGCTGGTTCTCCATTGTTCCACTCTCTCTCTCTTTTGAAGGACATCGGTGGAATTATTTCGATAAAGGAAAGTCTGTGGCAGTTTACTTCAGTATCATCCTCAGAGAGAGTGTGTGTGTCGAAGAGAGATGGCGTGTCTGTGAATGTGCCCGTGTGTGTGTGCACGTGTCTGTGTGTATTTCTATCACGGGAGTCTCCGCAGACTCCATATGCTGCAGCCTGCCTGCAGTGATAAGCACACGATGAAAGCCTCCGTGTGTGTGTGCACGTTACCTGGGCCTGCTGTGTGTTGTTGGCTGACGGGAGAGGATTGGAAACCATTGGTCCAAAGATGTCCAGTTCATCGCTGGCTGGTGCAGCACCACCCAGGCTCTTCCCAGCAGCCTCTGGGGCATCTAGGAACAAAACACACATTCTTTAAAATATATGACAACAAATATATTTTGATTTGAATTTCTCTCATTCATAATGATATTATAAAATATACATAACTAAGTCAATTTTGAGATTTTTCCTTTTTTTATCTCATTGTGGTTGTGCCAATTTACACAGGATTGTTTCTATAAGTTTGAAAAGCAAAAAGGCAAATTAATGATCACTTCAATCACGTAGCATTGTGCCTTTAAACAAGCACTGTCAAGCGTGTGTGTTTATGAAGTACAAACAGATGGAACCCCATCACTGAGTCGGATAAATAAACAGAGAAATGAGACGAAGATATCATAAAAATATAGACAAGAGAATTAATGAGCAGAGATAATAGAAAATCAATATCCACAATAAAGTGACGGCACTGATAGAAACAGAAACTACTCAACGTGCAGGAAATAAATCGACATGTTTCCTGAGCTCGCAGCACAGCTCAATTTATAATTACCACAGATATAATTTAGAACATCCTCAGGATGACTGCACTCCTTAAGATGTTGACATCTCCTTTATTTATGAGGCTCCCTTGGGAACGCAGCTTACTGATTAATCGTCAGTGACTGCAGACACACTCACAGTCTCATATGGTGGCTGCTGTTGTCGTACGGGCTGTTTCAAATTCTCGATTGGAATAAGTACAGTTCAATGCTGAACACCCCCTAAAAGACACTTTCCTATCAAGGTCAGAAACAAGGGTCACAGGTAGGAACCATCGACTCTATAAAATGGACCGAACCTGAGATGTCAGAAGCCAAAGAGGGATTTACACAAACCTGTACGAAATTAATTAATTTAATTTAATTGAATGATCAGAAAAGGTCAAAGTCTTTAAAACTAGACACTTCTATTGCGTCTACAGACCTGCCCCTGAATAGGTCTCGCTTTGCTTTGAGACGGACGCAGAGAGCAGGCTGTGAGAGGGCTGACTCTGCGCCCCACCAGTTCTTAAGTGGTTTTCTTTTGAGGTTATTTGAAATGTGTCCACAAAGAATCCGCGACAGAGAATTGACAGAGGACACCATTTGAAATGAATGTGAACTAATAAGACTGAACGGTTTTATTGCAGTTATTAAACATCAAAGACACCAACTCAAGGAACACTTATTATTTTAATTAAGTCCATTTAGAACTTAAACAGCAGACAAGCTGTCGCACGTGAACATTTAATGATCATTTCCCCATGTGTTGAGTCCCTCCTGCAGGGACAGTGTGAAACGGGACGTGCACGAGGCTCATGGGTCTTCTCCGCGCTGACACCAGCCTGCGTCTGCGTCTGTGGAGGAGCCCTAGAGGAGCTGCAGGTGGACGTGGTGCAGGGCCTTCGTCATAGCAACAGCAACAACTTTCAGTTTCTAGACATCGAGATGATGTCAAATACCAAACTCGAGGCCTTCGCAAAGCAGCGCATAAAGAAACAGAATCCAATGAGCTGTAGAAGAGGAAGACAAAAGAAAACAACTAAACCAAAATCAAATCGAAGCCTCTGGGTTCGGCTCAAACACGTGACCTGAACTAATGTTAACGTTACAAAAGTCCAGTATCGTCATGGAGAGCCTGCGGCGTCCGAATAAAGGACCTGTTCTCATTCTGATGGAGAGGGGACCCTCAGTACACAATGTACACTCATCTGGGAAGAACTCAGAGGGAGTGATGGACAGGCGGGCAGGGAGTGGGACTGAAAAGACACAGTGTGTGTGTGTGTGTGTAAGAGAGAGAGAGGTAAGTGAGCAGCTGAGGTCATTTATATAACCACAGTGATGAAACATCCATAATTTAGCCTTTTGAAAGTGTGAACAGGACTGAGCTCCTTTCGAGACAACAGGGTACAAGGGAAACCATTTACTGTGGGGGGAGGGGGGGGTTAACGACTTATCAAAATGATTCTTCAAATAATGACTTTGACGTTCTTTTTATGTTTTACCCTCTTTCCGTCTCGTGATCACTTCTTCTTCGTCTTTCATGAACTATTGTTCACCTTGGGGGGCAGAGGACGGCAGGTGTGCATGTTCGAGCAGAAGAGTGAAAATTTAGAGGATTTCATGTGCTAACACTCTGCTCCCCACTTTACCAAAGCCCTCTCTGGGGGGAGAAAAGGGCCCATCATCATCATCATCACTGCCATGGTGGGCAATGTTCCCACCACCTTCTACTATGGACGAAGCCACTTCTTGTGAGCACTCTCTACCTCACCATGGTAACACACCACGAGTATAGCAGGGTGGGGTGTGGGGGGGGGGTGTTTTATAATCAGACACACACACACACACAGTATAAATACATGGATATATACACACATATAAATAGGGCTTCCCAGTGTTTTCAATGAATGCCGTGACCTCATTCAGCAGTGGGGGGGGCTGCCACATTAAGGACTTGGCCCGCCAACACAAGGGCTGAAATATCTCAGTCGATTAAGCCCTGGACTGGTTCTCAGGCCAGTAACCCAAATACCATTTTACACATTTAACACATGTGGGGAAGCTTCTGGAGTCGGTTTTCCCACTGGTCAAAACGCTGCGTCACGTCTCCCATCCTGTCAATAATAAAAGTTCAGTTGTTTTGATGTGTGTTGCTTCAGCCACAGACCAAAAAAATATGTTAATTTAACCCACTTACCCCCCCCCAAAAAAAAAAAAAAAAAAAAAAAAAACAACTAGGGCATGACATGAAGTTTGCCACCTCCCCTGTGTGTGTGTGTGATTTTGGGAGTCCAGAAAAAGGGGACACGAGTCCAGTGACACACTTTGAATTTGGTCATGTGATAATATTCTCACTGAGGCAACTCAGCCCATTACTTTCTGAGTTTGCATGTTGAGCCTCAGCTGCAGGAAAATAAACTGGATTTGGAGATTTGTGTAACTAGAGTGAGATAAATCAACAGAGAAAGAGAGAGAGAGGAGGGATTGTTTGCTTTTAAGTTCATCAACACAAAGCTGGATAACAGCACAAGCTGAAATACCAACAGGGCGAAGCGAGGAGCCGCCCTGTGGCCCGGAGCCTGAACGTGTTTCACTGCGCTCATCTGCACGACACACACACACACACACACACGTGCAGCCGGCGGACTGTATGTTTCCACATTCTTAGAATAAAACCTTCATACATCACATGATCTGACTAACAGCTTCAGACTTTACACTTCAAAAACTGTCTTTGTAACTGTGACAATGACAATAAAGACCTATTCTAAACAGTCTGTTGTCATTGTTTTGAATTAGAGGCCCCTATTGCACATTCAGGCCATTATTATTGCCACATAGTGAACTATAGGCACTGGCTCTTTGGCCTTCAAATGACACGGTCATGTGTACAGTCTGCTGTGTGTGTGTGTGTGTGTGTGTGTGTGTGTGTGTGTGTGCTGGACTGGAAGTATTTGGCAACGACAGAACAAATTAACACTGCAGGTTACTGGGAACCTGAGGTGGTAGGTGGCCCGGCGGGAGGGGGGGTGTAATGGGGGGGAGGGGGAGGGTACATTTTCCCAATTTAAGGTCAATTAACAGTTCACTCTTAGCTGGGTATTTTTAAAAGCCACTCACATGGTAAAGAGACTGGGGCTGACCTTACAGGCAGTAAGGACACACATGGCTCCAGCAGCAGGTGCCTGGTTTGAGTCACAAGAGAAATTAAGCTTCATTTCTGCTTTTCCGTGTTTCCTCTTATGAGGACGCTCTCTGTGAGGTGCTTTCATCCCTGCGGTTTTACAGTTCTCCTCTCAACTGCTCATTGAAATTCACACGATGGCGGCGAGCTACCAGACTGGGTGTAACAGAGGGACTGTAGCAGGACGGGTCTCTGTGTCTTTCCCACGTTCACTTAAACAAACGGACGGAGGGAAACGGCAGATCAGAGGCACTTTATGGGTCGCAGCCTATTTTTGTTTTAGTCAGTCGACTATTTAAGTCCCAACAGAACCAGACTGCTTCACTTTGAAAGGAGGGTCAGGTTCTAAAGCTCCGTCTCCTCCCTAACGCCATGTTCTAACACAGCTGGGCTCACCGCTTACATCCTCTCACTGACACTTCCTTTTTCTCTAGTTAGACACCTGAATGAATTTACAATATTGATTTTAACTGCAGGTCAGAGACATTCCACTAAAAAGACAGTGACAATAAGTTTCCTTCACACGACGTTGTGATCGTTAATGTGTCTGACCAAATGAAGAAAAATAAAACTAACACTGTGAAGAAACATTTTACAAAGTGGGACGGACAGATATCGAGTGAGGGAGGCCACAAGCACTGTGGTACACACTAGTTTCACTACAGACCCACAGCATGAAGGAAATTAGGACTTTGGTCTCTCACTTTGGCATTTAAGATATTTAATGAACATATTTAATCATGCAAATCATCTGCCGCTGTGCATATCAACAGCAGCAGGTGATTTATTGCAGTAGACTCTCCACTCTCTCTCTACCTTCTTCTCATTGGCAGATGTGTTGTTAAAGTAAGAAGAAGTAACAGACTGGATACAGATAAGAGCCTAAAAAACATGACCTCCTGCTTCAGGACTACTCCCACACAAGCCGGATCAATGCTAAGTCAAAAAAGAGATGCTTCTCCGGCAGTGAAATCAACTGTAGTATTTCACCTTGTACCTACTGCGGTTCCCACTTTGAAATAAGCTCAGTTCCTAGATTTCAGGATCATACCCAACAAAGGGCGAAAACAGAGAACAAGCCCTGTGTTTCCATGTTAAGTCGACACAGTGTGGACGTAGCAAACAATTTTCCTTATCTTTGTTTTCTAGAAACCTCCCATACTACGCTAAAGGAGCCAGATTACAGGAGAGGACTGAGCTGTGAGCGAGACGGACGGAGCCCAACCAGGGTGCCCCGTCAATAAAAGTTTTTGAAATTGATTCAGTCGCTCGTGAATAGATCTATTTTTGGCAGGAGGGATCATCCCTGAGATGCTTTTTATCCTCACGGGATGCAGAAATCATCCAGCTCGACCTGAGGCTGGAAATAAAACGTGTTTTTATGAGGCAAAGGGAAGTTTTTTTTTACGTGAGGCGAGAAGGCCCAGATGGGGGGGGCAGCCTTAATTCCACCTTAATTCTGGGGCAGCCTGTTAAAGTGAATCAAACTGAACATGAACGCGTCTCTGACAGCTGCAGAGGAACAGTGGGTAGATGAAGGGGCTGTTGAGTGCTGAGGGCACACTGCCACGTATTTGACTTATTGATTATGTGTGAAATCCCATCCACTACACACGGCTGCAAGGTGCGTACGTTGGTTATTTACAGCAGGGCATCCACCCTCACTCACTCCCATGCTGCGGTGAGGAATTTTTGATCAATTCTATATCCACCGGCTCTTTCTCTCTCTCTCATTCATGCCGAAGCCCTGGGCCGACCCTTCCTCCACTCTGCGGGGTTCAGGACCGAGGGCATCAGGCAGGGTGGAGGCAACATTTCCTGAAGGTCGCGGTTGGCCGAGACACAAACCATGTTCTCAAAATGTCACAGGTTCGAATCCAGCTTGTGACCTTTGTTGAATGTCATATCTGTGGTGCGTTCAATTCTTCCAGTTTTCCTGCGACACAAATGTCATGTGTGCAGCACAAAACAGAATCTGATGCGTTCTGTCTCGAAAGTGACAGCTTGGTAATTAATAACAACAACAACAAGAAGAAGAATTAACACTGTTGTTCAGTGGTTACAGCCACAGTAAGATGGTTCTCAGATATTCAGGGTTAGAACACAATTTGTTTTTGTGCCATAATAGATCCAACATAAGTACGTATGGAGTGAGGCAGATGTTAATTAAACACAGTGGGAAAATGCGGACACAAGCAAATATCAGGCCTGGATTCAGGTTTCTCTTGTTTTCGTTGCGTGCCAAGGCTGCGAGCTACCGACAGCGTGTCACAAGGCGTAAATTATTCAACGTTTAATCCAATCCACTGTCATTAAAGCTTGTTCTTTCCCTTCCACTCCTGTGTAGTAGTTATGTAGTTACATAAATAACACAAGTATTCCACTGAATGTGAAGTCAATCAGAGAGTGTTGTGATTTAGTTGGTCAAAGCTGAATCACACTGCAAACAGGCAGAGGGAATTTACGTGGGTTGAACCGGTCGTCCACCGAGCAGAAGATCAGCGATTCCATCCCACCCTTATGAAAAACTGCTGGCCATAGATGGCAAAACTGTCGAGAAACGCCACATAAACACAGAACATTTCAGATTCTCCCTGCAGATAAAATGCGCCAGTGTCCCGTTTCACACCTCCTATTTGTTTCCATGATAACGTTCAGCAGGGCTCCTGTGGGAGAAATCTCCCAACCAAGTCCCTTGGCCCCAATCAGTCCTTTATTATTGGGTATCTGCCAATACTGATAACAAGACGGATCAATACTAATTCTAGCTAAATGTTGATTTACGTATGAAACCGTCTGGATGGCTGCGGCGTGGTTTTTAATTTATGACGCCGTGCTTTCCCAAAATGAATTACGTCTTACTCCTAGTTCATGAAACCTGTTTATAAGCGTCAGGATGGAAATAAATGAGAACTCAGCTGAAAGAAAGGCGCTATCACTCTGCTGCTTTTTCTTGCCCCCACAGAATCACAGTTGAGTCACAGAGTGAGATTCTACCATTCGTTTAAAGGACTGATGTCAATGAGGGTGCGTATTTGAGCATTCATCCAAATAAAATCCACTCCTAGCAGAATTAAATGAGAGGGTTAGACTTCCTCAACTGCTTTATGGTAACAGATAGAGGTGCAACTGCCACCAGGGTGTGGTTGAGATAACGTAATGTGGCTGTAGACTTGATTGAATTAGAGGGGACTGCTGGGCCTTGCGGGTATTAGTATTGATCAGTCATTACATTGCTCATGAAATTAACATCAGTTGGTGACAGTTCATTTTTTTTCCCCACATTCACACTCTTGCATATGCACACAGAGCTGAGGGATTCATAAACGGCATTTCCCGGAGAGCTTTCAAAAGCAAAACTATTTGAACACACGTGTAGAAAGACTTGGTGAAACCCTGGATGAATATACATTTTGTATAGTTTGATCTTTAGCCCCAACTTCGGAGGGTTTTGCTTTGCTTTTAAAAAGCGTCCCCCTGCGTTCACGCGTGTTAGTGCTGATGGAAATTAGAACATCTAAATGTTGGTGAATCCATGAGTAATTTAAAGTGTCAGGAGACGGAAGAGCCTGTCAGCCTCTGATTGGAGTTTTTCTGGATGCATTTCCAGGCAGCTGCTGGAGGAATGGCTCACTCATGAGGTCCAACGTGTTTTCATCATCTATCAGAGTTGTTTGTTTGTTTTTGTGGATTTGTACTGATTTCCCTTCCACAGATTGCTCTACCAATACTTATTTATTGCAATTGAAAGCTTGGTTCAAAAAAAATGATGGTCTGGTCATTTTTTGGAACATTAAATTGAGAGCTATTCAAAATGTGAACCTCTGCTTCTGACTGACTGTCAAAGGCTCAGTGGAGTCAGGGGGCTTGTCATTGAAAAAAGATTGAAGTTTTGGAGCTGACAAAAAACGAGACATCTCAGGAATTTGTATTGCGTATAAAAGATTTAAAAGGTTTACAAAGTCAACTCAAGGATATAAGATATTATTCATCAGTCTACAGTCAGACAGACTCTCAGAGAGGGCAGAGAGATACCATGACTCAAAAGACACAGGAATACTGTAATGAGATGTGATAAAGTGCATTAAGTAAATTTATGTTCAGGTACTATTATTATTAAGTGTTTCTTCAACTTTTACTCCAGTACATTTTGTTTATTCATTTGTACTTTCACTCAATAGAAATGCTTCACTACTTCTGCTGCCACAGCAGCAATGATCGATGGAATAACGAAGTAAAAGATAAAAACTCATCGGCGGCAGTTCAACGGATGATTCACGGAAAAATATCTGTGAGTTGCAGACAACTCCAATACAATTAAAGTAAATTGGACCTCTTCTTCAGAGGTAAAACAACAGCAGAAAAAACATACCATGTCTTCATACTGCTTGTGTGGATTTAACCCTTAAAGTCCGGCAGTGGCAACGTGAACAAACACACCACTCAAGCAGTGTGGAGGCATGTTACTGTGTATAAGTATATTCTGTTTTATTACGTCTGAAGGAGAGATCATTGGCCGCCACTCTAGTTACTCCTGAGACTCCAAAATTGTTTTTTGGACTCAAACACTTCCCTCACCCCTCCATCGGCACAGTGTGGGAGTTTCCACACACACACAAAGGTGAGGTGGAGGCAGCATTGTGATTCGGACCTGTTCTGTTGCCTCTGGGGCTTCCCAGTTCACAACATAGTCCCAACTTTAACAAGGCTCCTTCCGGGAGAATGTCAGGGGGTCGTCCGTCAGCGGAATCTCAGCAGCAGCTGGAGGATAGAGCGCGACCGTGATGCTACACCTCAAAGTGCATTTGCTACAAAGTGATGTCAAACCAAAAAAAAGAAAGAAAAAAAATCCGACTTGAGGGCTCGGGCCTGGTCAGAGCTCAGACCCAGAGAGACTCTGTGGAGTGAACTTCAGAGGATGCTCCACACCCTGAGAACACATGTGAGCCGAAGCCACTCTTTCGGAAGAATGATCCAAAATTCCTCCTGAGCACTGAGCAGCTCTGATCTACAGATGTGAGGCGGGTATTTGAAGTTTTTTTTTTTGATGCCAAATGAGGCTCAGCTACTTATGGAGAATCCCCCTCCTTTTATATTTGATCTTCAATGCTGTATGTGTTTAAGCACATTGTGTTCAGGCAATTAATCACATTGCATTTGTATAGCCCGTATTTACCATGACCACAAATAGTCTCACATTAACAAGGTGTGACATCATCTGTCCCTCAACAAGAGTTAGGAAAAGATAGAAAGAGTGGAGGCCATAGATGAGGATCAGGATCAGGAACTATCATGAGAGGGCTGATATTATTTTGATGACTGGTAGAAGAGTGGTCATGTCTTACCCAGGCCCAGCAGGTCCACAGCCGGCTCTGTGCTCTTCTTAGGACTGGCTCTGCACTCTGTCTGCTGAGAGGCACAAAGACATAAAGATCAGAAAGAGTTAGTCGTCATGTTTGATTTGCTCTGGCTGACTTCTGTGGGCTCTCAACTTGCAGCAATGTGTGAGTATTAGACCAGTCAATTACAATATGGACGCTATAGTTCAATATTGACATTAAGTAGAAAAGCATATTTAAGAGAAGGATCCAGTATGACGGCAGCAGCTGAGCCCCTCCCATGTCTTCAACAAAGCTCAAACAGGCCACCGTATCTAAGCTGCTTTAGCTTCCTGCTCCTCCAAGCCACTTTGCAGCCCCTCTCCAGCCCAACACCTCCTTCTAGAACAGAATCTGACCAACCCAATGTCATGTGTCGTCACTGATGCCGCTCGGCTCAGCGCACGTGCGCATGTGAAAGAGGGTGGTCACGCAACAGAGCCATACACTTCAGACTGTAAACCAATGATCATGATGAGTAACTATCTCATATCTTGTCCCCCCCCCCCAAAAAAAAAACAGAAATTGACACCCTCCATAAAAGTGTAGCGTTTTATTGATTAGTATTTATTTTTAAGTGGCCCTGTTGAGAGTTGGACCACGAGCCATAAGCAACGGTTCCTGACAACTGAAGATCTTCTCTCTTACTGTAACTCATTCCTGCTGATGGATTTATTCAACCCTGCTGCACAACAGCTGCACGTGGTTGTGTGCCAGGAAGCATAAGGCCGGGGTAGGAGAGCGGCCAAACAAATACTGATGGTAAGGAAGTAGTAAGTGTTTTTTTCCTGGCTGTAAACAAAACACTTATATGGAGGGTTACTACAATTATCAGTAAGGTTTCTGCCCACTGTGTGAACACAGCTCCAGCCTTCACCTTCACTGCTTGGGTCTCCACAAACTGACATAAGTGGCTCAGGCTCGTTGCATTGCTCTATGACACTGTGCAGAAAATGAATTTGCACATCAGAGGACTCAATGCTGCTTTTCTGTTTGTTAATGAAGGCCACGGAACAGAGGTTGTGTGTTTGTTACAACAACAACAATAATCAAAACACATACTTCTGTATTCAAGGTAAATGATTTGAAACGTTTTGAGGAGGAACAATGCAACATAACACAAATCATTCCTGATTTTAGAAAATATGCCACAACTTGTAATTGGCAGAAACTCTGCTTTATTACTAGAAATGAAAGAAATGTTAAACTAAATGACTAAACATATTTGAGCTCTGGAAATAACAGAGGGTTTACATCCAAATGCACTTGAGTGAAAAAAGGCAGAGTGAAGGTAAACAAATGTAAAGAGGAACTCATCCAAAGTATTTCCTTACGTTAAATCAATTAGACAGAGACAGACAGAAAATCTGTGGATGACAGAAAAAAACGAAAGCACCAAAGACAAGCTGGTTACGCCTTTCACTTGTTTGTCAGTGGTGGTCGTCCCTGGTAACATTGTTTAAAATAAGCAGTCATTCAAATCGAGCTGTTAAATTGACTGCAGATCTGAGAACAGGACGAGAAAGAGCAGGTGTGGGAAGGGAAAACAAACTGAAAGACAGATAGGAAGAGAAACAGGGGGAGATTAAAAGACGGAGGCGGCGCGTGAAGAGGGGAGGATGGGAAGAGATAGATGTTAGAGGGAAGAATGTGGTGAGGGAGAGAGAGAGTGTAAAAGGTTAGCACATGAGCCATGAGAGATCTACAATGCTGGCAACAAACCCAATTTCCCCCCAACAAGAGATCGATGGGCCACATTAGATTCAATGTCGTTCCAATCCAAAGCAATGAAAACAATTACCGTGTCCACACCTAATCAAGAATGCATTGGCTCCGAATGGATGTGTGTGGAGACTGCAGCAAAGCAGGTCTGTGTGCTGCAGCACAGGGTCGGCGTTTGTTGTGCCTTCTCTTTGACCAACACGAAAGGACAAGAAACAACGTGTGTGTGTGTACAGTCTATCTAAATAAAATATCTCTGGTCAAATAGAACTGGTCAAAACCTGATGCCCTGAACACCAGTAAAAACACGTCTTTGCTTGATTTGTAACATTGCAGGGTTCGCGTGTTGTGCAGAGACACAATTGAGATTACACAGCCGTCCAGCACTGCGACCCACACAGCTGCCGAGACACAGAATGAAGTAACAAGACAACTAAGCGTCGGTGTGCACAACAAGCTTCAACACATTCAGAGGGATTCACATCTACATGCTGTAAAAATGAGAAACGGACAGTTTCACAGCTGAGAAACTAGTTCTGGGTCTGCCTGGTAATTAGTTTTCCAGGACGACACCAAGTGATGAGGCTGACATGTGGCCAGTGACAGGCTGTGATTGGCTGTCAGGGTCCGTTGTGTTACAAGACAAAGACAGAGGAATTGGAAAGGAGGCGAGCAATCAATAACCAACCTCCCCACCAGCACACTCTTTGGCAACGACAGAGATGCCAGCCTGAATGGAAGCCACGGAGCCAACCGAACCCTGTGATGACAGCTGTCACGTCGGATTGTTGTTAAATATACAGCAGAAAACAGCCATCAGCTGACGGCTGTTACTCTGAATGTCTGAGCGGGGGCAGAGGCTCCTTTAAGTTCCTCCCTCATGTACTCGACGGCAGACGCGAGGACGAGAGAAGTGACAGTGACAAATGAAGTACTTGCCCGTCAACCCTCCATAGCAACCTGTTGTCTCGACAAACGATCATTTACATTACCACAGCAGATATTAAATCTGCATTCATTTGGCAGCTTTTTTTCTGGAAATGCGAGATCTTCTGCTGGAGTCCATAGAGGAAGGTAACCACATGTCTGAATCGGAAATTGAAATTTAAAAAAAATGTGCATTTAAAAAAAAAGGATTTTAAGATATGCATTCCACAGATAAATGAATAGATCAGATTTTAATTAATTAAGAGCAGATATTCAATCCAAAGGTCAAGAATGATCCTCCACACTCAGATCACTGCAGTTTTATTAGAAAGAGCTTTTATTACAAGGTTGCCACTGCAGCTGATAGTTTAGGGTTCCCAACATCTCCAGATGAAATTCCACATGATAAATATTCATGAGATGAAGAAAGAACAGGATTCTGAAATATTTTTGATTTTTTTTTTTAATTTATGCTGACAAGCCAATGCCAGGGGACTCACAAGGCGAAGAATTAATCAAGATAGTGAGCGAGCAGAATCGGTGATGCTGTGTATAAATATTCATTAAGTACATGAAACTGGACCTCAGATCCCCCGGGTACCTGTGGCATCCTAATTACATCAAAGCGTGAGATAATGCAGTTATAAAAAGTGCACGATGAGACGATAAGTAGTGGTTTGAAAGCAATGAAGCAGCTTGTGTGTCCAGCTGCATGTAGTCTTTTATCACGTGCACAACAGGTCACGCACAGGAGAGGAGAGAAAACAGAAAGCTGCTGCTCAGGAGGCTAAATGGAGGAACGAGCAAAGGTTTGTGAGACGGCTCAGTTTCACTAAACCAGTATAGGGCTTCTATTATGCTTTAATATTCTATTTGTGAGTCACATGACTCATGCAAGCAGCATTAAGATACACCCTGCTCTGCTTTCAACAGACAACTTTCTGAGCTTTTTATCAGTTATTAAAAAATAGCAAAATACTGTTGACTCTCTGTTTTTATTGTAATGATGATTGCATTTGGTGAAAAAAGCTGAAAGCGTTCAAACGAAGATAATGCTCTGCCCTATGGATGGAATTGTAATTTGCTCTAGAGAGGCACTAAATGTAGTTGCTCCCAGCAATAATTCTGACTTAATGAGCTCATATGTACCTGAGTGCACACTATAGGTCAACAGTAAAAAGTTTCCCCCATTTAAATCTACTGCTAAGTAATAACTGCGTTTGCATCTAAATCAGTACATACCATTTTCTACACTTCTGACCCGAACCATCACGCCACTGCTAATAGCAGACTATTAAACTGACTGTATGGCTGGGACCAGAACCTACAGGTAACTTTAACTTACTGACAACAAGTACAAAATCACATCAGTAGTTCAGCTCATATTGGCTGGGTACATTGTGTGTGTGTGTGTGTGTGTGTGTCGTTTTTCTTGGGT
The DNA here is from genome assembly GCA_016785235.1 of Pseudorhombus dupliciocellatus. Taxonomy (NCBI): domain Eukaryota; kingdom Metazoa; phylum Chordata; class Actinopteri; order Pleuronectiformes; family Paralichthyidae; genus Pseudorhombus; species Pseudorhombus dupliciocellatus. The sequence goes on from JAFBJW010000102.1 coordinate 1,948,703, forward strand.
CCTTGCTGCCGTCGCATTGTGAGGTTCTGCTCCTCAGCTTGCGACACTGGGAGGAAGCCTGTCGTTGTTTGGCACAGTCATGAATCATCTTTCCGCTGTGTTCACTGAACAGCATTTTGGTCTGATGACAAAAGACTTGCCCATGCTTCTCCTGACTGCTCCATCTCATCTCTTATTTGGGACTTTCAGAAAACGCGTAGCTCATACTGGGACTAACTCTGTTTGTAATGTGACTGGTGTAGCAAAGTAAAGGCAAAATAACTGATAAAAATACACTTCATATCATATTATTCATGAGCTCTGGTGTCCGGCTTCAATAAAAAACACTAAGCAAAGGTAGCATGTGTTGCCACCTACCCTGCACAAACAACACCTGGAACCCCCGCACACACACACACACACCTGCAGCTCCTGCCCCCCCCCCCTGCAGAGAGTGTGCTACTGTATAGTCTCCACTGTAATCAACAGCCTCACGCAACACATGGTGCCACTGTCCTTCACACGTACGAGGGGCAGATGAAACAAGCGCCTTACTCTCAGAGGAGAGGCGCAGTGAGGTGACGAGACGCCACTAGAAAAAGAGAGCGAGAGGAAAACAAATATTGTGGAAGGGGACGAGCAGGAGATGAGGGGCTACGAATTGGTTAGCGGGGGGTGGGGGGGGTACAGAGGACAAACAACAGGGAGAGGCAACAGAGGACGGATAGGAGAGAGAGAATAAACATGAGGATGATTGAGGGAGGCATGAGACAGAGAGAACATAGGCAATCACAGCTCCTGGTCGTTGTTCCGCGACAGTTTGATTCACCTCGGTGATATTTTATTCAGCTCAAACAAAGACAGAAACAGACTGAGCAGAAGCCACCTTAAGTCCACTACAACAGCGTCAATACACTGAATGTACCATGAGAGCTAACAGGGGAACAGGAATGACTGAAACATGCACCTCACTAGGGTCTGAATCTGGACATAGGATCGTCTCCTCTGTGTCAACTCTGGGTGCATCTCATAGTCCTTGACTTTCAGCAGATGGAAGACTTTTAATGTGACATTTCATGAAGTTGATGGAATGAAAAGTCAGCACTCGTGCACATCAACTCCAGGTGTTTCACATTAAAAGCCTGCCAGCTGTGGGCTGAGGACTTTGAATGTGAAAAGGTCGCTCTTATCCAACACTGTCAGTGAGCACAGACAGCACCCTGTGTTCGCTCACCCTCACAGAACCACCTCGATTGACAGACATTTCACACTTCGGCTGCTTTCACACACGCACTGAACTCCCGATGATCTCCAGACACCGATTCTCCACAGAGCCCAGCAGCCGAATCTCAAGTTTCCGAATGAATTGATGTGAGAACACAACAAGAATTCGTCCTGAGGATTCAGTGGACATATTGAGAACATTTCCAACATGCGACAGGCGCGAAGCTGAAGCACCGGAGAAAGTCTAGACCCCATTCTGCAGGTTCATGTCAGACAGCAGCTTTGCACAATATGATGCCCCCCCCCCCTCGGGCACGTTTCTAATTGTCTCCCATCAACTCACATGCATCACCTGGATGTAAGCTTCCAGGTTTTAAAGGAAGGAACCGGTAATTCTTGATAGGTGTGGTGGCTGCGGCACCGACGGCAGCAGTCGTTCACTGGAAGTTCCAGCAGCGCCGCAGGGAGTGGATCGCCTGCATGTGGATGACAGCTGCCTTATTAACACTATAAAGGAGAATAATAATACAACTGCCATCAGCTGATGAGCAAATGATGCCGAAGACAGACAGCTGCAGTGGAGGGAGGAGGAGGAGGAGGAGGAGAACTGGAGAGCTGGAGCAAGCAGAGGATAGGGTGGTCAATATTAAAGGAGAAGAGAGGAACGGAGGGATGTGGAGCAGGGAAATGAAGAGGTGGAAAGATGGAGAGGAGAGGAGGAAGGAGAACAGGAATGACAGAGGGGGGGACAGAGAAAAGGATGATGAAAAAAGAAATGGAAGAGGAGAAACAAAGAAGGAGCAGAGGAGACGACAAGAGAAGAAAGATCAAGAGAGAGTAAAGTGAGGAGGAGACAGTGGGCTGGGGGTGTGTTGTGTTCAAGCATCGAAGCGGTGTGTGTGTGTGTGTGTGCAGAACAGCACTAAGTCAGAGGCTGTTAAGTGTACTGGGCTGCTGCAGTTCTGCACCATTCACCATGATCTGTCACTCAGCTGGTGACACACACACACACACACACACACACACACACACACACACACACACACACACACACACACACACACACACACACACACGCACACACACCCACACGCACACACGCACACACACACACACACACACACTCTAAAAGGTTTTGTCACAGAGAGAAGATCTGAAGCTGCCACATGCAAGCATCTCTTCCACCCAGTGGTATTCATCTGACAGTCAAAGAAGGGGCGCGCACACACACACACACACACACACACACTCTAAAAGGTTTTGTCACAGAGAGAAGATCTGAAGCTGCCACATGCAAGCATCTCTTCCACCCAGTGGTATTCATCTGACAGTCAAAGAAGGGGCGCGCACACACACACACACACACACACACTCTCTCTCACTCACACACACACGAGTGGAGTGTGTGAGAAAGGTCACAGTTTTGGTCTGACGGCTGAAGCATAACAAACATGTTCAGGGAAAGAATAATCAAATCAAAATCTTGGTGGACACACACACACACACACACACTCACTCAAATCAACCGAAACATTTTTTAACCTAATCTTATTTGTCACTTTACATTATCAGAACACTGAGAATCCTGTTAGGCGGTAATGTCTGGGGCAGCAGCCATCAGAATGTAAGGAAAACACACTGAAGGCCCAGTTGGCGTAGAGGAGCGCACGTGACTGACTGAGAAACACAGCGCTTTAAGGGGAACACACAAACACACGCACACACACGGACGCTGGTGCTAGCATGGAGCATTGGGCCAATGAACAACAGAGAATAAAAAGAAGATGCCTTCAGCTGTCAGTCATTTTAACCTACAGAAATGAAAAGCGTGTGTGTGTGTGTGTGTGTCTTCTGTAGTTTAGACAAGCTGTTTCTTACTCATTTCTTCCCACACTACATCTCTTGTCAACACAGCAGGAGCAGGGCTGGACCTTACGTTGTTGCTATGAAACCCATCCCCACAATCCTGTGTGAGGTAATTGGACCTCATGGTGTTTTACATAATGAATATGGCTCCAGCTCCAGCTCTTCTGGCACAAAGTCACTCAGATGTTAATTCGGATTATCAGAAGACTGAAATAGGAAGAAATGTGAAAAGATACGGAACCTCTACAATATGATGAACTTGAGAGGCCACCCTTGTAATATTTACTGATCACTGTCAGGAATAGGAAACGGGCCCTCTCCCTCAGCCGGGTACAGGTGTTTATCTGTGATCGAGGATAAATCAGTCTGAATGATATCCTCGGCAAAGCCGCGAGCTCTGGAGACGCAAACCTGCTCAGCGGCCTGAGCTCAGTGTGTGTGGAGCGGTGGGCTGGGATATAACAGTGGCAGCACCATATAGCCTCTGCTGCATCACAGCGGGGGACGGGCACTGCTGCTGGTTATGTGAATTATTACATCGGCACTTAAAGTGGGGGAGGGTGCTGTGTGTGTGGGTTCGTGGGAAACGGGCCTGATTCTCTTCCTCCAGCAGGGTAAATCCAGCGTATTGATTAGCCTCCTTGTGGCTACACTATCGATCTTTTTGACTGCTAGACCTCAGAGATCACCGCTCCCTATGTGTGCGGCGAGTGTGTGTGAGCGTAAGTGTGTGTGTCACGTTATTAGTCACAGAACGCTGCTCCTTTGGCTGCCCTTCACACCATCCACTCCAACTAACTCCAATCGACCACAGATATGCTGCTGCAACTGCTGCAGTAGGTGTGTGTGTGTGTGTGTGCCATCCAATCTCGTGCACCTTTGAGAGACCAACTCCATCCAGATGTGCAGAGCACCTAGCGATAACACACTCCCCAAATCCCTCCCTTGAATCAAGACACACACACATACACTCTCTCCCTTTCTCTCTCTGACGAGAGCGAGCGCCAGTGTTTTCCATGATGGAAAACAGTCTTGTTCTCTTTGATAATTTATTCATGGGCTGAAAGAAAGGAAAGACAACATACGCCAGCGGTCCAAAGGGACGACAGTGATTTAGTGTTTATGGAGAGATAGACACACAGAGAGCTGGAAGGAGAGCAGAGGAGAGGGAGACACAGGGAGAGACGACTGGAGGAGAGATGAAGACGAATGGAGGTGAACACCGGACCGGGTGGAAACAACTGGCGAGATAATGGAGCCACTCTTTACATGGAAAGCCGAGTGTCCTTCCTCCGTGTCTGTGCCTCTCAACTCTCATAGCACATGACTTAAAATACTGTCAGTCTAAAAAATGTGGCGAGTGTTTTCTGACAAAGATTCTCAATGAAAGTGATAATTGCTTTTTATTTAATTTAGAAACACGTACATGTACAACATCAGCCAACCCAACATGTTCACTGTATCATTACTATGCATATTTCATTCCAAGGGACATGATACACGTCTTATAGTGAACATGCTATTATCATTTGATTTTAGGCTGAGCAGAAGAGTCAGTGCGTCTGGTTAATTTCTCATTTTAATGCCCGACATATCCCAGGGTTCCTCCTGTCAATTAATAGATACATCACCCTGTCTGCCCTTGAGCTAAAAACATAAAAAGGAATTTATTTAGCCAGAGAGGAGGGAGTGTGAGTGGATTGTGAAGGTCAAAATGCTCTTCAAGAGGCTTTCCCGACAAGCAAATACAAGAGGGCCATAAAAAAAGTCAACATGTGGAAATAATGAGCGTTGCAAGAAAATGTCACTGAGAACAAAACCATCAGTGTCAGTCGTAAAGTTATATCACGAATTGAGAGATGTGGCTCTGACAACCCGAACACGCTCTCAGTCATCTCCAGGAACAGCTTCCAGAACAGGCTGGCTCATAGTTCAACACTAACAGGCACCGGCGGACTGAACCATTTCACAGGAAGCACATTCATTTCAATTTCTGATCTGCACACGTCACATCAGCTTATCTGAATCATCTGAATCCCCAGAATGAATCACATGCATGCGCCATTCACACTGTACATTTTTCTCCTCTAAAGATTCAGACGGGGAGCTCTACCACCTTGAATTATTGATGAGGTCATACCTCACCTCTGTGTCACGTGACCTAATGTACTGCCATCTATATTTCTGGATCTTTGACTCCCCTTTTAGTTCAGCTCATCTCATCTCACGTGGGGGAGGCAAGTGCCCTACTATAGGCAATAAGAGCACATCTGCTATAACCTGGACCTACAGAGCGATGTGGAGATTAATGCACACATGGACCTTTCTGTTAGGAGACGTGTGTGTTGAGGTAAGGCACCGAACCCAAGTTTCAGTTCCTATCAGGCTGACCTGCTGTGAAGGGACAACACCGCCTGACAGCTGCTTCGACATCTGCGTTATTGCGGCTGAGGGGAAAGAACCCACACTTAACTGCACTTGATTGGAAATAAAGAAGTCAGCATCAATTACAGAATCGACGCGTCTCAGCAAATATGGCCTTAAGAGAGATGTGCAATCAGGTTCTGCGAAACGCGGATGAGCGAACCTGTAATCAAGCTTGAGGTAATGAAATTCAAATCTGGACAGATAATGAACCGAACAACTGATGTGGAATGTTTTTGTCCATTAACAATTCCAGCTGAGTGTACTCAAAACAACTGTTTGATTTTACTAAGGAAGATCCCATGAGGGAGAATGGACTGAGCAGTACTGCTACTGATTTAAATCATCATCCAGGAAGCACAATGCTAACAGCATATAAAGCCACACAGGTTTTGACAAATACTGTCCGATGTGAAAAGATGCGTGCATGGAAAACAGAGCCTTAAAGTCACAGCTTACTGAACGCATGCAGATCGCTGCGTGGAGCCGGTTCATTCATCTGCATGCAGCAGATGAATCAAACAATACTTCTGCATTAAGTCATGGTGTTTAGACCTTGAAGAGCTAAATCATTTTCTCAAATAAGATGCTTAAAATAAATCAAGTGTTAATGAACTTTTACATGACACAAACTCAGAGAAATCCCTGGTTCTACTCAGGGCAGCAGTCGGGTGATATACGCTCACACGTGCCTTTGACTGTCTCTGCTGTGACGTCGGGAACATATCACAAAGGAAACACACAACTAGCAGTTTTCCCTCCGACTGTTTGTAGCGGTCACTCATAATTGAGCATAAATGATCATCGCTCTTCTGCCTCTGAGCCAGTTGTTTCTGGGGCGTTTTGCAGGGTGGCCCCTACAGTCAGTGATTCCAGTCGCCACATGAGAGACATCTACTGGGATTTTTTTTCCAGTTGAATCACTGCTCTCTCTTTTTTCCCCCATTTAAAGCAGCTTAATTATACGCAGAGCAAAGCAGGGTAACAGCACAGCAGGCTGTTAACTTTAATGGAAACTGAGGGGAGAATGGTTGGCTGCTCCGACGCGCTCGGCTCGGAAGGAGGGTGTTAGCAAAGTCAGCTGAAACACGTTTGAAGCTTGGTGCACCGCCCAACGTGACTGATGTATCAGCCGCTGCTGCTCCTGAAGCAGCATTTTAGATATATAACCGTATTAGACAAAGCTGGTAACAAACTGCTTCCTCTTTCCTTTTTCAAGCTTGTCACATTTCATATAGAATTTTCACTTTAAACAGGTTTCCCTGTACAGATGAATGGGAGTGGTTGGCTTCATCGAGGGCTCCTCCTCTCCAAAACAAAAAAAAGACCTTGATAACTAAAATAGTTAAAATACAAAAATCAGTCAATTTAACACATACCTAACTAACAAGCTGCTCTGCTTGTTATTCAGTTCAGACGTCTTCAGTGTTCATTGTTAAGGAGGTTTTTACTGAGGGATGACATTTTCCACTGCACTCTCCCTCTCTCCTCACCCTAACCCAAAGGCAGCAGGATTAAACCAGGAAAAACACTGAATTAATCAGGCGCTCTCCTATGCTGTTCCGCGGACCACAGACCATTAAAGGGCTGTTGACTCAACTTGTATTTCTTGTGTCTTATGATCCAGACGTCGGATGACTACAACTCTGGATAAAAGTCACAGGGCAACACGGTTACTAAAAATGTCAGTGATTTGACTTGAAGTAGTCAACTGGAAATATTTAGAATCCCGGCCATCTGGCCAGCAGCTGTTGCTCGAGATAAAAAAAAAAAATAGAAATCTTTTATTTTCAAAATATGAATACAGCTATTATCTTCCAAATTAAACACACAAAGTGCTGATTGCAGGTTTCCTTCTGCAGCTGCAATGCAACAATTTGAAATTCATGAATCCCTGAGACTTTCATGTGTAAAATGAGTTCAGGAGCTGCTGGAGCCTTTGTATTTTTCACTCACCTCTTTGTTTGGCCAAGAGAGACGAGCAAAGTGCTGCTTATGTGAACATATCAGAAGAAGAAAGGAAATGAAGTGAAGAGTGAAAGGAAATGAAATATATCTGCTGATTAAAGGTCTCCTCCACTCTGAAACCGTGCGTGCGTGCATGTGCTGTGACTTTGAATGGCTTGGTGTTTGTGTGCATGCCCAAAGAAATGTATGGCCTTTCAGTCATGTACAGTATATTATCTGCAGAGGAGGATGAAAGGATATGCATGGTGTCTTTGCTGTGGGGGGGGGGGCAGGGAGGGACAGGGAGGGACGTCAGTGAAAGACAAGCAAAGTGAGAAAGTGACCAGAGAGAAACATGGCTGTCAGCACGTTTCCTCCTGCTGGAAGATTAAACGTCAGCATAAACTTAAACTAACAAGCCTCTTTCTGTCTCTCTCACACACTCACACACACACAGAAAATGTCCTCAAATTTCTCCTTGACACTGGGGCTCATCGACAGCAGGCGCAGCTGATAAGAAGGAAGACACAGAGATGAACAGTGCCACATCTCTCTGCCAGCACACAACTCAGTCACCACTCACACAGACATACACACACACACACACAAATGCTCAATCCATTCCTGCAAGAAAAACAAACATCAATGTGTAATTTATCTGCAGGTCAACTGAGAAGCTGCAGCCTCCTGATTTCATGACTTCATTGTTTTTAATCCCTGTCCAGTGGTTTCTGAGGAATCACAGACAGACAGATGGACGGACGGACGGGACCACACACACACACACACACACACACTGCATGAAATCATCACCTCCTCCAGCAACCTAATAATCCCACAGTCGGCTCTATGGACACGTCACACTCTGATTTATTTATTTTCTGCGCGGCTCATCAAGGCGAAGGCTGAATCAGTCAATCTTAACCAGTTTAAGTGAAGCATGAGACATGAGATGTTTTCTGTTCTTACGGGAAAACAGTGTAACCGTATACAAAGAGCCGGGAGCTAATTAAATCTGCATCGATTGTTAATAAACCTATATGCTGATTACTTTTGTTTCCATTAAAAATGCAATCTCTCCTTTCAGCGTCGATTTATTTCTGCCACTAGAGCAGATTTATTACAGCACGGCCCTGTTCTGAGAACACAAATAATTTCAAAAGCTCCGAGTTCACGTTTCTAATAGGCGAGGTCTGCGCACTGGTCAAAGACCGCATCAGGATTCTGATTCTGATTTATGACTGTGATTCAAGATTTCAGCCGTGCCACGAACCTAATTTCAAACAACTGGAAGAAAGTCATACACAGTAAAGTTTAAAAAATGGAAATGAATGTGTTTATTGGTGGAGTCAAAGACGGAGAAGATCTGAAAAGAGGAGGGAGTCAAACCCTTTTATTTACGTATTTATCTCTGTCATTAAATGCCTAAACTATAGAACTAGAACTCATGTAAAAAGATTTGTTTTAGAATGACGTTAAAAGCAGTCCTGCTAAATGAAAGGTATCTTTCCTTACACTAAAAAGAGGCAGACCCTGTCTCTGAATATCAAGGGACCCTCAGTGAATCACTATCATGTTTCCTGCTGCTATTTGTGCACAGACACAAGATGTGCGCTTGCGGGGAATTATCCGAGTTTGATTACTGGAATGAAAAAAAAACTCAATTAAAACAGTTTCTAAGGAGGAGGAGGAGAAGAACGGCCCCAGAATAGAAATGTTTTAAAACGTGACATGAGCACAGAGTCCAGTGTCGGAGCAGATGTGGAGTTTGAGTAAGAAATACTAATAATGCTGGAGTGTGGACCCCTGTGTGGTTACATCTCACTCTCAGTCCATACAGTCGCCCCATAGCCTACATTCCTGCTCCCTGTAGACCATCTTACACGCCTGCACACACACACACACGTTTATACTAAAGTATTCCCCCCACTGTGCGCTACAGTATTCCCTCTCCATTTCTTTGGCCATGGAAATACTGAATTTACTAACCATGACCTAGAAACACACACATTCAATGCCTCATTCACTGCTTCTCATTCAAACACACACACACACACACACACACAGTACACAGTATATCTACCAGCCCCAGCTCTGGTTAGATGTTTAGAAATGAGGACGTAGATAATCGCAGCCACTTGCATGACACAGCTGTACCGACGACCAAATCTGCAATCAGTGCCGGCACAGAGCCAAAACACTTCGTGGTCCGTAGTATGGATGTAGCTTAGATGTTTAATGATGTTTAAGACAACAATAAACTTCCTGGAGCTGAGGCTGAAGACACACCGTTCCAACACACCCTCAGTTATCAGCGACATCTTCGGTTGCTGCGTTTACGCACCTGCGCATGGAGGAGGAAAGCTAACGCATCTGGGAACAACATGAATGTTTACGAGGAGTTTTCCCTGAGGACTCAGCTCGGAGCAAGTAGCCCCTCCCCTTCTCCTGATGCAGGCCTTCAGTCTGAAGTGTTGGAATGAATGTGAAGACACCAGTCTGGTTTGTCAACTGCTGTTTTTCATCTCTATTCCATCTGTGAATGCGTCATAATGATCTGGTTCATCTGTGTAAACTTGATGTTTTCCAGGTTACGTGTAATCTATTACTCGTGTGCAGGGTTTGTACCTTTGCGTTGTTGTGTCTCTCCCCTCTATCGACGTCCTTCTCTTTCTTCTTCTCCTCTTTTTTCTTATCGCGCTCCTTCTGAGGGGAAAAAAAAGAGAGATGTTAAAGCATACTTTTAAAGCAAAGTATGCGTGTGATGAAGAAACATTCAAGCAGACATTTGTATTACAGTGCAAACACAAATACACGTCCAGCCCACAGTGAGCCACACTGACAACATGCATGTTGGTGCCACAGAGAAACATAATGAGCATCACATTCGACACTCATTGCTCACTGAATCACCATCTATCAGAACTTCCTATAGGAGGAAACATCAGGCCTAATGGTAAACATTTGCTGTCGCTCACAGCAGGTGACAAACAATTAGATCTCGTTCCTTAATGTGATTTTAATGCACGCACGATGCAGATTTAATGTGCACACATTATTAGCGTGCGGAGAGTTGATGTAATGTTTTTAGGTTAATGGCTCCGTCTTGCTTTGTTATATGTAAATGAGCCGCTGCTGATGCCAGCCTCCGTCAGGCTCCAGCTAACGACTGCAAGGATACCGGAGAGAAAGGCTTTACATTCGCGGCTATGACTGTCTCTCTGTCTGTGTTCAGTTATTTCATTCTTGTTCCGTGGGTTTACGGTGGTTTAGCATGCCGAGGGGCTTATTTCTCTGGAGAGCACAGGAAACAGTCGAGCGTGTCATCAACATTTAGGGTCATGCAAACCCCGATGAGAAGGATCTGAAGAATCTTTTGTGCTCTTGAGTGAACACGTGGAGTGAAACGTGAACGGTCGGATACATGATCAAATCTCCCACACACACAAAGACAGCATCAGCGTTAATCAAACTGGCTGATGACTGCGTATAGGTTGTTATATTGTGGCCTCGTCGTTGTTAACGTATCCATCAGTTCGTTTCGGCGCGTTATCTCCGAGGCTCTGGCAGGCACTAAGTCTCTGACTCTATTAACTATGTGTTAATGACGCTAGCATTGGGCAATTTGCTCCGGCGTCATTAGCAGGCTATTATACCGCCATCTGATCATCTCTAATAAAACAGCAAATTACAGCTGGGATATTAATCCACATGTGACAGGCACTGTTTCTAACTTATTTAAACAGCCGAAGCAAAGGATGGAGATCAACCATTCCACAGTCACTCGGTTCACGATGACACACTGATTTGTATTATCTATATCATATATGAAATGGCCACTTTATTCCACGTCACAGGGGATGCTGATTTTTTTTTTAGCACAAGCAGCCTAAGCCTGTTATTCTGATATGTGACAGTGTCTCATTTTTCCAGCCTGTCCTCTATATTCGCATGTTGGAGCAGGATGAGACTCTATCAGTCTGTTTCTTCACACCCAACAAAGACCGTGTGATTTTAATGAGGATTGGAAAATGCAGTGATTCAGTACTGGATCAAGATTTGATCAAATACTGTAGAGCTACTGCAAAATATAATGTAGGAAAATTAATATGAAAAAGAGGAACATAGTCTCTGATCTCTTTCCTACATTTAACAAAGTTCATCCAAGTGTGAAAGCCTTTAAATCAGAGCTGAAACTGGGGCTTAGTGACAGCAAGAGATCTCAAATAACGTTAAATAACAATGGCTCACATCATTTATAGGGTCTAAAAAAAGTCTGATGCCATCAGTAGTTCAAACAGTTCGTGCCTTTTTCCTTGAAACACAGACATGATGCCAACACCACAACAAATCCACAACCACCAATCGGAAACAAAACCACAGCACAACACCAGAGCACGGAGGAAACCTTTACCTCCTGTCTGCCCCTGTCAGCCTGCAGGGATGGCGAGTTGGAGGCTGGAGTGGCTTCAGATGACCTCTGCTGAAAGACAGAGTATTTCAGACACGGGGTGGGACACGGACAATAAAGGAAGGGAAAAGGGGAAGACAAAGATGGAGAGGGGAGCGTGGAAAGAGACAGAGACTTGCAGAAGGAGAAAAGTGAAGAGGATGCAGAGTTTATTATAAAAGGAGAATTCAAGCCAAGTTTGTATTCACCCTCACAGCTGTGAGGGATGAACGGTGTCCAGAAGGAAAAAACAGTGGAGGGCAGAGCATGGGCGACCTCTATTAACCTGCCATTGACCTGTGAGAGGCTCGGCGTGAACTCAGTCTTCCAGCAGCAGCAGCCGCTCGCTGTTTTCTCTAAATGTTTGTTTTAATTCTCAAGAGTTTCGGCGGGGTGAGTGCAGAGGTGGAATCTGGACCCTCTCCTCCACATCCCTGGTCTCTTTTTGTCCTTCTCTTATTTAAATTGCTCATGCTGTGAAGGTAATTACCAACTATTGCCGTCAAAAGGCTGGCATCCTGTTTGCTGGTGGGGAGTGTGTAAACGTAATCCTACTTGAGGTATTTGTGTGAGTGTGTAAATTGGCCCACCTTCGCAGTACTAGGAGAGATGGAGACGTAAAGACAACACTGACGGCTTTGCTTTTGTGTTTTCCACATTAGGAATTTGTGCAACTGGGCAATTTTTCTGCAATTTTCTCACTGCAAGTTTTACCGAGACAAGGTCACGATGTCACAAAGTGATCACTATGAAAGCCTGATGGTTATTCCCGTCAGGGTGCCAGGTTACTAAATATCTGTGGGTGAAAGATGAATTCCACGGTAGACAAATTATTTCATCACCTAATATAAAAACATATCAACCACTGCGGCTTTGAGAGCACGTCCACCTGGGCATGAAAGTGCACAGGCATTACCCTCACTGTGCATGTGAGGCGGCCCAGCTCAGACATGATCACAGAGCCAGATGGACAGAAAAACAAAGAGGCAGGAGGGACGTACAGAGAGAAGTAAGTCAAGACGACACCGAGCGTGCCTGTCTTATTAGTCCACTCCTGTTCACGCAGAAATCAAACCAAATTTTCACGGTTGACTCCTGATCCGTGTGTTCTATGGTCAGGTACGAAGAAAATTGCTCATGAAAGCTGGAACCCCCCAAAAAATTGAAAAACACTGTCCACATTGATAACTGCCTCTTTCAATCTGTCTTCGATATTCATACAGATCTGCCATCAGCTGCTTCACCACAGAAACGCTGAGATAATGAGACGCGTCAGTTTACAGATGTAACTAAACCATGGTGACACCACCTTGGCCTCCAATCTATTTTTTCCTTGTTTATTTTTTGCCATCTGTCTGCTGGCTGCCGTTCTTTAGCTGCCTCCCACAAGAGCTGCTCCTCGTCTCCACTTACTGCCTCTTCACAGCAGCTTTACATTCTGATTATCCAAACAACTAAACAGGAAACGGAATCGTCGTTAAAAGCGTTCATATGCAGGAGGAGGAGGAAAAGCAGCAAGCATGACGCCACAGGAGGTCACAACAGGGTTTCATGGGTCGTCATCATGTGAATCATGTGGCCTCAACTCAGTCCTCCTGTTTGTTAAGGTGATGCGCTAACGTACTAATCCATCCCTGCAGTGTCACTTCTGCACCATTCGCCATAGCTCACCAGCTTCCTTTTTTCCCACCTTATCAGAAGCAACAACAACAGCCTGAGAGAGGAGCTGCCCACAAAAGATCAGGCTGACAGTTCGCTTCATAAGCATCTCGCCACCGCGGCACAGGCTCAAACTGCTGCACTTACACACTGTAAATATTCAATTTGCTCTGATCATTGCAGTTTCAATATTTAAATTCTTCCTACTTTCAACTGGCTGTGTGAATTCTGTATTTAAAAAAAAAAGCGGCATTGTTCTGTAACAGCGACATCGTAGTGAATGCTGGGTGAGATGTGACCGGGCTGCAGAAGCCCGGCAGATTTATCTTACGCCATCACAGGGTTTCAGACCTCGAACAGCACCGGGGAGCTGTTTCTTTATAAAGTTGTTTTTCAGGCTTTGAGCCGTAACTTGAAACGACAGAGTTTAAGTTTGATATGTAATTTAGCAAGCAGCTAATTTCCATTTGTAGTCGTAGGTGAAAAAAAACATCAAGTGTGAAAGCGCAGTGTTGATGTTGCTCTGATGTGATGAGGACATGTGATCCCTTCAATATTAATAAGCACCGAAGAAACTGTGATCCTTATTCATCCTTCTTCATGCTGCTTCATTTGAATTCAAATATTCACATCTGTATATGTTTCTATTTATGTTTTATCTTTTTTTATATCTGTTTAGTTTTATACTCAATGGTGTAACAGAGTATTTCTTAAAGGGGGCAGAAGACTCAAGAATATCATTGCCTGCAAGTGCTTCATGGAATTGTTTGGTATATGACAATAAAACCCTTGAATCCTTGATGTTAAAGCAAATACAAAACACACCTGACAAACAGATGTACTATATATTCATTTCATACAACTAAATAAAATATTTATCACAAACTCGTCCCCTAGTTCGCTTTGAGTCTCGCTCCGTATTAAACAGGTGACCAGCCAGTGAAGCAGAGGCTTCTGGGAACCATCATCATCATCATCACTGATCCCAACACCAGCGCTTTTACAACCTCTGAATAATCAGTGGAGCAGCTCTTAATGAGCAGCAGCAGCTTCAGGGTTCTGTGGACTGGGTCGTTCTATATTTTACTTTAATTACTTGCACAATTATTGTAGGTCACTTTCACTATTTCGAATGAATATTGTAGCGGTATAAATATATATAATCCAAGGAATAGCACCTGATAGATCACTGTCACTCAGTATAATTGTGTTAATCCCAATCAGCATCAAACTAAAATCCAAAGAGCAGCCAGGCTCTAAATATATCTATTAAAGGCAGCTGAAGATGATAGAGATGACATCACTAACATCATCCGCCCTCCCTCTCCCCTCTCAACCACCTCAGGCTGGAAACTAACACTGACAGTGTCTTTTTGAGGGCAGAACAGAAGAATGTTTTCACCAGTTTTCATCTTTCTCCATTTCCATCTGTCTCCCTCCCTCCTCAACTGTTAAGGCATCAAACGGCTGCTTGCTCTTGTTGCCTGTGGTGGTGAAAGGAGTGCAGCAGAGATGTGAATTCAGAGCGTTTTCTATCCCCCTGCTTATTCTGTTGATGTCTTCAAGGGTTTTCTTCTTTTTTTTTCGCCCCAACTCCAAAAAAACTTCCATCTCCTCTGACTTTGATGCTGGCCGAGATGTCGACACAGCACTAAACAGGCACAGATATGGACTGATTGTGAAGATGAATAGAGGGGGGGGGGGGGGGGAAGAGGGGGGAAGAGGCCGGAGGGTGAGGAGGGAGAGAGGATAGATAACAAGGGGAGCAGCGTGAGCTGGGCGAACGGGGATGAACAGAGGTTGAACAGATATTAGGACACGGAGATAGCGGTGACTAGCTCTCCGCTGCGGCGAGCGCAGATAGTGATAGAGTGATGGTTAACATCTTCACTGAAACTCGTCTGCTGGGCCGACCTTTAATAGCTTAATTTGTTCTCGGACAGAGGGGCCTCGCTGAAGTAGAGCGGAATGGCCGTCCAGAGACCAATAAAACACCAAGTGTGGAGGCTGAGGGAAGCTTTAGGACGCTCCTGCTGTAATATAACACAGTGTTCTCAAAGAGTATTGAGTCATGGTGAACTCAGTCACCTCGAGCTCAGCTCTCTGGCACGATTGTGGCCACAAATCTTTCCTCAAACATTAGATGCGTTTGAGCTCTTCTTCATGTTCACCTTGTTTCCTTTGCAAAGTACATTCACTTATTCATTTCACCACAGACATGAGAGTGGGGATGAAGCAAAAGCATGCCCCCCCCCCTCCCCCCCCGCAGTGGATTTAGAGTTTGATACTTTCAACAGGTTTCCACCGAGCACCAAGCACTTACCAGAAAGCATTTTAACAAATAAGCTCTGGGAGGAGACGCCACGTTAGCTCACATCAGGCTGCCGCGCGCTCGCTGACTGCTCGCTGCATTGCATCAGACGTTAACACAATATTGTTCCGTAAACACGTTTAAGAGTGAGGCCGATGCTCATGCATCTTGATAACAGTGAAATGAAACTTGTCAAAATCATATTCAAGTTATCTTAATGCCTCCAATTCAAAACGGATTTGACACCTCTGAGACTCTAAACCTGGTATTGAAGGGAATCAGGGCAATTAGCAATCAGACTGACAAGCCGGAGACACAAACACCAACTGTTATTTCTGTTAATCAGCGTAAATGGCTCCATAATTTGAATCAACCTGTCTGCCGTCCCTTTTCCATCTGCCAATCCTCACGGAAGCTGCTACCTCCGGTCTCCATATGCCTCCTGCTCCTGGACTGTGTGTGTGTGTGTGTGTGTGTGTGGGCGTGACGTCTCTCCGCGGGTCTGTAACCCGAACATGGAGCTCTTCACCACTAATCATCTGCTCCAGTGTAAGAGCCGTGATGTTCTCTCTGCTCATTCCAAATGACACAGTCAGATGAAGGGCTGGTATCGTGCAGTATCGGCTCCAGCTCTGCAGTTATTCCCTGTGCTTTGCCGCTGTGCCGATGCTCTGCTTCTCTGTCCGCCTCAGATGCTAATAGGTCAACAGTTTGCCCGCCTGAATCCCGTCTGCCCGATCAATTTGTACATGGGAGCTCACGCTGCTCCCAAATGTCCCCCTGTGAGAGCCCTCCCGGCTTAATCACCTGCAAGCGCCTCCGCGCCCATGCACGCCACGCACAGCACAGTCACCACGCCAGAGAATTCAGAACCTAATCATCTCCAAATTGATCTGAGAAAACTTTTTATTTTATTTTTTTCTCTTCACTGCACTGAGTTGTGCTTTCGGGTTCCAGCTCTGTCCCTAACACCAGGACAAGCTGTGCCTACATTCTTATTAAAACTAAATGTTCTTTAAAAAAAAAAAGAGTAATAATAAACTGTTACATTTTAACCAATTAATCTCAAATAAGTCAAATGAAAACTGTACCACTTTCCTTGCCATTTTTCATCTTAGAATATTTTTCTAAGCAATTCAGACAAAGTCCAAAACCTCTCACAGCATTAAAGATTGTCCAATGGTTAATTAAGGGTTCACATTTCCTTGAAATTCTCTCAAATCACTTCATATAAATCACAACTGATGCACCAGTGTATTCAGATTTTAACTATGTATTCAACAATCCCAGTAAAATGAACTGCAATGTCTTGTTTAAGCCCTTATAAACGGGGCCCTGGCCAAACCCTGTGGCTCTTCTGACGCCCACTGACGTCAGAGCACAATATGTCAGTGGACACGAAGAAATGACGTGGCTGCCACAGCTGGCTGCGGAGGAGCACAGGGCGCTGGCAGCTCGTGTGGACGCAGCAGACAGGGCATCCCTCTGACTAACGCGGGCAAATAAGGCTGTAAATCAGCGCAGGCTTCCTCCAGGGCCAGTGTGCTGCTCTCCTGTGACATTTTTAGGCCAATCACTGGGCTCATCACAGAGGGTTCGCAAGATGTAATCTGATGTCTTGTTGTTTCCAGAAACACTGAAATAACCCCCCCCCCCCACCCAACACACACACACACACACACACACACACACACACACACACACACACACCTATACGAACTCACTCATGGCAGAGCAATGAGCTCATGCTGCATGAGCGATGGAAATGGAGTGGATGCACTCGTCCTCCACTGTGAAAGTACTGCAGGCTGTACTCCATTATAACACACTGCTCTCTCTCTCTCTCTCTCTCTCTCTGTCTCTGTGCATCAGACACCCATAAACAAATAAAACCGCAGCACTTCAAACACTTGTCCACTTCAGAACATGTCCACGTGGACATTAACAGGACTGTTTGACCTGGTTTGCAGCAACTGATAACAAACATCTTGTTTTCCAGTAATGAAATGTTTCGTTCCAAACAGAACCTGGTGTTGTTTTACACTGACAACTGAGGGTATATTAGTGGGGGGGTGGGGGCTTCATGCTCCAATGATCTGCTCGGCCCGGGAATCGAACCCAGGACCTTCTTCCTGTCTCACTGTGCTGCCGCCAACAAATCAGTTTTCTAAAAACTGTGACAGAGCTTTTCTATCCGTGTTGTATTTGCAGTTTGTTCCACTGTCCCAGAAAGGACCTTCTGGTTACAGCCCCCAAAAAAAAGTTCACAAAGAAGTGCAACCAATATTCCAACACACGCGAGTTCTATCTCCGGACTGCAGCCAGCTCTCCTCCTCTTTCTCCATCTGCACAAAACTGCTGAAAGTGATAATGAGTTGTTTTTAATAATCAATTTGCATATAAAAGCCGAGCCGTCTGCGTAGGTGGCAGAAACAGATCCTAGATCACAGTCTGACTGCTGGCAACGCTTCAGAGAAAGCCGGAGAAGACAGAGAGGGAGGCAGGAGGCGAGAGGGGAACAAGGAAAGTGAAGAGAGAGAGAAAAACAAAAGCGAGATGAAATGAAGATGCACCAGAGAACAACTACTGGAAGGGAGACGCTCAGAAATGTTTTGATTGTCCTGCAACTGTTGTTGTTGAATCGTGCACACATACATAATGCACGTATATACACATGCGCGCGCACGCAAACATACAAACCAATCGCTTGATTCCAAAAGTACGTGTTTTAACTTTTGGCCAAATCTATGAGTCAAATTGTTGTAGTGTAGTTTTTTTTTTCCCTTTTTTATGTTGAGAACAAAAAATTAGATCTTAAAATAGATCAATAAGCAGATTGTTTGTTCTATTAAATCAACCAACCGCTTCATCTTCAAAAGATCAGTTTGAAGGCTGTAATGGAAAATGAGCAGATTTGCTCATTACCTTCACGTGTTTCATCAGTGATCGTGTGCAGTGCTAAATAATGTTCATGTAAGACTGGCGACGGTCCCTGATGTGGTCAGGAACCTTCTCTGTGTGAGACACAATGGTGAACTCATGATCTGTTGACCTTGTGACCTCTTGGACTTCCCCTGCCATGCACACATCCTCCTCCTTCTCGAGAACTAAAGTTCCACAAGACTTGAATTATACGGAACTACCACAATAAAAGCATTTCAATGAAAAGTCAAACGTCCAAAGAATCAAAACGCACAATGAGAAGAGTCGAGGTTATATCTGAACACACACACCCCGGGGAGCATTCACACCACCCTACGTTAACGTCACGCCAGCAGCCCGCCCACAGAATCACACCTCCCAGAGAAAATCTCCCTGGAAACAATCAAGACACCCACATATTCAAACGCACACCTATACACACACAACTTGACACTGACTTACAGTACAGTGAAGCAGGCCTGTGCAGATGGCATGAAGAGCACTGCATCCTTTCAACAGATGATGGCATCAAACAGCTCTGCCTGAAACCTCAATGTTCAACTCACAATGCAGATAACGGCTGGAAACGTTGGTGACACTCACCGGAGCTGCGGTCAGGGCTTCCTTGTCGAAGTACTTTTTCCTCTCGTACTTGTCCCGGATGAAGACCTCCACGGCTCTGAGGGTGAGGGTTAAGGATGGAACTACAAAGACAATCTGCATCTGCTCTGACCCAAAGGAGAACGAGAGTTACTGTGTTTTCATCTGGATCTGTGACTCACGACTTTTAATAAGGGGCCTTAAAATAGTAAGTAAGTAATAAGATGGTCTTAAAAATAAAATAAAATCTGTCACCTGATCTGTTCAAATAGACAGTAAAAGTAGGATTTGTGCCACACACACACACGTCGACCAGACTCAGGCGTCACATTATCATTAATCCCTCCTCTCTTATCAACACATTTCAGCAGCGCCGCCTCTATCAGATCCAGCTATAGACTTGAGAAGATTGAAAACTGATGGCAACCCACACAAGTGGAGCTGTGAGACAAGGGAGGCCCGATGCTGTGTTTGATACAGAGCTTGTTTATGACTGGAGACGCCACAGAGGATGGGGATACAGAACAACAGAGCAAGAGAGGTCAGGGAATACCTGCAGGACTGTGCAGCTATATTAACCTCAAATGAGCAGCTTCACATCAAAATGAGAAGTGGCCATGAGAATATGAAGAACTCGGCGCCAACAGGACGGGCAAACTGGAAGCAGGAAATTGAGAAATGAACAAAACTAGAGTCAAATCTGATCATATTACTTGATTCATCTGTTGTCAAACTCCAAAAAAGTACGAGAATATTCATGATGTGTTTATGCTGTCGGCAAATGCAGTTTGATTCATACATAGAGGCAGTAATCACACTCTGCGCTGTGAGCTGCGTCTTCGCTGCGTCTTTATTTTGAAGGTGTTGCTGCCTGAGTCCAGATTTTTATTTGGCTCTGCTTTACAAAAATCCATATATAGAAGTCCTCTAAACATGCCCGATGACTTTTTCATGATACACTGAGGAATCAGTGCAAATATCCTGGATCAACACCAACATTTAATAGGTTGCTCTCTGACCCGTATCACATCCTTCCCCCATGCGTTCATGTGCACTGTAGCTTTTTAATGATGACGACCTGTCATCAACAAAATGTTGCACATAAGTACATTTTACAGTAGGGTCGAAATCATGATAAAAACAGAAGACCATTCTCAAACGCACACATTGACATACATGCGTAAACATACTGTACACACACACACACACACACAGATTGAGGCGGTAGCTCTTGTAATCCTGAGTGTGTTATCTGCTGTTCTCAGCCAGCGGCGCTGCTGTCACAACGACTAATGGACTTCAAAAGAGTGAAGAATGATGACCACCCGCACAAATGGGCCTGCCAGATACAAGATAGGGTATTAGAGCAGCATTTCAAACTGGGAGATTATTTATTTCAGGCGTCTGCTGGAAATATGAGCATATGCTGCGATGTTAACTACACAGCTGTCGTGTCTTGTATTGTGGAAAAGGGCAAACTGCAAACTGCTGTTATGCCACTTAAACAGACACTGCTGGAGGTGTCCCGGCCAAAGGAGTAGACTGACACACAGCGAAAACTTTTATTGTCTGTGCTCAGCTGCTCCTGCACCTCTGACCCAGCAGAAATTTTAAGGACGATCGGTCTTTCTTTTGTCGTCTCAACATAAAGAATTTGTTAACAAATGGAAGCGTGGGTTCTGCATTATTAGGATTTTCTATAAACCGATTCTATCCATCAATATATTTTGACAAGGTTTTTAAAAAGCTCGAGGCTAGAGTCTGCACATCAAACCCAATTGTCCGTACTGCTCAAAAAGAATAATCTTTTATATTCTGCTAATTTATTCTAGAATCTGTATATACTGTTTATTTACTCTAATTCATATCTGTACTTCTAATTGCACTTCTGGTTAGATGTGATAAATATATATATAAAACGTCAGACGATGCATTCGAGGAATGATAGAGTCTCTGTTCCTGGATCGACACCCAACCGTGCCTCATGCAAATCTATGGTGACGCTGGAAGTTAGCGTGCAAATACACAATAGAACTGGTTGCTTTTAGATTTGTATGTAAATCTGTTGTGACATATATGGTGGTAATGGGACCTTTTATGCAAATCAACAGCAGCATTTATGTTGACAGAGACAAACGCGTGGTGTCACCTTTTATGTGCGTGTGGAGGGACAACAGCGGTTTATAGGCGCGTACTCAAGGACAGGGACTTTATGCCAATGTATGGAGAGAGAGAGAGAGAGAGAGTTTTTATGGGGCTGAAAGGGAGGGGGGGGTGAATGAATGCCGGTAAACAGAGAATCCCAGTGCTTTGCAGGCAGAGGATACTGGTCGGTTTGTGGCCGTCTGAAGCTCTCTGGTAGGTGGGCCTCATACAGCTGCCTGGCCCTGGAGTTGCCCATGTCCACCATGCTCTGGAGGAAGAGAAGCAGGGCGGGGGCGAGAGAAAGAATGTAACGCTGCAGAGGTAATTGGCAAAAAACGCTTTCAGGAACGTGTCACATGTGGCGACTTCTTTCATACATCACATTTACATGTAACTCAATTTAGCCACGCAGACTCAGTCCCGTGCGTGTGCACACACACACACAAAGTGTCTTTGTTGGAAGCCTGACCGGTCGCGTGTGTCAAGGCTAAATTAAGAGGAGGGTGATAAATGGGGTGATGATAGGAGAAGTAGAGGAGCCGGAGTTGGAATAATCAGCCATCCAGAATTAATTAGTCATTGAAAACAGTGATTAACATTCAGAGTGAGACCCTTTCCACTCACACTGGGCTGATGGATCGGGCTTTGCCACCAAGTCACACACACACCTTTATGCTGCCTCGCACGTGCACGCCAAGCTACTGGGCGATTAGATAAATTAGTTTCACCGACACACACTCGAAAATGTTGTGTAATTCATGGTGTAATTCACTCGATGAGGCGTGCAAAGCCATTGTAGCACCTACACGTTAACTACAGTGTGTGCATGTGTGCACATGTTTACACATGTCACAAACCCACTGTGGGGAATGCACACTCAACACAACATCCAGTTTGTGTGTGTGCGTGTGCACATGAAACTGTGTTTCTGTGTGTGCCAACGACATCACACAGTGAAAAACCAAAGCAACCTGCGTTTGAACAAAACTCCTTCACTTTTATCTCTTTCTTTCCATCAGCAGTGGATGCATGTCTCCACACTTGGTTCCCATCATGCTTTAGGTGATGGGAGTGATGATGTAAATCAGTGCAACGTAAAATCGCACAGCATCAGCTGCTAGCAGCTCCCGCTGTAACCTCTTTTGATGCTTTCTTATTAAACAGACCGTTATCGGGGGTCCTCTGCTTTATGTAGAGATCAGTTGAAATTTAAGAAAAGACACGAGCAGCGCTGCCGAGACGTGGGGAGAGCAAAGCTAAGTTCTCCTTTTCCATTCATACACGTGTGTTTATACCTGGATCTGCTCAGACGTCCACTGGTCCAGATTGACAGATTTCACTCTGGAGATGTGGACGCCCAGGTTGCGGTGAATTCCAGCACAGCGGATACACATGAACACGCCGAGGTTCCAGGACGCCCATCGAGGCCCTGCGGAGAGAAAGAGACAGTTCTGCTTTAGAGCTGTTCTGCTCCCAATGTCTGATCAATATGGATGAATAATATAAACCAGCTTTATCTGACTACCTCTCCAAACTGAGCTCTGTAGCCCAGAGAAGCTTTACTACCGGGCCAGGTGCATACTCACATACCTTTTAAAAGGAAGGGGAGACAGCACTTTATTTGCTTTATTGCATGAGAGGACGGTAACGCACCCGTGGAGATAAATGAACAGAGCGCAACCCTGTTGGACAACGACCGGATAAGCGGGTTTGAAGACGTCCTCAGTCATGATGAATTTGAACTCAGCAAAGAAATGAAGAGGAAAGGAAGCATCTACACCCCATTGTCCTGGTGCTTTCACAAATCAAAGGTGGAAAGTGTTCGGCTGCCAGGTGCAGTTTTCAGGTGTCTGGGTTCTCGTGAGTGTGGCGAAGCTTTCATTCCAAACAACGGATGTTTTCTACCAGAGCTGCACAGAAAAAGAAAAGTGACCCATCCCCAGACGCTGCAGCTCAGAGGTCACATTTTCAACAAACTGTTTGACCGACGAGGGATTTGTGCAGCTGAGGCAGGTCCAGTTCACTCCCGGAGTCAAGCCCACGCTCCAGAAGTTATTAGAAAAGATTTAATCCAAACAGGACAAAGATTTAAAGCCTGTACTTCGGTGAAATCTCAGTTGAGAAACTTAGTTTGATATTGCAGGGCGTACACACACTTTATTTTGACAGACATTCTTATCGAAATTGCTTGGGAAGTAATATTCCAAATCCCTTCAATAAATCTTAATGGGATTTTATACTGGAGCAAAGTGTGGTTTGTTTGTTTGATTTCATTTCTGTTGGCAGAAAAAAAATGTTTTTTTTTATATAAGTACAAATGTGTTACAGTTGAAGCAGCAAAAGACATTGTGAAGACGTATCTTGTCGAACATAATTTCCTACTTGTATTCAGTGATTCATATCTTTAACTCAGTGTCACAGTGATTAAAAACCTAGTTTCTAATTTGATATGTACTAGAATAACCTTTAGGTTGAATGAAAGCAGCAGACTGTGAAAACCTGATGTTCAAAAATGAAATAAAAATAAGAAAATCACCCAAATTACAATTATCCACAGGGTGTGATACGGGGGGCAGGGTGAACTTATCCTAGTCTCACATGGCACAAAAATCATCTTGCGGTCATGTAAAAAGCTTTGAATGAGCGCAAGAACCAGAAGAAGTGAAGAAGACTTTAATTCTTGTTGACACACAAACATGCACTGTCTGGTAAGAGAAGGGATGAGAGTTAGGAATCGTCCTTTGAGCCAAACATTGACACCAAAATCTGACATCACGCTTGGTACGACCCAATGCTGAAGATCTGTAATTATTATTATGTGTTGTTTTTATTAATTACAATCATTTGTATTTGTATGGATATTATTTAAAAAGATGTCCCATAAAATCACAAAATAATCTAAATAATAATACAAAGGTAAATACATTTTAAAGGGGGTGGTGTATACATATGACATAGTTATTGGATATTGGAGGTGCAGGTCTGTTAAAGAAAGTAGTTTTGGCTCCAGGCTGATTTGGCCGTGAGTAGCTTCATCATCATCATCATCATCATCATCAGTGCCATCTGACTTCAGAGTGGTCATGCCAGAGGAGCAGTGCCAGCCTCGGGCGCTAGGGAAAGGAAGGTAAGTATGTTTCAAGAACTGGAATGGCAGAGTACACATCTCTGCCAAGGCCCAACAGTCCGCTCAGATTTCATAAAGATCCATGAAGTATACCCAGGGAAACTGGTGAAAACAGCATCAACGTAATGTTAAGGATTTAAAAAAAATCCCACTCTAGATCCACATCAATATGTTTTGGGTTCTTTCCTGATCTATATCACAGCCTTCCACCAAGCTGCAGAATAACCCATCCTGTTGTTTCCAGCGGACGGGGCTGAAAGCAAATGACCTCCTTGGCGGAGGTACAGACACGACTAAAAGACCATTACACAACAAACTTCCAAAAACTCTGGCTCTGCCAGATCTGCATGGGGATAAATAGAGGATGGCACGGGAATGACAGTCAAATCATTTTAATGGACTAGTGGCAACAGTCCCTCGGCACCGTCTCTGGCTCCGTCCCTGTCCACGCCATGAAGCTTACGATCGGTCAATCTGACGGCTGAAAGCGACTTTTAGAACAGAAAGTGCAAAAGGATCCGATTTTATGGATCCAGGCTGCGCAGCGGTGTTGAGCCGGACAGGGTTGGATGGCAACAGGCACGCATGCAGCCCACGGGCTCGGCGTCTCGGGTAAGAGCATCAGTGTGTTTATGCAATGGCACTAATGCACTGGGAGGCCTAAAGGGGTATTAAGGTGGATGACTGAGTGTTAAGCCTAAATCAAGCAGCTCAGCCATTGTAAGCTGGACTCTGTCTGCAGGATATCTATCAGTATGGATTGGACTTCACTTTGGTGTGTTGACACACACACACACACAGCAGGTCCATGTATGTATAGGCTGATATCATCAGAATATTTTTAGGGATGTTTAACCTCCACCAATGAGCTCGGATTTTTTTGCTTCATGATTGACTGTTTGTTAGCAGGATTGGGCAAAAACCACTGAACCAAATATATTAAAATGGTGGGTTATGGGCCGAGACAGAACTCATTACCATTTGGAGTAGATGGGCCTGAGGGTGGGGGGGTGGGGGGTGGGGGATCTAGGATTTCTTTTCCAGGTGGGCCAATGGGATCGACATTATTATTGCTGTTTGCTTGTGCGGCTCACATTTTTCGCATTAAATGCTCATTTGAGTGATGCTAATAGTTGAAGTGAAAAGAGAGAGAGGAGCTCATTTGAGGCTAATCAGGTCAGCCGTCTACAAATTGGCACGTGTTTGCATTCTGTCTTACACACACACACACGGAGAGAAAACATTCCACTTTCATGAAGGTAAATTTGTTTTTCACATCCTGTGCTATAAAAAAAGCACCTATGTCTGACCACACGTATCACAATGTGTAAACAAACTGATCCATGAAGACACACACAAAGACAATATTACAGACACACGGCTTAATGAATGTGCAGAAATATTCACTTATACATTCAGAAAACTCACACACACTGAAACAAACAGAGTCATCTCAGCTGGGACACACACACACCCTGAAGCCTTGGTGAGTGACAGCGGAACCTTCCAACTGGGAAGGGGGGGGGGCAGCTATCCGAGCATGAAATTAAAGCCCCAACTGTCAAGCTGAGGACAGTCAGGACGACGACTGAGGTGTGTGTGTTTGATGCGATGGTGGTGGCACACCGGGCAGAGGTGACCATACATGTGAGGTCCACTCGTCCACACAGATCGATCTGGGAGATCTGGTATTCAATTCTCTAGGCACATTAGGGTCAGACACTTTGAGACAGCTGACATCTGAACATCTGAACCTCCAGATGTGATTCAGAGTGAAGACCCAAAGTTTGAAGCTTTAAGGCTGAAGGGTGCAAACTTTGGGGACACGGACCACATCCGACTCGACGCCTTCAAAATCCTCAGGGACCAATAACACTGCAGCCTTAATCTGCTCCACACCACAGCACCCAGAAATCCAAGTGGGCTGCTGTCACTACCACGATTCTGCGAGAGCATTCGCTCAAGGTTCTCACACATCGCAATAAAAAAGTAATGTCTTCTTGTAAAACATCCTAATAATTTGACATTATGAAACCAATCTAGTTCTTTTCTGTTGGACTTCTAGGACTTGCAGTACAAGGGCTGAGTGGAGCAACAGCCAAGAAAATACCACAAAACCAATCCTGTGAGGAATCATTCTAAAGGTTAACAACATCCATTTCCTAATTTTAATAAATGCATTCTTACTAAATTGCACAAAGGCATCCAAAATTCTGCAGCTGCAACTGGAGAAGAGGGACGGGCCAGACACTGAGGAGGAAATAAAGAAGAGCTGTGTTGCTCCCTGCTGGTTCGTCAGTGTGATTCAATGTGAGCAGTGAGGAGGAGGAGGAGGAGGAGGAGGAGTAGCGTTTTCCTTTTGACAAAATGACTCTTCTTTAGAGGAACCCCTAATAAAAACTCATCATGTGATAAACAGCAGACATTATCCCAGGTAATACAGGCTGAGACAGACATGGAGAGAACAAGTCTACGCTCCACAAGAAGCTTGTTTCGTTATTAGACAAATGATTCACGCTGCAGAGAAGATTTAGAGTCTTTTACTCCCTTTAGCATTTTAATGTCTCACACACACAAACTGAGAAAAGTGAAGATAGGACGCTCTCTGCTGGTGAAAGGCGGTAGTGTAGGTGATCCACCCATCATAAATTAAGAGATGTTTAAATTATTATCATCATATAAATTGCATCAAAGGATCCACTGATGAAATTATCCCATTAACAACACTGCTTGACCATGCAGAGCTTGTAAAACCATTTTTATCAGGCTGCTCAAAAACGGATAAAGTCAAACACCACTGAGTCATGCTACGATTGTGCTGCCTCATCGTTTTAGTTTATTTAAACCCTCACTACATTGCACCAAATCTGAAAAGAGTACATGCGCATACTATACTTTCTGCTTTGTTCAATGACGTGTTAAAAACCAACTCATTTATCAAGGATTCCAATAATCATTAGCAGCAACTTGTGGAACTACACACAGGTTAAACTAATTAAAATAGTTTCCCCTATAATTCACTGTGACAGTAAACTGCAGCTTCTTTCCTCTGCAAAACCAACCTGACCTTCACACATTTCAAATGTGTACGATTAAAAGGTGTGTGTGCAAACCTTGGGTCCACATTAGCGTTATTGCGCGTGCGTGCCCGGGGCCAGTGTTTCATGTGCGTGACAGCACAGAGGCACCAAGACCAAGGACAGGTTGTCAGAGCTCTGAGCGGCCTGCAGGCCAAGATCTGCTGTGCCAGCACAGAGGAGAGCATGTGCCAGCTCAGAGCACCCCCCGCCACAAAATAAAGAACACTGACATTCTGTCCGTGCATGTGTGTGTGTGTGTGTGTGTGTGTGAGAGTGCTTTCTGTAAAGAGTTTCAGTCACATTGATGAAAGGAGTGTTCAAACCAGAAACACAAATTATAGCCAGGACTCTTAAGTAGTAGATGGACTGAGGTGCCAGGGAAGTGCAGTCAATCAGGACTTGATTTTTTCTCTCTCTACACACACACACACACACACACCCAGAGCATGCAGGGCAGTGTGTGTAGACAGGAGATGAGCGTGAGGGTGGAATTACAGCTGGGACGAAGGTGAGTCACCACACTGCAGTGGACGGCGGGCCGGCCACACCCTCACTACTCACCGACAGCAGCAGGCAGAGCGGAGTTAAAGGACACATCATGTTTGGTCAGGCCAAAGCCTAAAACAAACTGATCAATCCCATCACAGCCCGGGAGACAATCAGCCATGGAGTGAGTCCTGGCTTTAAAAAACAAAATCAATAAAGGCTAACACACAGACTGTGGTGTGTTTGCAGGGAGACAACTTCACAACTCAAGGTCCTCTGACTGGACAGGTGTTCAATGCATTTATCATAGAAACAAACAAACTAATAAACATATCATAATTAAAGCAACACTTATTATCTGGAGTAATAGCGCCCTCTGCAGCCATACTTGGTGACACAACCTACTGGGCTCTGTGAGAGATGAGGGTGAGTAGACTGTGCAGAGACACTTCTAAACATGACGGAGAGCCGACAGGCACAGACACTTCAGCGGGAAGTTCAAAGCTAAAGCAGACGCCACAAAAGGGGCAGGGAAGGAAATGGGAAGGAAATGGGAAATGCATGAGGAAATGAGCGACAGCCTCTGATCAGACATTTACATGAACATCTGTCCACAAAAGGAGTTTAAACAAAGTGATATATGGAGCAGCCATGTATTGTTAGGCAAACAAAAACAAATAAGAATGAAATGAAATGATAGTAATGAAAATAATATAGTACTTTATATGTTTTTATACTAATAGTTGGTCACTGTGGATGTACTACGAGATAATCTGGGTTTAGGGTGGCAGGATGGAATCATGACGTGTGTTCAGATGAGGATATTTATTTTAATCAAAAGCTGGAACCTGAGCAGCAGGAAGTGACTGATCCCAGCATCCATCCCTGTGTGAGGGAGGTCCTGTTCAGAGTGATGACGCAGGAAGCGTCTCATCTTAGTCATAGGTACCCCGACACGTTCAAACTCCAGGCAAAAGTCAGGGAATTCCAGAGTCATCCACAGACACATGCCTCGATTTGCATGCATAACAACCATCACGATCCAGAAGCCATGTTGCAGCATCAATTGTGTGAATGTAATTGCATTAATAACGCTCTCCTGGAGTACACTTGTATTAATTAAAAACAAAAAGATTTGCACCTTAATCCACAACAGTGATGCTATGATTTATTTTACGTGTGCCGAATAGAGGAGTGGTGCCTTGAGTATTATGAACCCTATTCTAACAAGCTGTAATGAACACTCGGTGGAAAGAGAAATTAAACTTTCACATTTTTGAATGGGGTCTGGTGGGCGGCTGCTCCACACGAGGGCAGATGTGAGGCGTTGGCTGCAGGTGCAACAGTACAAGTGATGTGTTTAAGGTCCAGTGACCACGGTAAAGTTCAGCTCTCATTTGATGTTGCCTTCACAGGATACGTATATTTTCCGCTCATAAATAATCCAGTCAAGGACACGACATCGATACTGTCAAGTTGGACGGAGCCATCCAATGAGAGACCGGAACTAGGAGCCACTATATATTAAAAAAAGAGGACCTTCGCTGCCAATATATAATATCGATATAAAACATGATATGAACAACACTACAGATCGTAGTGGCTGATTTGTACTGGTATGTTTATTTCTTTTCGCTTTGTAATACAATGGTCAGAAAATAAAAAGCGCTTAAGGTAGTTTATTTTGAAAGCGCCGAGCGGAAGGGGTGCGTTCCTGTCGCTATTTGCACAAATGTCGCTCGATGTTATTCATTCTCACGTTATTCCTGACTGCACGAGCTCAAACCTGTCACACGTTTGCATCGAGCCGAACAATGAGTGCGTGAATCACGCACCTGACTGTGAAACCAGTGGGGGAGGGGGGGGCACAGAATAAAGTGATTCCGGTCAAGATAACGCTGGAGTTAGCTGCTAGCTTTAGCACCAGCTCCCTCCTGCGTGCACCTCCCCAGGCTGCCCCCCCCCCAGAAAGAGGAACAGGCGTCCGTACCTTTAGCTTCGCAGTCCGCACAGTACTTGTTGTCATCCTCCCTCAGCAGCGTCGACAGGATGGTCTGGTGCTGCTCGTTGAGTTTCTGAGCCTTCTCTCTCTCTGACCGGGTCGCCATGTCTCCACGGTGCGAGAGGGGGGGTGGGGTGGGGGGGTGTCCCGTTGGTGTGGAGACGATGGTTGGACACCACAGCACAGACCCGAGCGTGTTAGAGACGCTGAGACATCCGCTCTGATGAGTCCAGATCAGCCGGGGACCTGCAGCAAGCTAACATGGCTCCATCAGCTGCCTCCTGCTGCCTTCACGGCTGTCGGAATTTTGACACGTGCGCACGAATTACAATGAGATCCACTGAGCGTGCGTGCTGTGTCCAAACCATATCACATTTACTATGCCAAGGTAAACATTTCCAGTGCAAACTCAATTGCTGTTCTCCCATACCAACAGAGGAGCTACAACCCTGATTCTTCCTCTACATCTTCCCCTTAACTTTCCGACCAGTCTCACCAGTGTCCAATGGTGTTTGCGTCACTGGACGCAGCTGTGAGCCTCAAAAGAATCGAAGTTGGTGTTTCCCTGTCTGGAGTTCTATCTGAGTTAGATATGAGAGCCTGTTAGCGTAGACACAACCTACTGCTCAGACAGAGAAATACAGTATATTCCATATACCTAATACACACACAAGGATTGCTGTTCTCTCTCTCTCTCATTGATCTTATCAACCCAGAAATATGATTATATATTTATCACTCATTCATTGCATCAATGATTCATGTGAAATGGGGCTGGTTCTATAAAGGGCAGGGCAGACTCAATCTGCCGGAGCCTTCATTACAAGCTCTCAAGATAAAGCAACACTCTTTTAGTCTTGACACACACACACACTCATGCATCACCCCTTCTGGTTCTGTGGTTCAGGCTGAGCCGGGAATCAAACCCCCAACTTGTCAACCTGTGGACAACCTGCCCTAGCTCCTGAACCAGAGCGATCCTGTCATGTCACGTGTGATGACCTGAATAATAATATGAGCTCGTCATAAAAGTCATAAATAGCAGAATTCACATTTTGGTTGCGTGAAAAATTTTACTGTAACACTTTTAATTTGGACAGACAGAGGGAGAAATGAGACAGCAGTAAAGTGTTAGACAGTGACATGGCACAGGCAAGGTAGCAGGTTATTCATTTAAAAAAAAAAAAAGATTATAAAATTAAAAAAATGTTATCGGGAAAACCCGCAGTAGGATTCATTAAAAAACTTTGACAACAAGGGAAAGTACAAATAATACAAAAAGTTAAAACAATTACAATAAATTAATATCAAATATATATATATGTCCCTCAATTCAGGTAATTATTGTACCAAAGTCAACAGAAGCTACACATACAGTTCACTTTAGGTTAATAGAGCAGTAGTTAGCTTGGAAAAGTCTGAAATGAACAATAAGAAATGTTCAGACTCTTTTACTTCATCTTTAGATCAACATGAGCCAAAGCTAAAGCCGCACCTGTGACATCATAATGACAGCAACATGAATCACCTCTAAAAATACAGCTGACCATCACAAGAGGGAGAAATGAAGTGGCCTTAGCAACAGCTCCTCAACACAAACAACAAGAGATCAAATAAATAGGAAATGTTGCTGATGTGATTCAGCAGTATCATCTGAAAACCTGTGGACACACAAAAGATGCAACCACCTTCACATTTTGACTTTCACATTAATGCCTATGTCCACTAGAGGGCAGCAAAGGCTCAGACAATCCCTGTGTCCTCAAAGGAGACACATATCCTTCATCCAGCAAAAGTACCAGTCAGATATTTGGAGCAGTGTCGACTGCACACTTAAATAATATCCGCACAAGTGAGCCACAGTAACGGCAATGACCAGCGTTCCCTCAGAGCAACCACAGCTAATGGTTTCTCCCACAGATGGAAGATGTCAGTGGTAGGATTGATGGATTCCGACAGGGAGTGGGGCTGCACCGATCAATTCAAGAAATTAGAAAACCTCGCGTAGGCCAACTAGCAATTCAACTGAAGATTAGTATGATGAAGCCTTTGTCTCTGAGACAAAACTGAGATCATCTGTATTAAATCACAAGATGCGTTCATGAAATAACGGCATTACAATATGACGCAAACTCGTCTTTTCTGATTGGGTTCAGCGTGTGTGCAAACATTTATCGATGCTTTTTGAGTGACTGCTAACAGCTTCACTGTCAACCATGAGTCACATGTTTGTTCCTGAATAAGGGGGGGGGGGGGACTGGAGTGTTTTCATGCTGTCTAACCAGTTTGTTTACAGTACTAATATTCGATCGATGTGTAATTGTGGGAGACTATAAGATGATTGTAGAGACAGTTAACACACTCTTATAGCATCAGCCTGGTACCCTGGACAAAAAGCCAATGCCAATTTTAAATTGAACAAAGAAATGAATGTTAAAACGTTAACCACAGACATTACTTAAAGTTTCTAACAAAAAAGCGTCTGTCTTTGAGACAGGGAAACAATAAAGACAAACATGCTAATGAACAGCAGGGTTTTAGATCTCCAGCCACGAGAGAGGTCTTTAACCTTTGGTTAAGAATGGAATTTATCCAGTTATTACTCGCAGCTGTTGTCTGCTGTTCTCTACGATAGATTCATCTAGAATTGCTCTATGTTGCCGAACAAAATATCATGTTAGTTTGTAACCATCAACTAAATTATCAAATAAGAGGAAAAAGTCACAGCTTATTGATACATGCTTGTTAACCCTGCTTTAGCTTATTAACTAGCAAACACAACTCAAAACAATCAAGATACATTTCAGACTCCTTGGTGCACGAATGCAACTTTACAGTGTTAGCTAAGATTACTGAGACGTGTGGCCATTGTTAGTGGAGCAGATTTGTGAAGGAAATGTCCTGCTGTCTAACAAAGTTACGGTGGCCCGACATTAAATGGGAAATAAAGTCTGGTGTGGTATTCTATGAGTGCATTTAGCATACTGAGCCAGCTGGGCCACTGGGGACTCTGGGTCAACATGTTGCACGGGACAAATTGTCAAAAAAAATAGGCCAAATTCTCAGCCTGCTGGGTTAATGTGTAACATTGTGAACCGATGGTCAGCAAACAGAGAATTTGTCCGGTTGATTGGCTGAAAAGGTTTCCTAAACTTTTCAAAATGACAGAAACTCACAAACATTTTCACTTTCATTCGCATTTTGGCAATAAGTACGTTTTCGACAGTTGGTCACCGTATTTAAGACAAAGACAAACACTCGGTAATGGTCTGCAATAGAAAACTATGGCTGTGAGTGTCTCATGCACGACGGAGCATTAAACACAGAAACAGAACTAGGACCTCTCTGGGAATGGTTTAAAGGCTTTTTCAATACGCTTTATCACAAATTTAATAAAGATTAAAAAGTACAATAAAAGTATGCTTTGAATTCAAATTAAATTAACTTTTTTTTGCGATGATTGATGATTTTCATATATATTAAATCCCAATTTACATGAAAACACTTGTTGGGAAGCCAACGACTGAGAGCTGGTCCAACGACCACATCCTAAAACAGCAGCAGCAAGTAAACAGTGGACTGTCAATGCTGACACTATGGCACTTTTTTCCTTCACAATTGAAACCATTAGTGGCCTTGTTTTGTTGTTTTTTTTCCATTGGACACCAAATGAGACATGTGTCACCTCAGCAGCAATGTCAGGATTGTTGAAAGGTCTTGCTGAGTTCACAGGACAGACTCGATTGCTTCTGGAGTTCCCTCCAAGCCTTTGATTTGGTGCATTACTAGAGGCGAGGTCTCCTCCTCTGCCTGGGCGTTGGCCACCGCCTCCACCTTGACCTCTGCTAGCTCCTCCCCCTGCAGCTGCTGCTGCTGCTGCTGCTCCTGCTGCTTCTTCATCTCCATCTGGTTGATGTGGTGGAGGATTCCCGCACCCAGAGCATCACCCTCCACATTCACCACCGTGGTGGTGCGGTCCCTGGGGACAAAGTGGACATCCAGTAAGTATCACACAGCAAAGGTCCATCGTCTTTTTATCAGAAGTGTAAAATAACATTATATCGTCAAAATCGGACCTATTTTTATGTTTTGTTTTGTTTTTGGTGTGTGTCATTGCCAAAGTGTTCCCTGGCACTCTGATGTGTTGAGCTGGAAGATGGACAACAGGCTGGACACTCTCATTGTGGACATCGAAGAGGCAAAGTAAAAAACAAACAAGGCCGATTATTGGAGCATAATTCATTCGTTGGTGAGAGCTGAGAGTGACCAGAGAATGTGGGACACGTCGACCTGGCAGAGCAGTTGTTGTTGGACCAGAAAAACGTTTGTGTGTTTGCTGTTCTGCTTATTTGATGTTGTGAAGTAGTGGGTTCCCTCGTTTATCATCAGAAGCCTTGTTAACTCATTTCAACAGCGGTGAGCTTTGACAGACATCATCCTCGTTCATCTATACCTGGCCGCTACTTGCTGGCTGCGTTAGCGTGTATGCTACCGTCCTACTCTGAATCAAATGCACGTTCCTCAGACCAGCACTCGGATTTGAAGACTGTGAGTCATATGTTCCAACGGTAGGGGGAGCCCAAGTATAGCTGGGACTATACTTTAGAAATCAAAAGAGTACTGAAAACCCCATATGAGCGAATACATGGAAAAGCAGCAGGATTTAACTCTTGAGGAACAGGGCTGTTGAATCTTCCAAACCTGTTGTTGTGTGGCCAGGTTTCTGTACCACCTGTGGCCAATCAAGGAGCAGTGCGTTTTCAGATGTGTCCCAGCTTGGATGTTTACTTTGTTATTACAACACGGTGGCGCTGAGGGGAATTACAACAGACACGCTGTTCACACTGTGTACCTTTGCTTCCTGCCTGTTGGGAAACCCCAGTCTAGTTTTGCTTCCTACAACATTGGCACTGTGTGCGGATACGTGAGCCCCCGGATTTTTGTTCATTTTCCAAAACCAGAGTCACTGGGTTCACAGGTTTTACTCACACTATCCAGTCAACAGCCAGCATGAGGGACAGGTCGTTGGTTGGCAGGCCGATGGCCTCCAGGATGATGGCGATGGTGATGATGCCGCCGGCTGGGATGCCTGCTGCGCCGACGCTGGAGGCCGTGGCTGTCACCCTATGTTAATCAGTGACACCAAGAATTAGAAATGCTCCTTGAGTGCCAGTAAGGAGCAAGAGGACGTCACATCTCTGCACGGGAGACTCACAGGATGGTGAAGATCTGTCCAGCGTTCAGCTCGGTGTTATTGAGCTGAGCAATGAAGACGGCGGCGATGCACTGGAAAATGGCCGCCCCGTCCATGTTGACCGTGGCTCCAATGGGAAGGATGAAACGGCTGATTCGTTTGTCCACGCCGTTATTCTCCTCAACACACTTGATCATAGAGGGCAGAGTGGCTGAGCTGGAGAGATACAGTACAGTCGTGAAGTCACAGCATCTTTGCCAGCGGTTTTTCCTTTTTACCTATCAATCAAGTCGTGGACGGGATACCTGGAGCAGGTGGCGAAGGCAGTGGTGAAGGGTGTGATGAGGCCTGACAGGAAACTGAAGGGGTTCTTGCGTGTGAAGCCGAAGTAGATGAGAGGCAGGACGACGCCCCCGTGGATGACGTGGCCCAGGATGGAAGCAAAAATGTACTTTCCCAGACTGGTGACCAGGAGAACCACATCTTCCATCTCTACAATCTTACTGCCCACCAGGAACATGATGCCGAATGGGATATACCTGCAAGACGAGAGAAACTCATGAGCAGATGAACTTCAGATACTAAGCAGCTGTAAAAAAAAATCTCACATGCCTCTGGGTCTACTCACCACATGATCCAGGACACCAGCACCATAGTAGCCTCATTGAAAGCATTGAAGAAGCGAATGAGTTCCTCCCCTTCCTCTCCCAGCTTTTTCAGAGCCACACCAAACACCATGGCAAATAAAACCAGACCCAAGATGTTCATGCCGTCTATCTCTGAACCGATAGGAACCTGAAACACACAACCGAGACACAACATAAGGTGACTGATAATGACGTGAAACGTCTGCGCTGGCTGACACAGCTCACTTTCAGAATCAGCTAATTAAAGCTCCAGGGTACTTAAAGCCTTTTGAGAGAAGGTGGATTAACGGGTCCAGCAGCCCAGCAGGGCTGTACTCAGCTAAAAGCTCACAATCACAACATATCACCAGCAAAGCAGCTAAGGGGTTATCAGAATCAGAATTGAATTAGTTTTTGCAGGTATTAGGCCAGAATCTGAAGTATAAGAGGGAATATGAAATGTCATAGTTACTACAAACTGCCCTTTATACAACACATTTCATCGAAATCAACCCAACATGTCATCATAATCTAAAATGCAGTAAAGCCTGTGCCAGTCCATCCAACAGTTGTAGAGACATCAAGGGAGCATGTCTGTCAATGTCATTTCTTCCACATCTGTCTGGACATATGTGCTGGACTGGTACATGGGTCAACTCAACACCTTGGACAATAGCACAGATAATACACAGTAATAGTACAGTAGTAGCTCATACAGCACCAGTGCTCAGGTCTGGGGGCAGTTGAATGATTCATTGAACTGGATGACGGATAACGAAGAAGGACAAGGACAAATCCTGAGCTCAATCCTCTCCCATTGTCCCGAGTTCTCCCACAGCCCTACGAGCTTCATCCCCTGGCATTCGGAGGGAACTGTCCACCATGACCCCTGACAGACAAATACCATGGACCGATGCCAACATCACATCTCCCAGTTGTTCCCCTACACTGGGACAATGGGGTCAAGCCATAGCTGCTGGGGGGAAGAGTAGTAGGATGATAAGATAACGATAATTATTCTATATTCTATTCATCATTTAGCAAATAAGATAATCTGAATAAAATATGGATGTGCGATTGAGGCTGATTTCTTTTAATGCTACTTTTATGCTTCCGACAAATGAACCTGTCTATAATCCAACACAGCAGCTGGTCTTAAAAGGAGCAACTCTTTACCCTCACGCTCTCAGCAATTACTGGCGTATTTCAAAGAATGGATTTTTATCTTATCTGTTTCTGGTCCTGAGACAGCCTTGGTGAAGATAACAAATAATCCAGTCCTTGTTGGTGATGAAGGGTGAAGGCTGCATCCTCCTTCTGTTTCGCTTCACTGCAGCCACTCAGAATGGCCCTGCTGTGCATCCACTCCAGCCCTGTCCTTGACTCCTTATCTTCAAATTCTGATTTCAGTCATGGGGTCAATCCCTTGTCCATTGTTGTTCCCCTCCGATAAGCTGCCCTCAGGTCACATCGTCAGTAAAGATAAAGTATTTATGATGCTGACTTTCTTTCTGTTAATTTGTTTAAACACTGTTTTAATGATAACGCTGGCGTGAAATGACAAACCAATTATTCAAGTTAAACGTTAACATCTACTGCGGGCCATTCAGGACCAGTGGTTGTGAATCCCAGTGTCATTTTTTAATCAATACATGGAGAGTGACCATTTAGTTTGAAGTTTCTCAAGACAAACCAAAATGGTTTACAAGACACTCAGAACATGTCAGCAGCTCTCCATCAACCTTGGAACCACGTCCTAAAACAATCATTTGACAGTCTCACAAACACATTTGCTCTGGTTCACTTCAGGATCCTCGTTACCTTGGCGTCTACTGAAGCAGCTCACATTCCCACCAGTGTCATTAGAACCAGTTGAATGATCGCCTGTGAGATTTGCATTGACCGAGTATTTAATAAGAACAAGTCTTTTATATTGTCTCTTTCAGTCCAAACCCACTGATGTCATCACAGTTGACCTCAGAAAAACTGCTGTTATTGACTCTAGCTAGCAAACAACTTCATGCAGTGCAGTGATTTCCACTTGTGTACGTGTGTACTTCCCCTGCATGTTTTAGACAGTGTGTACCTTTTGATAGAGGATGGTTCCATTGGTGTCGTTGCCCACAGCAACCATCTTGTAGTCGGTGGCATACTGAAACACGAAAGACAAGAAAAGTTGATGCTGATGCTCATTTATATTTGTTTGGTTCATACTTGTCCAAAATGGGCTTTCTGCTTTCAGGCAAAATGTGCATATTCAGAGCTTGAGTCCATTCAAAGACCTGATGCTGAACACGTTTTCACTTTGACTTTTCAAGCTACTGTTTCCAACTCCATTTTCATCTCCATCTTCTCACCTGACTTTATGAATAAAGTTACCCAACCCATCTCACACTTCATGTTTAAATGTCTGTTTCAACATGTCAGCGCTTGTCATTTTGTGTAAATCTCCCCTCTCCTCTGGTGTCTTGGTTTAATCCACACTTGGAACCCTTCCACGGGGGCTCTACCACAGTATAGGCCGGGTGGGTGGGAGGATTATTGAACCCTTTGACCTGACTGCACTTTGAAACACAGCTCATTCTGCCTGCTCGAGGTCACTGCCGTGCTTGCAGCTTTATCATTTCTGCTCGTGGCTTTAGGCACCTATCTGTGGTTATACATTTGAGCATGTGTGCGCTCTCTTCAGCGTTGTATCCCCCGGGTCCCCAAATATTGAACTTTCCTGCCTCTTTTCTTGGCCTTTAAAGACCCGATCATAATTCTAGGAAGTGGAGCAGCGGGCCATGTTCAAAAGCAGCGAGGCGAGGTGGGTTGCTAGGCTGGCTGGAATGGAATGGTTTCGTCATGGTAACGGCTGGTAAAGGACAAGGAAAAGAGGCATTTGTTCGAGCAGCCGGTGTCTATAACGACGCCTCATTAAGAGGCTCTCAGCGCTACTGTGCAGCGAGTGAACACAGAGTGGCATCTGCGCGGCGACGGTGGAATAAATTCTGAAGAACAACATGCATGGGACACAGGCGGACAAGGAAGACAAGACAGAAAGTAGCAATAAAAAAGAAGAACTGTTGAAAAAAGTGAGGTGCTGGCACTCACGGAGCGGAAAGCAGCAGCCACCAGGTTGGAGGGGAATAAATTCCTAGAAAGGAAAAAAAAAAAAAACAGTTAGATCCACAGGACATTCTTGGCTGTTGTTTGATGTCATGTAATAAAATGGTTTTCATGTAATGAATTGTA
This sequence comes from Pseudorhombus dupliciocellatus, assembly GCA_016785235.1. Taxonomy (NCBI): domain Eukaryota; kingdom Metazoa; phylum Chordata; class Actinopteri; order Pleuronectiformes; family Paralichthyidae; genus Pseudorhombus; species Pseudorhombus dupliciocellatus. The sequence goes on from JAFBJW010000102.1 coordinate 1,987,982, forward strand.
TAATCTGGAACTATTCAACCTTTCAGATATTTCCTTTTCCAAGATGCTTTTAAGAAGATTACTGTCCACATATCAACTGAGGGTCCAAGGGAATAGTTTTCTCTGACGTTGGAGGTGGTAGAATTGCGACTTTTGGCTGCCCCTGGCTGGGCTCCACATTTATTCTAAATGTTTATATGAGGGTCATGAAATGAAGCACAAAAGAGAAAGAGACTAAATCTTGATGATGAGTGTGTTGTTGCTTAAAGGTGCAGGAAATTATATAAAAGTACATTTTTTAACATATTTGGAAACTGTCAGTGGGTTCCTGAATAAACAGTTCTGCAACATGTTCTGTTATGTTCAGTATAATAATATATATATAAATATTAAAAAAAAACAGAATTAAATGTACTCCACAAACAAGAAATATATGGCACTATGTTTTGCATTTGTGGCAGGATGGTTTCCTTCCAAAGAAAACATAATGAGGAGCAAATCAACGGTGTAGCTTGATGAATGAGACATGAGAGTGGTTGTTGGCAGCTGGCAGTGCAGTCTGCATCCCCGGTCACCAGGGTTAACCAAAGATTAACACGGCAGGTTACACAGGTGAAACATTGATCTGGACCCTTTGCCTGTGTTTGCAATTGAATTCTGTTATTTGTGGACACCACATGGTCAATCATTCACGAGTCAGCACGCTTTGGCTTTATGCACGTCTCCGTCTCCTGTAAGTACATTTACATACCAAACAGACCTTTAGACGTGGTGGCCTTAACTCACACTCCTGTGCACTTCATTGACGACAATGCATTTCTACAAAACATGGTGAGCCCTGGTCGCTACCTCTTGGATGGCTCTGCACAGTATGTTGAATTAGGGGCACACTGCCGACCCTGCAGAGCTGGGGAGGCTGGGAGATTCACTTAAACATAAAGTGCTTAAAGGCATTCCATACAGCAAAGGTTTGCTGAATAGGCCTTGTTGATATCAGATGCAACAGCCAACCTGAGGCTGAAACCAAAACCAAAGCCAGTACCATTATTTCTGTTGATGTTGTTGCTGATATATCTATGTATACTATATATTAGGTGATATTTACTCTGCTTTGAAGGAAGTTCATTATTCATCCTATGAACACAGTCTGGTTTGGGGGCACCGTCCTTTTTGTCTATAAACCCGCTATAAAAACTTTTTCCTTGACGCTCTGTGTGTATAGGCGCCACGCTAGGTTTATTTTCACCACTCTAAGTAAAGCCAACAGGGATTATTGGAAGCCTGTGGGCCTGTTCCGTGTATTAGTGAGTGTTGATTGTAACCTTATCCTCTAGGGTCATAATGCATTGTGCAAAAAAACCACAGACTTTGATCACATTTATTCCCAGGGCCAGACGTGCAGCCATGCAATTCAGCCCATAACTCTTTGACCTGTCAGCCCAGTCCAGAGCCAAATGCTGCTTCAGCTGTTCCATGAGTTCGCGCCATGCTATCTGCACTTCCTCGTCTCTTTACTGTCCTGATCGTGTCAGTAAATGCATTCTGCTCTTCTCGTTGCCGCAGAGCAACTAACGGGCTTCTTAAACTCTGCGTGGAGTCGGTCAGGTTTCCTCCAGTCACATGATGGAGGTGAGGATCTGGATTAACTCTGGAAACCAGAGCGCAGGACTGTTTTTTTTCCCACAGAGGCTCCTCGGAGGCCCACTGCCTCCTCTGTGTGGTGTGATTTTAAAAGCCCTGTTACATAACAACTTGATTTCCTAATTAATTGAAGCCAGACATCATGAATGATCCAGCAGGAGGAGGCTTTCAGCTCATGTGCTCTGGAGCGGTTCTGTGGGTTTTTTTGTTTTCAGTCAGACTGCTACTTTACTGCACAACAGCCTTTCAGGCAACATGTTTACAAATCATGAGTCTTTTATTCCAAACAGAAACGCTTGTCATAACAGATAATTACCAGAGTTTATTGAAAGTCATCCCGTTTGTTCATAAAATATTAATTATCAAATAGTCTTAGACAGTGAGAGAGGAGACATAAAAACCTTCTGACTGAATTTAAGATTTGGCTAAATTCATTAGATGATCTCCTGCGGCAAAAAGATAATGATAAGATAATAATGTAGACATAAGATAATGTCAAGAGTTTAGTACTGTTTATTAAAATGAAGTCATTACTCTGAGAAATCCAGACGGAAACGCTTCATGGTGGAGGTAATTAAGCAAGCAGTTCACATAGATTAAAGTTTGTTTAAAGAATGTTTAAGAATGGATTTAAAAGTAGTTAATCTAACCTAAGCTGTTCATTCCACAGCCTGGGTCCTTGCTGGTAAACTGGTCGACCCACTGGGAGACAGTGAGCCACAGATGGACAAACCAAAGAGGGGACGAGACAGAGACAAGGTCAAAAAACTTTGCAGAGAGCAAATACACAAGGAAGACTAAACACCCTGGATGACGACCGCTATCTATGTCACAGCGGAACTAACATGAGCTGGTACACAGTGAAGGGAGCACAGAGGCTAAACCCAACCTGCCCAACAGGAGCACCACAGGGCACGAGGGAGGACAGGCTGAAAAAGTCAAGCTTGTCCATCACTGGGTCACGGGGGGCTGGAGCCAATCCCAGCTGTCATTGGGCGAGAGTCAGGGTTCGCCACTTCATCGCAGCCATTCACACCCACAGGCAGTTGACCAATGAACCTGACATGTCTCTGGACTGTGGGAGGAAACCCACACAAGCACAGGGATGCAAACTCTACACAGAAAGGCCCTGCTCGAACCCAGGACCTTCTTATTGTGAGGCAGCTGTGAAGCAACCAGCCAATCAGGAGGAAAACGTGCAAGATAAAACACAGTCCCAGTGTCTCAGCTCACAACTCAGCATTTATACCCAGACCCTTTGAGACAGGCCGGAGACAGAAACTGGAAAATCTCCTGCCTTGTCCTCCATCATCTTGTACGATCTCAGGAACCGTTGAGACAAATGGACAGTGAGGTCTGAGCTCCTGGGCGATCAGCTGCACCACCACAGGTTTCGCCTGTAAACTTTGTCTCGGTCCGAACGTTGTTGTTGAAAGCTGCTGGTTGGACAAACAACAGAGTAACCTTCATCCAAGAGCGTTTGTCCTCACAGCAGCTGTAATGATTCGACATGTTGTGACTCCTGTACAAACTAGAATAAAGGTTTGACTCTGGGATCTGAGGGGATCAAAGTAGGACTCCGACATCAAAAGCACAATGTGTTCTGTGTCTTTCACGTGTACGGCCCCACTTTTTCATCCTGAGATATTTGGATTCTTTCTGTGCCTTGTTCAAATTTCAGTTCATGAATGTCACCAACACAAACCAGCCAGAGCGGCAACCATCTCCAGTTATTCACCCCCACAATAAAACCTTCCAGCCGTCCTCGGAGAACTCGATGATCCTGAGCTGTCAGCAACAGAGAAATGTGTTGAAGGAGAATTCTCTCTTATCAGTAACAGGTGGCCAATATAAAAATACCTTGTTCTGGGTATCACTGAGAAATGAAAGCAGTCTGTCCAGCTGCGATTGTGATAAGGCAGAAGCGCTAAGGGCTGCAGACAGTGTTGCTGGGGTTTATCCCGCCACCTCTTTCCCTTCCTCAAAATACCCTGCACTCCTCCAGCAGCTGTCAGCTTTCCCTCACGCTGTGGGAACTTATTATTAGGCCTCCTCCTGTCCCGGGTCCCTGCAGGCTCAGATATCTACAGACCGAAGCTTCAAGTAGCTCGCTTGTTTTTTTTACTTCCAGATTTCCACCAAAACATTTGCATCTGCAGAAATACACCGTGCAACCCCCCCTTTTCCTTTCCCGCCCGACGGACAAAGGCTTAAGAAAAGCATGACAATGTGGCCTTTGAGCTGTGCCTTACACTGCACGCTGAGCTCTGTTGCTTCTTCAGGCTAATTTGAGCTACTTTATATAAGCATCATCATCATCACCATCATATCACCCTCTAAATCAGAAACACCCAAACCGCAGAGGGAAGACTTTGTGTAACGTAAAAACAGAAATCAGCTGCAGGACTGCAGAGTGCTGGGATTAATAAGAGGATTTAAAGGACTGTGTGTATAACGAATGGGACCATACCCTGACCCACACACTCTGTGCGTGATGGGGTGAAATACAGCTCACTCAGCTCAGGCAGATCAACTCAGATCAACACCCCCCCCCCCCCCCACTATATTTCAAATTGAGCCTCAGATCAACCCCCCCCCCCCCCCCCACTATATTTCAAATTGAGCCTCTGTATCATTCAACAGGCATCAGAAATGGGAGAGCATCAGTGTCACGTGGCATGTTCATCTGTGACTATCATTGGATGAACCTGTCGTGATTCCCAGTGCCGAGCCATGTGCTTCACTAGCCGGTGTCTGAACCCCAGCAGCCCACGGTACCTGGCCAGATCCAGAAAGGAGTCTGCGGTCTCCTTGTCGGCGGTGACGCTCTCCAGCCCCAGGTTGTTGGTGTTCAGCCCCCCCGCGCCCACGCCGGGCTTGATGATGAAGGCCAGGGCCACCCCGATGCCCGAGGCGATCAGCGTGGTCACCAGGAAGTAGGCGACCGCGATGCCCCCCAGCTTGCCCAGGGAGCGCGTGTCCAGGCTGGCGGCGCCGGAGATGAGGCTGCACACGACCAGCGGCAGGATGATCATCTTCAGCATCCGCAGCAGCATCTCGCCGGGGAAGGCGAAGTAGGTCATCTGCGCCCGGGTCAGGTTCATGCTGCGGACCATCATGCCGAGCCCGACGCCCACCAGCACGCCGGACACCGTCATGATCACCAGCAGGTTCTTCCTCAGGCACGCCGCCGCCTTCTCCAAGAAGCTCTGGCGCGCGCTCTTCTCCACCATCCTGTCGGTGGAGTCCGACTTTGGCAGCGCGTGTCCGTTGATCTCGCTCATTTTCTCCATCGTGTCCGGCCACGGGCAGGCAAGCGTGGGGTGGCTCCGCTCCGACGTCTGCACGCACAGTGCCTGGAGCCCGGAGCTGAGAGTGGGGCCGCGCGCACAGCTCGACCGGGAGCCAATGGAAGATGAGGGACGACACCGAGAGCGAGTGGGACATGCGCACAGATCCCGGCGCTTTATACTGGGAGCAAATGATGCAAGAGCAGGAGGGATTGCCCGAGACTCTGTCTGGCAATGTGGCACACACCTCTCTGCTGGGTTTACTGGAAACACTGGGACCACGATGATGACACGAGGGAGGAGAGTTTCCCAAGAAACAACGCTCCACTGTTTCACATGCTGTTGTCTCCATCCACTCATACTAAGGCCAGTTTGGGTCAGCCCTGTCATGGATCCACTTTTTGACCACGTTGTAATTCAGAGCATCTTCTAAGACAGATGTTCCTCAGCCTCACATCTGGATCCTCTTCAGCCATCACATCCCCATCACAGACACACTCCCACTGGGTCGGCCTCTGCCAGAGCTTCTCTTTTCTCTCTCTGGCATCCAGGGTCGGTGCATGCAAACCATAGACTGTATATAAAGAAAAAAACAAAACAAAATAAATAAGATCATTAAGCATTAAAACAATAGACATGCTGTATCATATGTACACATCTGAAATAGCTGGAGCATCGTTAGAAAATTACCTGAGTTATGAACATTTTAATATTGTTAAATAAGCTTCAGAGGCAGCAGCCTGTACCAAGGTGGTTAATTGTGAATGTCATTAAAACGATTTATAGAATTAAACTGTTGAGGCAAAGTGGGCACCATGAGATCACATTGCTCTGAGAGAGAGTGAGAGAGACAGAGATGGGCAGTGGACCAAACCACTGTGAACCACATAAGAGGGGGGTTGTGTGTTCCTCAACCTAAAATGCGTTATGTTGCATTTCTAATCAGTTTTCAATGCAAATTGTTTCACTATAGGACACACATTGTCTTTGCAATGAATAACAAGTGGTGTGGGGTGGGGGGGTAACTTCCAAGATGGTGAAAGGTGTCTTAGCTCTCTCAATGTTTCTGGCCTCCCTTGCTTTTCTTCACCATTATTTCCATATTCATTATTTAAAGGTTCAGTGTGTAGAATTTAATGACATCTAGTGGTAAAATTGCATGTTTGCGACTGAACGCCTCCCTCCTCTTCCAAACATGAAGGAGATGAGGAATCCATTAGTTGTCATTAAACATTAACATGGCATCAACATGTTAAGAACATCCTGACTGACCACTGACTGTCTCAAATCATTCATTCTTCTCTCTTCGGAAACATTTCACAAACCTGTCACGTGACTGCCCACGTGTGGGCGGCGCCTGGAGGCCAGAGTCAGGACCATGGTCAGCTCTCTATTTACCTCTGCCATCTGTCCGCACGTGACACCGAGCTGTGCCACGAGATGGCGCCACAACACACAAAATGTTTTGGTATTCAGAGAAGACAAAGGTGGTCATAACAACTCGCGGCTGTTTTAGAAATCGTTCCTGCTTCTAACAGCTAAGAACTTGCATTGTGGGTAATGTCTGTTCCAGTCTGAACAAATATTTCATGTTTGTATTAATATTTCATTTATATGTTCTCTCTCTTTTTAAACAGTTCATTTTGTTGGGAGGGAAGTCTTTTATGTGGCGATGCTCTATTTCATTTGCTCTCTGTCTGCTGACAGTATCAATTTCTGATTATTATATCTTCTATTTTTGACCGATTAAACCTTTTACTGAGTTCTGCTGTTTTTTGACAGGCCAAAAAAAGTATCAGCCAAGCGTTTTATAGACGAATCGTCAGAGGACTGTCATGTTGTAATGAGAATCGCCGTCCAGTCCAAATGAGGAGCAAGTACCTAGACGACAGAGAGAAGCAGTCCTCTGTCTCATTGCCTCTGGTGCTGTCATCTGTGTTGTCCTCAGTGACCTCAGCTCCACTGTTGCTAAGTTGAGCTAAACTTTCCCTCCCTCCGCCAATAGAGACAGACTGTCCCCCTTCCCCTCACAGCTGTGTGGCCTGAATGCTGGAAATAACCCCGGCCGGCGGATCAGGAGTCGTGGCTGTTTAACAGTGGCAAATGTTGGCTCTGTGCCGCTGTGAACTAGAAGGAGCAGAAGAACACACGGGCTTTAGAATGGAGCTGGTTCTAACATTTATTAAAGATCAAATCTGATCCAGCCATTGTGGTCCACCCTGATGACCCTGGTGTGAGGGATGGGATATGTCTACCTACCAGTCTATTTATGCGTGTGTGTATTCATTTACCTTTTTTTCTCTTTCAAAACATAATGAGTCAGTGAAGCACAGGGAAATTCACCACGTGCACCAGAAAAGAAAAGAGTGTGAACTGTGAGATGATATTTTCTATGGTTTTTGTCATTGCCGACAACACCCTTCAAATACCCAGCCACCAACTGATGAGAGACCCTGTGCTAGAACCAGACGGGACAGACAGCCACAAGCTGAACATCAGCCGCCACCCCCCCCCCCCTTCGCGCTGGAGCAGCAGAAGTGTTGACAGGTGAAGGACAGAGTGAGAGCTGCACCTAAATAACATGTCAGTCTGGAGGAGTGGCCTTTAAGGAGAGGGGCTGCTCCCAGGTGAAGGGTGAAGGGATCGTGTTTTGGGGGAATGGGACAGGGCATCAGGCGTAATGCACACTGAGCTCCAGTGGGAGGGGAGTGCTGTCTCCTAGTCTGACGGGAGCTGAGGTGCTTTGTCCTGCAGACTGAGGCTCCTGTAATCTGTTCAGATGAAGCTGCTCTGCCCCCTGTGGCCGCTACCTCAGGGGGGAACCATGTGCTACCCTTTAGATTCTCTGGAGGCTTAGAAAACGGTCACCTAGTAACATGTTCTGAGAGGCAGGTGAACATGAATATCCAAAATGACAAAAAAAAAAAAAACAGGAATACCTTCAGGTGCTGACCATTCATCATCTGCTGTCTAAACCACTTCACCTTCAAGGGTCACGGGGGGCAGCATCTAATGGCATGAGGGTGACAAGAATATAACCCTTAAAGGAAAGAAAGAAACATTAAAAAAATGAAATCTCTTTTGAAACAGCTTTCGTTTGACATAATAATCAGCAAATCAGTTTCAAATCTAATGTTGTGTGTTGTGTGTTGTTTTGCATGACTGGTTATAATGATAGTGAGGAGCAACTATCAGCTAAGCAAATAAGAGTGTGGAGTTGAGATTGTTTTGTAATTTCTTTTGTCATTGTATATGAACAATACTGCATTTGTGTAAATTCACATCAAACAACAAACTGTGAAACAACATTGGAAAGGGAGACGAGGCAACACATCCGCTCTTTTTACAGTTTATTGTATATATATATATTTATATATATATATATAAAACTACAAAAGTAAGACTGTTTTAAATTCACAGACAGCTGTCCATTTATCTCATATGTACATGAATATATATCAGGATTCAAATGTGGACTGTATATACATATACGGTCCACATCTGGATGCCAATACAGTGATCAGCTGATAGTTTTTCTCTCTGTGTTCTATTGCATAGAAAAAGGCACAGCTCTGAGGTCTGTGTAAAATACAGCCTTCGTATGGAGTCAGCCTCGACCGTGCTCAGTCTTCCCCCGGCTGACTCAACAGGTTCGGTTACAAACACTGATCGAAAAAAGTCTCAGGAGCTCGAATGTTGTTCATACTATGTACATTACTTTTGGCATTGAAGCGTCTATGACAGGCTTTGGAGTCTTGACATCTGAAGGTTGGAGACGGGTTTTTTGAGTATTGCTGCATTAACTGTTCGCCTTCAACTGGAAAAACGGATTAACAAAAAAAAAAAAAAAAAAAAAGACAAGTACAAAAAGGTGTAAAAAGCTGTGGCTGCCAACCCACAACAAAATATCAATAAGGTAGCAACAAACAAACAAATAAACAAGATAACATAACTACTGATGTATATAAAAAAATGGCTTCCACCCATAATTCCACACTCAGATACATTCCTATCTGAAGTACATTCCTACCACACATTCTGTACACGCATTTACAATCCAAATGTTCACTTCACATCCAAAATAAATATATTTACACTGAAAAAAGAAAAAAAACTATATGAATAAATAACTTCATTGACAAAAAAAAAAAAAAAAAAAAAAAAGCACTCCAAAATTCAAACATAGTGAAAGAAACAAGACACAGTCGTCCATAAACAACACGAGCTGGTGCTGCTGTCTGCTCAGCTCACACACTCTGAATTCAGTTCATTGCAGGTCACATGCACGTACGAGCTGAGGTCAAGTGTCAAACGTCTGGGAACTCGTGAACCAGCGATCCTCGGCTGTTTGCGTTCTAAAGGAAGATGAGTCAGGCTGTACTGCAGATAACACTCTCTGTCCCATCAACGACTACTGAGTCCCACCAGCTAGAAACACCGATATCAGACCATCTTCCACCACGGAGAGGCTGTGCTGAGAGACACAGAGGGGCTGAGGGCTTGTGGTTCGGCAACTGCTTTGAAAATAATTAAACATGTGCAAATATCAAATGCTCGTGTCCACTTCAAGCCTTTTCTTAGAGTCAATACACAGCTACGCCAAAGCCAGAATGGGCTGCTTGTAGGTTATTGCACATGTGTGACATTACACACAAATAGAAATGCTTTAAGTGGAGCTGGAGATGGGTTCATTTGAAATGAAGGTAATCAGTCGTGTTAGCATTTTTGTTCAGTCTGATGGATTTCGATTGCAGGAGGAGGAACCAGAGGTGGCTGTGGCGCTGACGCAAGTTGGTGCCGTGCTTAGCATTTCACATGAGCTGATTTCATTATTTTAACTGCACAAGTGGAATTGGTTGCATAAAGTTTGTGGTTCGAGCGAAGCCAACATCTGCTCACGTATTATCTCCCACAACCTGCGAAACCTTTCTGAATACGATCAGACTCGACAGCCAGGGACAGCGCTGTCAAAGTTCCTCACATTTATCTGAAGTAATCTGTGAAGCAACCATCCCCAGTGGAGCTGGTGATTTTTTTTTTCTTTTCGTTATCATCTCCCTATACCGAGCACATTATTCAAAAACAGCCTTTCATCCTCTATAGGCGCCACAGCAAGTCTCATCTGTCTGTCGCTCATACATTTCAATATCATGCATAGCATAGCATCTGTGAGTTTACTTCACAACAAAATCTGTTATACTTAAGACAGGTGATTTGATGGTTTCCTAGCAACAGCAGGAGGAGGGAAAAAAAGCCCTGCGTTGCTCTTTATTTTAAAGTGTTGGCTTCCACAAAAGGAAAAAAAAAAGGCAGCGCAGCATCTGATCGGGCCCTGGGTGACACAGCAGTTCTCAGCCTTTTGCTTCAGCCCCACAAGCACCTCCATGCATCTGTATCCAGTAAGCATCACAGCCAATGTGCACATGTGTGAGTTTCAGCTTCAACCAACAGAAAAGGCTGAAAGGTGGACACAGCATTTGACTACCTAATATAGAGACGTTAGGGGTTCTAATGAAACCACGTTGGACGTTGTGTTTAGAGACTTTTGCATGGTTGCAGTTTGAGTTTCCTACTTCAGCGGAAATACAGTTTCAAGCGATAGTTTGTACCTATTGCTTGTGCGTCGCTTTGGATGAAAGCATCTACCAAATGACTCTGTAGAATTTGTAGAAAATTATTTACGAGACGTTATCGTATGTGTTTAAATCATCCATGAGCTCTGCGGTCGACCTCAGCACTGTTGGTGCACGATGTACCGAGGAGCTGACATCTGAGATTTGGCATTTAGAGCTCCTCCTCCTGACATAGGTAAACCTATACAGCTTGGGTGTAATACTGAATGCTGTGCTGTCACTCACTTCCATTTTGAAAATATTCAACTTTCTACCGAGTCCCTCTGGAGCCACTGTGACTTCCCCTGCAATCTGTGCTCGTCGATTTGTCCTGGGACCGGATTGAACATGTGTTAAGAGCCCACATTGTGTGCTTAGGTTCCACTTTTCAGGTCATCTACATGAGACCGGGAGGCAAGAGTCGGTGCTGCCGCTGCTCCGCTTCCAATGTAAACACATCCAGCTTTCCTGTGGGTGTAGCTCATTTGAATTCTGCTCTAACCGAAGCATGATAACTAACCCATATGCCCGAGCTCATGTAAAATAGCATCCAGCACAGTTATACGTGTCTGCCGATTAAAAAAAAGACCTGAACTGAATTCATAGACAAGATGTGTACAGAGGAGCAAACATCTCCTTCAACCAACAGTTTAACAAACAACTAGGCAATGTTTTTTGTAGAGCTACTCCCAAAGCGTAATTATAAAGCCGAGCTAATATGTAATGTAGCACACTGGTAAAACAACGTCTTTCTCGTAAAACCTTTTTATGCTTGCTTAACAAATAAAACAAAGCATCTACAATAAGATAAAGATTAAATAATTATTATTTGATCTTGAGAAATTACCCTCCATAATATACTTCTAATACAATACAATAATTTAAAAAAAACACATCGAGGAGTGACCTCGCTAGGCTGTTGAAGTGAATAACTAGAAAAGAAAAAAATACTATAAAAAAAACAGGAATTGAATAAGTGGTCATTTTGAAAGGCACTCGTCTGCTAAAAGCCATGGATTCAGTGTGTGTGTGTGTGTGTGTTTGTGTTCACTTGTATTTCTCTACCTGTGAGAAGTAAAAGTCCTCACAAGGATATAATGACTGCAGTGTCCTCGAGAATGAGGACAGTGTGACAGTCCTATGTATTTTGTGTGTTTACAGTTACTCTGTGGGGTTAAGGCTTAGGTTCAGGATAAAGACTACAACTGGGACTAGGTTGAAATTATAGTTTGGGAATGAAAGGAGTCAATGGAGGTCCTCACAAGTATAGAAATACAAACATATTGGTGTCTTTGTTTCCCAGTTACTTCATTTCCATATTTGGAAAGGCGAGCACAGTGCATGCACAGTGTTGTGTAGTAGTAGTTGTCAAAGTAGTACGAATTGACATCACCATCGATGTTTACAATTAACGATCTTTGAACAAAGTTTAAAATCAAACATTTAAAAACGACCCCAAAAGCGATCCCAACTTTTCATTCCAGTCTGTTCTCCAGATCAAACTTCTTTGTTTCTGACATGTCGGCGTCTGTGAGTCACGACCCCACCAGCACCTCCATGATGTGGTCCAGTTCTGTCAGATCAATTTTAAAAGGCTGATTGGCTGAAACCTGTGGGGCGGAGCCGCTGTACGGTGACGTGAGCGATTTGAGGAGGTCGTCTGTCGTCACCACCGGTGACAGTTTGGCTAGGCCCCCGCTTGCCGCCACGCCCACAGCCCCCGCTGTTGTACAGGGGTCAAAGTCATACATGGACGTGTCAATGTCGGCAAACAGGACATCGTCCAGCGCCAAGTCTGAAAGAAACCCCGAGGGTGAGGCAGAGGAAGGAGGTGAGGAGGGACAAGAGGTAATGTCTACTAAGCCACCAGGGGGCAGTGTGGGCAGGGTGTCCATCGGCCGGAGCTCGGTGCAGCGAGCTTCAGCTAGCAAGACGCTAGCTGCCTCTGGTTTCGAGCCTGTGGTCCTGCAGTCTCTGAGTTGGGAAAGGGGGGCTAACTGGGAGGGCCGGGTGAGTGGCGTGGGAGCTGGGGAGGTAGTCACGGTCATAGTATTAGCTGCTGCTGTCCTTGTTATGGCTGTGGGAGGACCCAACTCTATGTCACCCAGCGTGGAGGGGAAACTGTCACTGGACGAGGGAGGCACAAGGACCCTGGGGGACACCTGGCTCAGAAGTGCCAAAGGTAATGTGGGGGACTGCACTGGGGGAGGCGACAGAGGAGGAGTGGGTGGGGATGGAGCACAAAAGGTGGAATCTCCCCCATCTTCCTCCAGTAACGAGGCTGGAGTGAGGCAGGCTTCCAGAGGGGCGAGGCAGGCCTCTGCACGGCCGGGACATGCTTGGGACGCCTGGCAGGTGGGAGGCACCATTGGGTGGGGTGAAGGCGGAGGGGCGATCGCCGGCATCAACAGCGCAGATGGCTGGGATACCTGTGCTGCTGCTGTCGCTGATAAAACCCCAAAGGAGGGCGGCGCCTCACGGAAGCCCTCATCCATGGGGTCATCGGGCGGTGGCGATGGTGGCAGCAGAAGCGGCCGCAGCGAGCCCTCCTGCTTGAGCTCATCCTGGATGCGTCGCAACATGTTGTTGATGAGGACGCGGCGCTCCAGGCTGGGCTCGCCAAGCGGCCGCTGGCTGTACAGCTTCATCAGCGAGATGTTGAAGATGGTTTGGCGCTGCAGGGTGTAGGAAACCTTGGACAGGCCCTCTGGGCCGAGGCTAAGTCCCCCTCCCGCCACCGCCGCCTCCAGCGTTTTGCCTTCCAGCCCCTCTTCATCCTCGTCCAGCTTCCGCTTCGCACCTTTACCGAACATATATCTGGAAAAAAGACAGGAGACAAGAGTTGATTTGTCGCTGTACTCAATTTTTACTGATTTTACATTACTGATCTAACCCACCCGTCCACTGGACTTTCTCATGACCTCCTGTGACAAATTCAGAGTTCTTATTCTTTGTTGGATTGTTAATTATGTAATTTATAAATCTGTGGAATGTGCGATGCTCAATCAAGCTCAAAATTCCGATTGTCCACTTTTGAAAAGGTACGCTGATCAAATCATGAGTATAGCTGGATGTCAGTGTCATCTCTCCAAACCACAGAGAAGTTTTTCAGACGCTTCGCTGTGGCGATTCAAGAATCCCCTTAAATGCAACAAGCTAACTGCAACAGGGGATTTAAAAAAAAACATAGATTGAAACCAAGTGCAGCTGCATTGGAAACCTTGCCACCACACAGTGAACCTCAGCGCACACTCACACGCACGTACATGCACACACGCACACACACGGTTATGTAATAGCAGCGTTCCCTGCTGAACCACAGGATCATAGTCCAGATTTAAAGCCCAGCCCCTCCACCTCCCCACCATATTGGAATAGCACATTGCGTTACAGGGTGAGGGGGTGGGGCAGGGCGGTGGGTATATTGTGTGTGTGTGTGTGGAGGGGGGTATGGTTTTATTCCCTAAGAATATATGAATATGTTCCCCTAGTGAAATTATATATGCCTCTACAGATCAAACTATCTGATGGAGAAGAAAGAGAGAGAGAGAGAGAGAGAGAGAGAGAGAGAGAGAAAGAAAGAAGGCATCGCTGCAGTGTGTTTGACTCTAATCCAGGCTGACAGGCTCATGCAGCCAGTTGCTGTCTACACACACACACAGAGCGCATGGCCCTCCTCACACACACACACACACACACACACACAGAGCGCATGGCCCTCCTCACACACACACACACACAGGAAGTGTGAGCTGCAGGCCCAGTCACCACGACTGGTTGGTTGCCATGACAAACAGAGTCAGCTGGGAATTCACCCAAAGAGATGACAAAGAATGGGATGGGGGAGAAGAGGAGGAGGAGGAGGAGGAGGAGGGGGGAGGGACATGGGGAGAGGGTGGGCAGGAAGGAAGAGGAGGAAGAAGAGGAGAAGTGAGGAGGAAGTGAAGGACTAGGTGAGAGAGTGGTGTGGAAGAGGAGGGACGTGAACAAACGACACTCATTCCTCTCTTGAATAAGAACTACTGCTGCGCTGCCTATGAGCAAGGCACTGAACCTTTCTTATCAGCTGACTTGAGTTGAATAAAGCACTGGCTGCTATGCTTTGCTATGCTAACCGCCTCCTGGCCTTCCATTCCATTCACAGTTAACACACAGATATGAGTGTGGTCGTGACCTTCTCATCTATCTCTAAACGAGACAGCAAACAAGATATTTGCCCAAACATTTGTGAACTACTCATTTAACTTTATCAATCATGCTCATGACAGAGAAGACAAAACTATTTCATGCTACTATCGAAGCATTAGACAACTAGAAAGAGTTATATTTTGGTTTTGACATATGGAAGAAGACGCTCTAGTACAGACGTGTGGATGACTTGTGGGGAGAAAAATGTTTACTCTTCATTTTAAAACATGCTGCTCATTTTAATTGAAACAGATGAACTTCATGATGATTTCAGGAAAGTATTTAGTTTAAAGCAGAACAACAATTTAAAGCCTAGGACAAAAATACAAATACTATTTTAGCCTAAATTCTGAATATTTAGTGAAATATGACATGGGTACATGTCCTAATAAGAGCATCTTGGCACAGCTGAGCTCAGGGAGGCGCGGAGCAAAAACACCTTAGTGCTAAATGTGAGTTACAAAGATGCAGGAAAAAAAAAAACCCAGAAACCTATAGAAAGAGCACCAAAGAGGCTCCAGACTTTAAGCACTTCTTTGGTGCTAGAAAACTGGATTAAATATTCATTTAATTTAAATAATCGTGGGGTTCACTGCAGCAGTGCAAGGCACTTCTAGGAAAATGGCGATAGAGGGAGAGAGAGAGAGAGAGAATCAAAGAGTGAGCAACAG
Source organism: Pseudorhombus dupliciocellatus (assembly GCA_016785235.1). Lineage (NCBI taxonomy): Eukaryota > Metazoa > Chordata > Actinopteri > Pleuronectiformes > Paralichthyidae > Pseudorhombus > Pseudorhombus dupliciocellatus. Next base: position 2,003,363 of record JAFBJW010000102.1, read on the forward strand.
AGTTAGTTTCAAAGCAGTTTGCGGGTGTGTGACTGAGAGCTGAAGCAGCTGCACATGTCTGACTCACTGACTCATGGCAGTGTGTTTAGTATCACACAAACAGACGCACACATGAGCGTGCGCACACACAGGCACACACACACAGAGCAGGGCTAACATACCAGAGGTGCCCCACCCCTTACATTCCACTTCATTATCCTCCTCTTCCCTTTCCTCCTCCTCCACCTCTTCGCTCACACTTTTCTCTTTTCCATCGTTTTCTTTTTCATCATCTCTCTGGTCTCTGGCTCTCACCCTCCCACCTCCTTCCACTGACTGTCAGAGTTCACAGGCCCAGAGTCGTCCTACACCATATGAGCCATGTCTAGAGATGATCGCTCTGGGAGGAGAAAAAGTCAAAGTAAGAATAATAAATGAGTCAAGCCGATAACGCAGAGCGGCGAAGGAGGACCGTGTTTCCAAAATGGAGCCACAGTCATCACAGTCCTCACTCAAGGTCACTGTGACTCCACACGCCGTGTGTCGACTGTCTCGCAAAGTCGCGTCTTAAAATGACCTTATTTCAAAAGGTTTTCCATGAGCTTGATGTTGGAAAGAGCCGCTTGAAACCAAAAAAGCAAACAAAAATAACCAGAAACCAACCAACCTGCAGTTTTTGAAGGTCAGTGCTAATACTGATATTTTTAGCCTGAAGCGCACAATAGATCCTTTCCCCCCCAACTGTCATTACCCTGAGATGTTGGCAAACATGATGAGTATTCAGTGTGTGGAGCAGAGACTTCAATCAATGAATCCTATCAACCTGCATCACGTCAGATCCTGATTGGTCAAACTGAGACAGGATTTACACTTTAATAAAAGTTAATTGTGACAACCACAAAGTCTCATTTGTCTTGTGGATCTGATGAAAATTAACAGCCATGGATAACAGCAAAATACAATTAATCAGAACCATAACATGAAAAGTCTAATTATTTAGAGGAGACCACAGAAAACGGTGAAAATATGGGATGTGGGCCTTGGTAGTAAAATAACAATTTAAGGCAAAGAGAAATGGAACATCAGGAAAAGTAGTTACATTATGGACTGAAAGGTATAATCACCAACAGATGGTGTTAAACATAAGAACACAAATGTTTTATACATTTAGAGGTGAGTTCAGGTGTGTGTGTGTGTGTGTGTGTGTGTGCCTGCCAACTGTGCCTGCAACCACACTTCAGACATGTGGGCTGAGCATATTACTCCAGGAGCTGCCTGTAGTGAGCGTGTGTGTGTGTGTGTGTGTGTGTGTGTTGTACGATAGTGCAGTGCTAGTGGATGGACTCTGCAGTGATATTATGATCCTGTAACCGGATACGCTGGTTTCCATGCCTGAGCTGCACATCCACCCCTCCCCCTCACCTCTACATCGGGCTATTTCAGGTTCTCTGGATGCACAAAGTGTGGACACACACAACCAAAACACACACACACACACACACACACACACACTACGCACTGCACTGCTGCAGGCAGGCAAACCCAACACTGTGCTGGACGCTTAGTCCAGCATTCACATGTGCACGAAGGCATACGGCAGCTGACTCGTGGCTCACAGTCATGACTGGACCTCTGCTGTTCCTCATCACTGTAATGCATCCAGTCCTGCACATGAGGACGACATTGCCACAGTCACTCTGTGTGTGTGTGTCTCACACACATTCATAGTGTAGAACTAGTAAACACATTCCAGACAAACCCAGAGGAAGAAATGAGTTGTAGTGTTTGCCTGATCAGATCCACTACAGTAAATATCAGCTCTGCTTTCACATGCAACTTCAGATACAGTAACTACTGCTTGTACTACTAATACATATTACTATTTTATGATATTTGTAGAACTTTCTGATATAACTTTCAAAAAGCTCCTCAACCAGATGTAATAATCAGGAATCGCCACCATCACCTCATCAAATTGTCACCTTACTATTTTGCAATTGCAGGTAAATACAGCCTCTTCCAAACAGCTGCACATCCCATTGTGTGTCTAAGGTGCTCAAATGCCTGAAACCTGGACCTGAACTTTTAAAGATGTATCATTGAAACAAATCAGAAGGGATTTATGAGGCTTAGGAGATCTGGTGATGGTGAATAAAGTTAAATTCATTTTTCCCTCCAAGTGGCTTCATGCACTTTTGCAGTGTAAAAGTAAAAACATTTAAACAAAAAAAGCTAAAACTTAATATGAACTACATCAAAGGTTTCAGTACTATTAGTATTAACGGCACGCCGCACCACAGAAATTAGCTGAAACCCTGTATAATGAATCAAGACGATCTTTTTCTTAAGACTTTTATTCAGATATAACAGATATAAACCCATTTTATGTAACAACGGAGGATGAGGGGATGGTAAAGCATCCCGACAAGGATAAATAAGCCAATCATGTGGCAGGAAACAAACTGTGTGTGTGTACATGTGAGCGTTTTCCCTCGGAGTGATCATAAACGCTCACATGACAAAGTCAGTTGGTTATCAGACAGGCAATTCACTACGATCTCTTACATAATAACAGGACTGGTTACAAAACACCACAGTTCCTACTGCGTAACACGTAGTATCCCGTTAATAACCGGACCAGAGGGACCAAGCCCAGGTTACACTCAAAGACATAAAACCAACTGAAGGGCATCATGGATCCTGGAGGAGTTTCTTTCTTTTTATTCATTTTTAAAGAGCAATCCTCCTTTTTGTGGGAGGAGATTTATCACACTCTCAGTATGATCAAGAGAGAGTTATTGAGGGCAAAGATCAGGAACGAGGAGTAACAGACATGTAAACTCTTTTTTCCATGACTTATTTAAACTACACTCAGTTGCCAGAACATGTAGGGGGTTGTAAATTACCAATATTTTTACCATAGTTTTACCATCAACACAATTAGAAAAACCTCTCAGGACCATCCACTTTCCTTCACTAGCACCTCAAGCTACAGTAAAAAATAAAAAAAAACATCACTTGTTTAGGATTCATAACGCTGCTGTTATTTAGGGAGGGGAAAATGGCGACTGGAAATGTATGCTCAAACATTTCTGTACAGCAAACACTGAGTCAGTCCTAACAGAGCAAGGGGACAGGTGCTCGCGCTCTAATGATTTGTTCGTTGGGATTAACGGTGCTGTTACTTAAAGGCACAGCCCAAAAAAAAAAAATTTACACAATGTCTCGCTTTAACTCAGAATGACACACATGGGCATCCTACGTCTCTCTCCCTCTCTCCCTCACTCACACACACTTAAATCTATAAATAAAATGCAGAAGAAGCAAGCAGAATTGGGTCAGCAGACGTGTCCACATGCAGGTGAGTTTTCCACTCTCTCCAGCGAGCCTCTTCCATTAGAAAACCCAGCCTGACAACTTCCCGTGACAGAGCTACTGGAATCCACATCCTCCATATATTGGGTGTAGGCTGTCATACCCATCTTATTACTGCAGGATGGGCCTTATTCCTGCAGCATGTGCGGTACCAACAGCAGCATCGGCCTTATTACCACAGTGCCCATCTTGTACAGCAGCACCAGCTCCAGAGCTGCAAGTGTCATCATTCTTACTGCAGGCAGCACCCTTATTACTTAAGTATAATCCTTATCATTGCAGTACACGCCTGGTTACTGCAGGTGAAGCTGTGCAGCTGCACAAGCAGATTTACCCAGGTATTCAGAAACTGAAAATATGCAGTACACTGTACAGGAGCTGTCTATCACAATCCAAGGCAGCAGATGTCCCCTCTCCCAACCATCTGCACATGAGGGCAGACAAACAAACAAAAAACAATATGTGTGTTTAAAATGTTTTAGTTGTAGTGGGTCCGAATTCTAAAATGTTCCTCCCAGCTCCATGTTAATGTATTGAGTCTGAACCTAGTGGCCAGGGTTCTGGAAATATTTGGAACAATGCTGCATCTTAAAACTGAAAAGCAGAATGTTGCTATATGGATATTAACACAGGGTACATGCACCTTATTTCCCCCCATCTATCTATCTTTAGAGTACTAAAATGAACTGCTATGTCTCTTATCGGAAATGTCGCCTGGACACCTGAGGGGTTCCCCACTCAGCACAAACCAAGCTTTCCCCCACCCACCCACTCCTCCCCCACTGTGGTTATCTGCTGATCTTGGTGGAGAGGCCCAGTTGTGTAACTCTGCATCACATCTGTCTATTATTCCGGGTGCTCTGCTCCCCGGCTCCCGTTCGACGGGTGCCGGTCCAGACGGGACCTCCGGGGTCGGGACCTGTGAGCAGCTTGTGGGTGACAGCACAGAGTGTGTGGGGCTTGTTATGAAACAGAGCCCCCCCCCCCCCCCCCCCCCCCCCCCCCCACCACCACCACTCCATCTCACCACAATAGCAGAGATGGTCCCAAACACTGAGAGCCCCCCCCCCCCACCACCACCACCACCACCACCACCACCACTCCATCTCACCACAATAGCAGAGATGGTCCCAAACACTGGGGAACCAAGAGACTTCTGGGAGATCTACTTTCTGTTTAAGACCATTCACAACTCCGTTAAACTCATCCACCATGCGCCCTTGTTAATGTGCAGCCCCTGTTCTGTTGACACACGGCCCTGTAGCCTCCACGACACATCTGGCCTCACACTGGCTCAGAGAAAGTGAATGGAGGAGGTTTTCAACCCATTCAGGTCATTTTGTGTCATATTGAAATCACTTTAAAGGTGGAAGAGCTTCAGTGCTGCAGCTAGAAGAAGATCCATCGCGGCGAAACAGCGTGAACCCGAGGCTGCGAGGGTCTGTGTCTCTGCGGGACCCTCCGTGGATTTTGGGGGTTTAAAAAAAAAAAAAAAAAAAAAAAGTTTATGGGACCGACTTTCCTCCGCGGCGGTGGAGTGGAAAGTGGCGGCCGCTGCCTCCGCTCTGAAGCCGGACTGAGTGTTCGGCAAGGGCTCGGGATTACGAGGCGAATGGAGGAACCGCGAGTGACGGCAGATATTTGACATTTAAACAGGGGAAACTTTGTTGAGCGCGGACCCCCGCTTACAGCCCCGCAGCACGGACACACGGCAGCTCCTCCGCCGCGTCTATAATTCATTACGAACACTGGCCCCGTCCGTGGACGCGACCGCTCCGTCCGCCTGCATCTGCTTCAAGAAAAAGGAGGAAGCGTCGTCTTACCGTGTCCAGCTGGGCCGGAGAGGGGGAGAGAAACATGGAGGGCGAGTTAAAGTCCTGTCAGCCGCGGAAACACGGTCCGTCCGAGCTGCCGGAGACTCTGACACACAATGGCGCTGACAGGAGGAGGAAGCTGCTGCGCTCCTCACAGGACCGCTGCTGCCTTCACGGACCGCCCGGAAACACAAGCTCTGCACATGCCTCGACGTCCCGGAACCGTAGACTACGCTTAAATGATAAATCTATAACTTCATTTCACATAGTTATTATACAATTCTCACCAAATACAGTTGTGCTGAAGGAAGAAGCTGGAGACCAAGGCTGTGTCCGATATCACCCGCTCACTCACTAAAGGACAATTCATGCTTCTGAATGAAAGCGCCACCGAAACACGGTGTCTCCCTGAAAATGTAACCGCACAGACCACAACCATTCGTTGACTTTGTCCGACAGAATTTCCGTCCCTTTAGAATTGCATGGAAGGAATGAACACAGACAAAAAAAAATCTTTTCATTGTTGTAGTTATTTTTTAAATTGATCAGCTCCAACCTAACCGTAATAAAGCTCACCAAATAAAGGCTTACTGGTAGGAATCCAGCTGCCCTCTCGCCCTGTGGCCCTCCACTGCAAACACAATGTTGCTTGGTTAGTAACCATCATTTATACACTACTACTCACAATGCATTGGGGAAAACAATGCTAACTATATATGGATATATATATAGGAATTGGTGGCCATAACTGAATAGAGTTATATGTTTTTGCACTGGTATAGTTCGATCTCAACAAATGCAAAATTACTGTCACTAAAGGAACCATTTTGTTAGGGAGATTTAATTTCCGAGGGACACATGAACGCATCAGGAGAAGCTGAAACCGAGCAGCTGCCCCGAGAAGTGGCGTCGTCCTCTTTGCTCCGCCCACACACACACACACACACACACACACACACACACACACACACACACAGCAGTAACTTTACGTCTCTCCTCTCTAATGACATATTAACAACATTTTGAAAGTGGTTGTAATGGTCATGTTATTCCATAACACTATGTTATTTAGTGTCATGCTTTTAATTCTTAAGTATCTTACAGATCTTCAGTGTCTGACTGTGAGTCACAGTTAGTTTCCATGTATTGCAAACTTCTCACTGCCACAGAGATAGTGTCTGTGGCCTGTTGGTGCTGATCAGAAATGGCAGTCATGCCCAGCAGCAGATGGCCGGGTGATGTCCAGTAAACTCAAACAAAACCCGGCAGAGTGTGCACACATGCAGACAAAAACACCAGCGGACCATCCCGGGGGCAGAAAATGGGCATCCTGGACCGTTAGTGCCCCCGATGCCCCCTGCTGCACACTCACCCCGTTGTGCACTGATACACTCACAGACACAATGCAAGTCTCCCAGTTTCGGCCCGGACAGGCTGCCTCTCTGATCAACCTGCTGTCCCAAATATTCCCACTCAGTAAAGTCCAGCATTTACAAAATTCATTTTCTGGGACTGAATCTTTCAGTTTGTACATCTATCAAGACATTTCACTGCACTTACACTGTCCACTGTAAAACCTGATCACAACAGAAGGTGTCACAAAAAAAAACAGATCCGTGCACCTTTGCAAGAAATGTGTTACTGTTCTCCAACACTAATGGAGCCCCCTTGTTGCTAGGAAGTTCCTTCTGAGCCTTTTTTAAGATTCCGATCCAGAGCTCTCTGCAGAAGAACAGTGATTCTGAACCGGTCACTGTACCCAGCACCACTGCACGATACAGAAGACTGCACAACTATAATGAAATGCTAATGTTGCATGATGGGAATGGGAAACTACTGCAAAAGAATGGAAACATAATCTACAAACAAAACTCGCCGTTACTCCTCCGGGACTCTGCAGGATCCTACTGTTTAAATACTGACGCAGAAATCATCGGCTGAAAGTTGCAAGAAACAAAAACTGAGTATTTTTGTAAGTTTAAAATGACTAAGCAGAGAAACAGCACAGCTTGTAGAAGCTGCTGCCCAAACAATAAATCCCAGGAATCGTATTCTTTGCAACAAGGATTCTGAAAATATCAGACATGAGACGTCAGCTGGAGTACTCTGCTCAGAGGCGGGTTACAGTCTGGGGAACGGCAGCTCTGAGCGTGCATGCGTGTACGCAGCTTCTGTGGTGAATGGAGATCTGATTTTAGTGCTGTGTTCATCTCTCCGGCCTCTGAGTTGACTCACGAATGCCGAGCAGCAGAGGAGGGATGGCTCTAAATAAAGATTTCAGGTCAAAAACAGGAAATGGCTCAGTGAGCAGGGAGGGCAGGGCCATAGCAACACCAACTGGAGAGCTGCACCCACAACATCGCTCGCGCTCCCTCCCTCTCTGCCTCCCTCTATCTATCTATCTCTATTTATTTCTCCCTCTCTGTAAAAACTGCCTGTTTTTTTTTTTTCTTTTCTTCATTCTCGCTGTCGCCCGACTCCTATTCCTCCGATGCCTCTGCGCTTGTTTCCCTCTTTCTGTGGTTTTCTGATGCTCTTTTTCTCACGTTTGAATTCAGTAAAAGCCACCAAATCATTGTTTCCGAAGCGTGCCCTACAAAATGCAACACCGTCATCGCACGTGAACATCCTGGCAACATGTGATGCTGCAAAACCAGTCATTTTGTTGTCTTGTGATGCCCTCTTTGTTCGCGTTCCTCTCAGCATGTATCAGGTTGTGTGTGTGTGTGTGTGTGTGTGTGTGTCACCATCAGTGTGAACCTGACTCATGATGAGTTCACTGGCCTCCTCTGCCTCCACCCCGCCTCAGCGCCCGACTCCTATTCCTCCGATGCCTCTGCGCTTGTTCCCCTCTTTCTGTGGTTTTCTGATGCTCTTTTTCTCACATTTGAATTCAGTAAAAGCCACCAAATCATTGTTTCCCAAGCGTGCCCTACAAAATGCAACACCGTCATCGCACGTGAACATCCTGGCAACATGTGATGCTGCAAAACCAGTCATTTTGTTGTCTTGTGATGCCCTCTTTGTTCGCGTTCCTCTCAGCATGTATCAGGTTGTGTGTGTGTGTGTGTGTGTGTGTGTGTCACCATCAGTGTGAACCTGACTCATGATGAGTTCACTGGCCTCCTCTGCCTCCACCCCGCCTCAGTGCATGAAGCTACATGTTGCTCCCATCCAAGGCTGTGCTACACGGTGGCGAGCCTTCAGTGACGTCCTACACAGTCCTACCTGAACAAGATTAATATTGTTGAGTACCACAGAGTTTTATTAATATTTCTGAAAAAATTAAAATGAATAAATTTGTATTTGCAATTAAGAGTGTAATATTACCAGGTTATAGCTCGTAGTTAGTGAAAGTGGCGGACAAACCCTCACTAGCGTCATGGTTAGCCGACCTCCTAGCAACGCATGACAGCTGAAATGTGATTGGATAAAAGCTCTCAAATAAAGTCCAGCCCCGAGGACCCTGACCTGAGCTGAGGAGAACAAACTATGGGGAATAACTGAATACATATACCAAGATTAAGTGTGTATTCTGATGATGTTTAGGCCAGTAGAGAAGACCTTGCTGGCCCTGACGGCTCGCCACTGGTGTTGCACCTCTGGGTGGCAACTCTCTGCTTCTGTGACTGGCACCAGAATTAGTCAAGCATCATGTTCCATTTATAGTGGCCGACACAAGCTGCATTCTTATATCACTAATGTCTATAAATTCACCAGGCAGAGTTAGTGATTTATCCAACACGACAAACACAGTATATTCTTGTGTTATTGACCCCCTGAGGCATTTAATAAACACAATAACATAAAGCTAGACGTTTGTATTGTCCAATAAGTGGTATGCTCATTCATAACTACTGCTACACCTTAAAGGTTCAGTGTGTAGAATGCAGTGACCTCTAGTGGTGACAGTGCACGTTGCAGCTGAACACCAGTCACCTCGTCCTCCTCTTCCAAACATGAAGGAAAACCTGTGGCAGAATTCAGTCTCAAACAGTGTTTAGTTTCTCCAGGAGTTTGGCCAATTGTGGTGGAAGTAGAGGACCCTCCTCAGATAAGTAAATAGAGAGTATTCAAAAGGACCTGTTCTAGGTAAAGAAAACGACATTTTAGATGAAACACACAGACTATTCCATATTCAAATTCTCCCAACTGACCCTTCAATCTGTTTGTTCTGTGCAGTCATAGTTAAAGACTGACTACCCAGAACAAACACCTACTACTCAGCTAATACATATATACAGACAAGTGCAGACAAAGTCAACTAAGACAGGCAATAGTTTTAGCATTATTCAACCAACAGATCCTGGTTGCTGCTCCAAAGTGTCTCTGTAGGTGTGTCTTACGCACTTTCATCCTTGCCTGTTTGATTATTGGTTCGTTTTTAATGTTTGTTTGTTAGACAAAAACAGCTGGACCGATTAAACTTGGTGGAGGAAAGTGGCAGAGTCTATGTCTGGATCTAAAAATCCAGATCAAGTGAACTGAAACTGGTCAGGGCAGAACTCTACTGACTGAGATTCTTAAGGTTTTGGGAAAATATAACTACAAGGCATACAGGGTGATTACATCTTTGATTCTCTTTTTACAATATATAATTATTAGACAGTAAAGGCTGTTATACGCGCTCCTAAAAACTAAAACATAAGGAAACTGGCTTCAGAAACAGCAGCATCAGTGTGGTGGCAGATTTGGGACACAGTGTGTGAAAAGGACCAGGGAATATTATTAATACTACTTAGACATGGGTGTGGCACGGCAGCCCAACATGGGGAGCAAGAGGGAGAGGGGAGAGAGAGGGATGGAGGGAGGGAGGGAGGGAGGGAAAGAGCTCCACACCAAAAAGCACCCATCTGCTTTCTTTCCCATTCTCTCTCCCTCTCTCTTTGTCTCTACCTCCCCCTTGTCTCTCTTCTTTGTCTCTTCACCCGTCTCTTTTTAGTGTCCATCATTCCCCATCTGTGCCTCGAACACATCAGCCCCTGCCTCAGTTCCACACACACACACACACACACACACGATGGGTTTTTTTATCCTTGATGCAGCATGATCAACACGATCGGTGCCCCATTGTTATATTCAAGAGTTTTTACAGATTTAAACATACACACAATCACACACAGACAGAGCCTGATTGAGTATGAGGTGGCCCTGATGCACACACACACACACACCTTTATTCTCCTTAGGCTGAAACTTGAAGCACTTGTTAAATGCCCTGACCCATGTTCTTCAAAAGGGAAAGCACCACAGCAAAGAATGTCGGCCTCCTGCAATGTTGTAATTTAAGTCAAAAAATGCTGCCAGAGCGCCGTGGTGCCGTGGTGCCGTCCACAGCCTTCACGTGAGACATTTCGGGTAATGTCTGTGATCTCAGCAGTGAGGCTCACTGGCCCTTGGCAGCAGAGTTAAGAGGCATGTTACAGTGAGGAAGTTAAGGCATAAGGCAAATAAGCAGTAATGAGACAAATCATTTACTGCACGTTCAGAGCAGCATTAACTTTTACTGCTCTTTCCCTCACAGGGACACTTTGTCTGTTCTCTAATGTAAGAGATGTGTATTTGTTTAACGGTCCCCTTAGTAACAGGCTGGTTAAATAAAAGATAGCATGTTTTAGTATTAGCCACAACGTTGTGACGTCAAATATTTTCAATGTGAATTTAATGTGAATTGAGAGCAAAATACCACACACACACACACACACACACACACACACACACACACACACACACACGCTCTTTTAGCCTCATTCACTCCAGATCACCACTGTTATGACTTGATGATGATTTGGTTATTCTATTACAGAGATGTCCAGATGACTAATGGTGCTCTTCAGTGTTTGTTAACACGGACACGAATGCAGCTTAATCACAGCGTGAAAAGAAAAGTTGTCTCAAGTCGATCAGGATCTAAAAGCGTAATTACACCGCACACCCTGACTTATCTAATCCGGTTTCATTACTGAGTCGGGTTGGGATTCAATCAAAATGATTAAATCAAGCCGTGATTCTTAGGAAATGTTTAATTTTCCTAATAATAATTAATTATGCTGAGATCACTGGCCTCAAAACATTACCACCAAGCTGCTTCAGGCTTAAAAAAAATTAAAAATCGAATCGTTGTCACCCAGCAACTCGGAATCTGTTTCACTGCCCCAAATATACCATTGCATGCAGCGCTGCATACTTTGGAAAGTTGCGCAATGGTGTCTGAGTTCTTGCCCGGCTGTGATTGGACGGCTGAGGGCATGTCACAGTTAACCCCATGAGTCCACAGCTCGCCACTTGTTGTGCACCGTCATTAAACAAACCTGCTCACGACAGCACTTTGATTCTAGACCGTTTTTTTCTGTCAAATTGAAACTTTTGAAAGTACGTTTCAGCAGTGAATTTGCGACAGAACATCTATCGATAAGTTTCCAGTCCCTTAAAGTGGACACAGAATAAACACGACTCCAGTTCAAAGAACTGATTAAAAGTACATAGCTTCCATTATTTTAGCATTAATTCACTGGAGCGACTGCACTGAGAACAGTGAACTGTGCAGAGACAAGTTAAATGTTTTTGTTGTCTTGAAAAGGGATTTAATGACAAAATTTAAAAAAATAATACGTGTCTGATCTTAAAAAAAATAAGGTGACGGTTATTTTGATTTGCCATATTTAAAAAAAAAAAAAAAAAAAAGTTCCTTCAGTTTCCAAGTCATTATTTCGTGAAGTTTCTCTCTCGTTACTTTACTTATCTAAGAATAGAACATTTTCATGGCGCTGGAGCCAGAAGACTTAAAACAGAAGTTTAAATTCTGCAAGAAGAGGCCGAGAATAAGAACATGGGAAAATGGCCCAGTCAGAAAGACAGAGAGAAAGGAAGAGCGAGGGGGAGGTATGTTTACTCATGTCTGTGTGACGCCTCCAGTGTCAGGTGACTTACAGGAAAGAAGTTGTTGTTCTCTCTCTCTCTCTCTCTCTCTCTCCACAGCTCTGTCCCTTCATTTGTGTCTGTTTTTTTTCATCAGAGTTATAGAAATGATTGGTTTTGCTAAGTTCACTGACGTCACTAGCACGATCGGGGTACAGAAACTAAAAGTTGATCACGTTGTGCGGCTCAGTTAAGACATAACCATGTAATACAGTACAGTACTCTGTTGTATGCTTTAAGGGCTGCTGGCTCAGGGGTATGTGAAAAGGTTTACTCTAACCCTTTAATGTGTGTGTGTGTGTGTGTGTGTGTACCCATCCATAGCAAACTGGTGAGTGTGACACATTCCAGTGAGACAACTCACCAATAGTCTCGCAGTAGATGGAACACAGATACCTCTGTCCACTGGGAAACTCAACAAAAACACATTGACAAATTTTCAGTTCCCACAATTTGATGCTTCGTTGAGTTTTAGCCACAGTAGCACACATGTGCACGTAGCTCCCGTCTTCATAGTCTGGTAGGGGAGTGCGGTTGGGTGTAGTTGAAAGCAGCATTTGTATAACAGATGGACTGAGGTATTTTCTGCAGAAAAAGCAATAGGACGAAAACGTGTACAACACCGTGTAACTCGAGATTCTGCAGCATTCTTTAAGGTGCAGTACAAGTTGAAGTGAACTGCAGTAAAACTTGTGGGAGACACAGAGATACTGTAGCGGAAAACAGGAAGGTCATTAATCTTCGAGGGAAACCGGGCCGGCTCACAAGTCACGGCACGAGGAAGCAGCTTTAGAGAGCAGCAGCCAGCAACAACGGTTGAGCTGGTTATCCATCTCTCTTCCCTCGGTGGCAGCACCACTTCAGTAACTCCTCTCCTCCAGTCGTCCTTTCATCAGGGTACAGGCAGAGTCAGAGTCAGAGGTTCACCACACCTCACCCAAACATGCATCCACAGTGGACAGAAACATTCCAGACATCAATTTCGTCTGAGAGTCGACTTAATCCAGTTGCCCAAGCTGAGGACATTCTTAAACCCACGGTGTCCTTGTTCTGTATTCTGGGTTTGTAGCTTCATGGTCCAATGCACAAGTTGCTTTGGAGAAAAGCAGCACCTGACTGAAACGTGCACAGCTATGCACGACTATTAACTTGATCCAATCTGACCCTTTGCATTGAAAAGCGTTGCACGTTTCTCCGTATGAATGTGTTCTTAATGTGAGACTCATCAGGTCTAACGTTATGATTGGTAATGCGTTACCTTTGGATCAAACCACCTCCAGTGTCTCCAGACATTAGGTCTGATGAGCAGTGGCGCCCACTTCATTTCATTCCTGTGGTGTGATGATTATCGTGTTTCAACTTGTCCGGTTCGTGTGTTTTCTTAAATCCAACTATGAAAACACCCCTTCACCTTTCATTAAAATGGATAAAAAGGAAAAAAACACCATTTACAAAGCAGGGCGCTGGCTATTTTGCTTTGGTCAGTAACTTCTGAAAGCTGCTAAAATAATCCTGTCATATAATGAATAGATAGCTAATGAAACAAGAAAAGAATAATACATTTCCTCACCTTGGTCTTACAAACTATTACAAGCACATATTTGCTCTAATTTTCTTCTACATGGGGCCATTTGGGTTTCAGCATCTTCAGATGGGGAAGACTGGAGATTGAACTCATGACCTTCTGGATGGAGGATGACCACTCTTCCCCTTGGCCACACCCACCCCACACCAGGCTCATGCTCATGCATTTAAGGCCTCAGTGCACTGCCTTACATGGACTGGTATGAGCTGTAGCTATGGCAGCTAATATTTGCAAACTTCAGATGGATAATCCTGTAAAAAAGCCACTTTGCTGTCTCTCCTCTTCTTCTGCTGCTGCTGTCAGAGAACACGTCTGCATTCCTCATCCGTCTGTGATAGTCTCTTGTGGCCACTGTCCTCAGCAGCAGCGTCCACACAGTCGGAGCTTTAATTGTCCTGATTATGAGGCGTCATTACTTCATGTAATCAGATCAGAGACAGAAACGTGTCTCCACTTGTCTTCTAATCAGATCACAGTCGTAAAATAAAGGAATCATAATCCAAAATATTAGTCAGCATCCATAACTGCGGTCAGATCACTTCTTAGTTCATTGTATTTACTGCTATGAACCGTTGATACGGATCATCTATGTTTAAATACTAGATGAGTGTATTCTGATGACAGTAATCTCATTACACACTCAGTAATCTATTACTCCATCCCCTGCTGTTGCCCTCCTACGCTAGACCAGACTGGCTGAGTCAGCTCCGCTGCTCTATCACGATTCAGCCTGACACACTTTCCCTCTGTCGACACCCTCCGCCCCAGCCCTTCAGCCCCTCTCTGCTCGTTCAGAACTTCCTCTCCGCTCTCACAGCCGGCTTTTATTTCATGTGTTGTCTGATCACTCCCTCTCTCCATCTCCTACCAATGAGACATTACACCGCCCCCCTACCGCATACTCCAGGTTTCATTCTTTCGACCCCCTCCCTCGCTCCCTTCCTCCCTCCCTCCCTGCTGGCTCCCTTCAGGGTAGCAGAAGGGAAGTGAATAGCTTCAGCCCTCCCAGCTGGTCCCATCACCCAGCAACCCAGAGCAAAACAAAAGAACACACACACGCACGCACGAGCCCGCAAACAGGCAGGCGACACACACACACACACGGGGTCTCCAGCAGATCAGCACATGCATGCTCTTAGACACATGCAGACACGTATGCAGATGAATGCACAGACGCACACACACACCCCCACCTTTGCCCCCTCCAAGCTCACATCCACAACACACAGCCAGCCAGCCGTCCCCTGCAGACTCCCACCCATCATCCCTTCCTCCAGTCCCCCACCCATCACCCATCACCCCTTGCTCGTCTCCCGAGCACCCTCTCCAGACACCCAGTCCTTTGTCAACCCTCTGCTCTCCCAAAAAAAACATACTCACAAAAAAAAAAAAGCCATGTGCTGCTGGTCAAAGAGAAGTTGACACAAAAGGGGGAGGTGCACTGATTCTGTTTGTCGGGATCACACACACGCACACACACACTGATCCATTCTATTTGTGATGTGTCTGCACAATTTTAGTGAAAGTTATAAAGTCCAGATCCTTGAATGCAGATGTTGCAGATGAGTGAATCTGGAGGAATGTGGGGGCTGCGTATCTGGATGATCCTGTACGATGGCATCAGACTCACAATGAAGCTGTTCTTTTAAGTTGCATTGCCGTTTTTGAACCTAGAGCAAGAGAATTCCCTGAATAAAACTGCTGAGAGTGAGCCAGAAATCCCTACGACGGCTCACGCTGGCCATGGCTGTATAAAGATGCCCATTGTCTCTGTGTCTATAAAGACGGAAGACATAACCGGTCCCCAATGTAAGGTCGCAGCCTCCTGATCACCCCCTGGTGCCTGGAAGTGTCGTGGTACTTTAAACTCCTGCCTCCTACACGGACATGGACCAAAGGAAATGTCAGATTGATCATCAAGGAGGGTTTCTGTAAATTCAAGAAGGTCTCATCACACTACTGTTCATTCAACTGATTTTTTTCTATAACTCATGATGCTATAAAAAAATCATGATTGACAGTTGAGGCTTACTAGCGATTGGTCAAGCATGCATATCAGTTTTTTTTTTTTTTTATCAGTTGGACTTTAGCACCATGGCTCCACCACTACTGCAGAGGGTGGCAACAATGAGCATATTTTAGCTTCATGTCTACATAGCGGAAGAAAGTGAAGGTGCGTCGTCCATCTTAATACGGAGAATATAAGATTTAGAGCAGATTTAACTTTGGAATCTTCTTCCAGACGAGCAAAGAAAAATCACTTCTCTTACTTTCGCAGTTGCTGTTCCTCATTTGCAGCATTTCCTATAACTACGCACCCTGCTGCATGTCGAGAATCTGCTTCCTGTTTACACTCAGGAAACCATCATGTGTGTGTGAGTGGTCATGTGACGTGCATTTCCAGGTGTGTTCTAATATGGTTGACCACGTGTCCAGTTACCAGCCTAAATGATCACAGACAGACAAAACAGACAGCTGACCAAAACACTGCCTCGACAGGGCAGAGGTCAAAGGTCATCGGCCACAGTCAGTGGACTGAGAAATCAAACAGAACCTGATGGTTGGTCCTTATTGGTGAATGGAGAGCGTGAGATGAGGTCAAAAGGGCTCCACAGCTCATCATCCTCATCATCCTCATCATCCTCATCATCATCATCAATACCAAACAACAATACAGCCGCCTGTGGGTTAGGGTCAGAAATACAATGTAAGTCATTGTACCTCATACATGTTTGGTACACAGCCTTCAAGGCGGATCAATTTACATTGCTGTCGTCTTATCGATTCTCTATTTCCTTTTATGTTTATCGCTGTTACGTCCCGTACATGAACACAAAAACACCAAGAGGCAGCGGTTGATTATGGCGAACAGCTCGAGCGGAACAACTAAAATAGAGCAGCTATTGTGCAACCAAATAAAAAAAAAAAAGATGAATCTCTATGAAATCAGATGGCAACAACAGATCAGACCTCTCAGTATTTTGTTTAACTTTCTCAGTCAGTACTGGGATTGAAACTAAACCTGTAGAAAAATCCTTGGCCTGAAAGCTTTTGGAGCTTTGGAGCCCAAATAAAGCAAAAGTGAGTGAGATTTTCTGAAAACAAGACGATGTGGAAAACCTGAGAGTGAGAGCAGCGGCTGCAGGCTCAGGGAACACAACAGCAAATAGGATGGAAAATTGGGGAATAAATTATCCGCGCGAGCCCCATCCGAGGCTCATCTGGTCCAATCCTCTCTGAGCACGCTGCTCGAGCAGCAGTCTATTTCCAGTCTTAACCAGTCAGGTCCAGTCCAGTGCACCTGAGCTCAGCGCTGGTCCAGAGTGGTCCAGTTGGGTTCAGGTCACAGCAGAGACAGTGGTGACCAAAGAAAACCAGCAGGAACCAGTCAAATCCCTTCGAGGCAGCCTGCAAACTGGCCTAATGCCAATCCCAGTAGACACAAAAGAAACACAACAAACACACACACACACACGGATAGACGACGAGTGTGTTTGCTGTTCTCCTCATTAATAATTAGACAGAAAAATCTGCTACAGAACAAGGCAGCCAAGAGTCATGAGAACTGCCCTCAGCCACACACACACGCATATTACACACACTGCATGTGTGTGTGTTACATCTTTATGACGGGGTCCGATGTGCATCACCTCTCGTGGGCTCGTTGACACCTTGAGAGCTGTCGAGTTGACGGGTGTCGTTGACCCGCCCCCCCCGTCATGTGAGGAGTGTGGGTCACATGTCACGGCGTGAATGGCTGGGAGGGGGCTCTCAACATCGCACTATAAGTGGCAGATAAGTGGGGCTGTTGACCACCTCCTCTGTTGGGTGATGGTCCTTCAAGAAAGACGAAGGTGGGTCATATGAGTGTCCCTTGACTTTAAGATAAAGGTAAACCCAACATGAGCCAAGAGCACACCACTAGCCTTCTGGTAACTGTACCACCCCACTGATATACGTTGAGCCTATAGGTTGATACGGTATCGATTCATATAGAGACCCAAAGAGATGCAGCTGCCACTCACCAGGAAACCCACATATGTGGCAAAGTCCAGAGGGAAAGAAGGATTAAGCAGTTGTGTTCTTCCTTTTCTCACGATCCCTCAGATCTCCCTGAGAGTCAAACCCCTCTGGATTCTGCAGCACTCAGTGTCTTTGTCCTCAAGACGGAGCAAAGAGACACACACACACACACACACACACAGCCGAGTCAAACCACTTTCCTCCTAGTGCAGCAATCCACCTGTTCCAGCCGTGTACTGTAAGCTCATGCAGGACCAGCTCTGTGAATACGTACCTTCCCAAATACAGACTACTCGCTTCCACTCATAGCTCTAATTATCGCGTTACGCACATCATCATCCAGTCAGAGACCAAAACAGTCATCTCCCCAAATGCTATGCTCTGCACCACTGACACATATCAGTCAGGGGGATAACTGCTGAGCTGACACGGCAGCGCACGACAAATCATCAGGCCGTGATCACGCAGCGCTTCACGCCGAGCGTGAGCACGACAGTAACAAACGCAATCCTATGTGTGGCGGTTCACTGCGCTCTATGCAAAACCGTGCAGGTGAGTGGGAGGATACGCTGTCCCGATACAGACTTTGTACAAATATTTGTATTCAGTATGTACGACTTTCAGTTTTTTTCTGTTTAAGTCAACAACACACTTGACTGTTTCATTTCTTACACACTTCTGCAAATAAGAGTGAATGAGTGTTTGCGAGGGGTGACGGTGAGTTGGGCTCAGCAAACACGTGTCACTTGTCTTGTTCTGTCTTTGACTGAGGAAGATATGTTTGTCTGAACTACAGAAATGCACTTTCCTCCCCTATAACCACAAGCTACTACTACTACTACTAGCGTTTTGACTATTCTCAGCAGAGGGATCAGGATTCATCATCATCATGAAATCAGATCTTACGTCATGATTGTGTCTTAGAAAGACTTGGGACATTTGCTCAGCACTAGCTAAGTGTGATGTGTGAGGATTCTGAGAAAGATATTGGGGAGGTTAGCAGCACCATGACAGTGCACTGAGTTTTCTGGACGAAGGGCACCTGTCGATCGGAGCTGTGACACTGATCGGCGTCGGTTTTCCTCTCTGACCTCAGATATTATGACCAGATTGAAACGCGACACAGCGAAGCTGTCAGACTGCATGAGGCCTTTTGGAACCCTGAACTGATTAGAATAATTGTTTTGCATTCAGGTGTGATCAAAAGGTCATCATGACAGATCTGACTCGACTTGCTGACACTGGAATTCAGAAGCAGCCTGCCAAACACGCTGTTTCCAGATCAGCATCTGATGATGACTCACTCTAACTGGGAGTTCAATAACATCCAACAGTCCAAATCTCTATCACATGTGAACTCTGCGAGAGCCTGAAATTAAGATTCAAGGAGCACATGGTATCTGTGCCACACATGCGCCGATGTTCGCAGGTGAACCGTGAAGCTGTTGTGTTGGGCAAAGAGCAGCATATTCTCACTGTCACACACAGGAGGAGTGTGTGGGAGGGGGTATTCCATCGGTGTACCCAGAGTAACGCTCACTACTATACAGACAGCGGGGCAATGAGTCAGTGCAGGAGGTAACGCGATAATATCTCAACTGCTCAACTTGGTGTGTGTGTGTGTGTGTGTGTGTGTGTGTCTAAATAATAGATAACGTAAACAATAGAATAGCACCTACAGATTATCTGAATTCATTTTGTGACTCAGTCCTTATGGTTTGACATTGAGAGATGAAACTGAAAAAGGTCTTAAAATGAACCTAGACTGACCCACTAACTAACCTACATGTGTACCATTAACCAGGCCTAGCCACCCATCCATCCATCCTCTCTTTGAACGCAGCCTCATCCATAATTAATTCTTTGTTCCTCTGGCTCCTGTTAAGAGGCCTGTTCTACAAACGCTGCTCTTCTGACATCCGATCCTCCTCTGTGTGTGTGTGTGTGCGTGCGCGTGTGTGTGTGGGTGTGTTGTGCATGTACAGCACATGTGTCTGAGATCCATACGTGTTTAGTCTTGTCTCCTCTGCCTGGCCCAGCCATTAGATACTGTGGTGCTCATCACACACACACACACACACACAGACAGTATTTTCACATTTTCATTCTTAAAGCATACAGCACTGCTACTTGTTGGACAAATATGTAAGGAATGGTTTTAATAAATTGTTAAATAAATACATACATATTTATATATATATATATACACACACATATTTATGAAATTAAAATTGAGAATTAAACTGCTAAATGCATATCAGTATAGTTTCACTCCACAACTCAAGTACTGTAATAAAGTGCAATATAAAATGAACATTACATTTTTATATAAATGCCAACTAAAACCCTATGTTGCACTTCCAACAAGCACACAGAAAGTACTGTGAAAGTAATAAAGGCCAGTATCAGTCCCCTCAGATGTTCCCAAATGCTTTTTTTAAGTTGGATGAGGTGAAACACGCACACACAGACGCACACACACATACGTACATACGTGATGAGAGGAGAGAAAGAGAGGCAAGGGAGCCAGAAAAGGTGCTGCATGTGTGAATAATGAAAAGGAGGTCAGTGCCTGAAGGGGTGGAGCAACGTGAACACTGCTTCAAGTAAAGGCACTGAGAACACACACACAGGCACCATTTACAAAGTACTCGGAGGTGATCATACCTGTACCTGCTCACTGAAGTTACACAGCGTGAGAACAGGCCTGTTAACGAATGGAAGAGGAACCGATCTCCCTACGACATCCACTGTCTCACCATCGAACCATGACTCTACGAATGAATACATGGATGGACATTAATGCTAACCTGCTATTGCAGCTGTCAATGCAATGCTCAGGCAGGTTTTTACACATGGAGAGAAATGTAAAGCTGACATTTGGCTGGTGAATGATCACCGATGGGAGGGTCCAAGCCGGCAGTCAGTAAAGGAGTCTGACTGACCCCTTAGCCCCTGCAAACGACAAAATTAAAAGGATTATTCTGGACTTAGTCGGGCTGGGCCACACTGAAACGTGCCCCTTTACCCACAGGTCCATATTAACAAGCTTAATACGGCATCCACACAGAGGCACCGGGTCAGAGGCTCGGGTTCACCAGATAACCCTGCTTACAGGGGAAATTAGAGGGGCTACCTGTTCACTGATAGGGCTGGTGTAGTGCCGCGGAGTAATGCTGGTCCTGCTGGAGGATTATTGTGTGGTGATGCTATCATCACAACCACTCTCCCACTGTCTATTTATAGTTCACACAGCTCTCCCTCCCTCCCCCCCATCTCTCTCTGTCTCTTTCAGTCTCTCTGTCACATTCTCCATACTGAATGCCAAATGAATTCAAAGGAGACGGGCAGAAAAAAAAACAGACCCTCCAACTACTAGTTAGTGGTTTGAAACTCACAGAGACACGGTACCTGTCCACAGAGAAGAAAACAGTGGATATGGGATTTAAAATGAGGGAAAAGGAATAAGTGTAATGTCCTATACCAGGGGCTTTTGGGGCGCTAATCTCTAAAAGCAGACAGCCACAGGTACAGCCTTCATGCTCAGAGATGTTGAGACAATCCAACTCTTGCAGATATACTACCTGGAGCCGATTGGAGCAGTTGATTTGAGTTGGAGCATTTAATGAATTTCATTTGGTCTTTAAATGTGTCCTGTGGTGGATTTTATGAAAATAACTAAACATAGGTCAAGTCGGACTATGCAACAGTTTACCAGCTGTCTCAGAGCAAAAGGCAGCAGCATTTTTTGAATCATGGAGAAATCGTCTCTGTCCACAGTCACGGAGCAAACTTTACGTGGGGGTGTGAATGGTTCGTCCCCAGTGTCCAGGCAGAGACAGTGAGCGAGGGACGCATGGCGGCCGATTCCGTCTGCCAGACAGACCGCGACGTCTGAGCCCCAGGCTGGGAACTCAGGCCAACCCACGGCACCTTAATCTGGATTAGCTGCTAAATTAGAGGCTTGATTGCTTGGGTAATCCCGTTGACAAAGTTCCGGCAGCCGCCATGGCCATTTAATGGCGGCCAATTAATTTTCGTCAGGCCGAGCCAGGGCAGCAAAGGCCGGACAGCCATAGAGAAGACGCTACATGGAAGCTGTGAGAACGTGCATATTTAACAGCTGCATGTTGGATGTAAGGAAGGAACATGTGGCCAGTTAATGAACTGTCATCAAGAGCTACATAAACATCATAAGTAGAGCTAAGTTTAAAGTATAATTTGTGTGAGTGAAAGGCATGTTGGGTTTTCACTCTCTATTTAATACTAATAATACATATTTAAGGGTTTAGGTCATCTAAAGATTACATGGAAGCTAAGCTAGTACTTTTACCACCACTACTAGTACTAGTACTATGTCTAATAATAATAATTATTATTATTATTTTTTATTTTTATTTTTATTTTTTTGATGTGGAAGGTAAAGTTTGCTTTCAGTTTGAACTTGATGGCACAATCCAAGCACACATGCACCTACGCACGCACGCAGTCAGTCACGCTCTCTAACACAGCAAATTACACCCCGTGTGTGTGTGTGTGTGTGTGTGTGCCTGGTTATATAAAGCACACAGCAGCAGCCTCACAGCGCACAGCTCTCCACAGAGAACAGTGGTCGGTTCATGCAACTCCAAAGGGTTCGTCTCCCCTCGTGAAGGCAGCTCTACAGTCTCTTACAGCAGACGAATTACCAAATTTTCCAAATTGGATATTTCATGATATCATGCCACAGTGCGTGTGCCAAATGGGTGCCGATTGTAAAGTCCATCTAAATGCATGAATCAGAATCTATGAGCAGCATTTTCCCCTCATCAATTTGCTTTAAACAACAAACCGTAGCGAATTGATAACACTTTTTTAATGTAGTTTGGCGGTAAGTTGTCCCACGCAAAGAAATGATGCGTAATGGGAATTCCACGCAGCGCCTCTCCTCCTGTGTGCGTGTTTCACTGATGTGGACAGACGAGACCACTTTGTCCGTTCAGTGGACACCTTGACCACACCAGGGAACACTTGACCAACACGTTCAGCGGGTTTCCATGAGGAGGTAAAAGCGTGCGTAAAAGCGTGCGTAACCTCCACATGGAGAGGCTCAGAGAGGCAACCAGTCTACGGACAGCAGCAGAGTTCAAGGCGCAGGGGGAGACACTCACTCGGTGTGGCAGATCCGTCCAGCACGGAGCTGGGCTGGAGGGGCCGATGGACGGAAGCGGCTCTCCGGGTGCAGCTCACTGACTGGCAGCGACGATGAGAAGTTTCTGTCCCGCAGGAGGAGGTGATGGACCAGGAGCAGTCCGGCGTCTCCTCTGACACAGATCAAAGCGAAGTCATGTAAGATCACACTCCGGCGGTGCGTTCACGTGTCGCGGAGCAGATCGTAAACACCTAAAAACGAGCACTTTGCGCGTATGAGGTCAAAACATCAGCTCAGTGTGGAATTTAAATGACAATGCCGTTATAGTTAGATCTTATTCTAACTTCCGGATACGATATCTACCGTTTCAATAACGATTCAACACAGAAGATCAACTACTCAACAGGGCATTGCACGTAAACACGCGCATCTAGAATGCGCCACTAAATTCTCCGGTGGACATTTACACGCCAGGCAGACGCGGGTTCCCGCGTTCCTCGGTTCCCTGCTCGTGTGGATATTTATGTGACACGACTTTAAAAGCCTCGTATGTCCGCACGGTCCCTGAACGCAGCAGCAGGCTGCGTGTGACAGACGTGTCGTGCGGTGACTCAGAGCTGAGTCACCGCGTCGTGTCCCGCCCACACAGCGGCGGCGGCCAATGGCGCCGGGGCGGGAGCGCCGTGTGTGCCGAGGAGTCACGCAGCCTCCACCGCCTGCGTGCGGGTTTAAAGGGACGGAAGTCTCCGTCACGCCGGGTGGGCGGGAACACGCCTTACGTCGTCACATTCGGCATTGGTATGAACATGGAGGAACACATGTGAAGCGGATTACACGAGAACTGGAGAGGATCTGTGAGATGTTCCTTCACGTTCATATTCCTCCCCAATAAAATAATTCAAACAAATAATATACTGTAGTATTAGCATTTTTTAAAATAACACATGGAAATGCTCTATGGAGATGGGAATCTAACATTGTTTTTGGGATGTTAAATGGATTTAAAATGAAAAATGGTGTGCACTCAGCACCTACTCAAAAATTAAATGAAGTAGGTGGCGGCAATGCAACCACATACAGGATGCCAGCCGCCAATCAAACAACAACAACAAACAAATCATGTTCTGTCCAGTTTTTGACCACTGGTAGCACTGTGGAGCCACATGGGTTTTCCAAAATTTGTCGAAGAGCCACAGAAGCCCAAAGCTAAGTATCAATTCAGGGGCCCACTCATTCTGAGTCTGTTTATAGGGACCGTCTCTGCAAGGTTCCCTTCATCATTAATGCTTGATGAACAATCTCTGACCGATGGCAAACCATCTTCACTTGACTTTTGTTTATTAATAAAACTGGTTCAATAAGGAGTCGCTTGAAGACAGTTATGAGGTAGCGTTTACCTTGCTGGCTGTGGCAGTGAACCAAGTGGATCCCGGAATGTTTGGATTTCCAAAATAAAACTCTACTTTGCATGGCTGCACGGGCACTATAGGTGGAGGCCTAATGTAAGGTCATATAAACGCACTGTGCTACAGGTCAGTCAAATCATCACAAACATGTCAGCACACTGTGATGTACACACAGGAAGTGCATGTTCCTGTCTGCTGACCTCTGAATTCTGAGCTGACTGAAGCTATCATAACTGCCCCCCCCCGCGCCTTTTTGTCTTCTAACTGTGCACCTGCTGCTTCCCAACACCCCACAGCTCCAACAGCACCTACAGGAAGACCAGTTAACTCTTGATTTACATTGACCCCTGCTGGCAGGTCAAGGAAACTGCAGCTCAAATTCCTTAACTAACAGCTTCTCATGTGAGTGCAACCTGAGGGGTATAAACAACACGTATGAACCACTGAGTGCTCACGCAATAGCGCATTATAGCAGATACCCACAGTAACCTGTAGCTCTAGCTCCACCTTCAGGTTCTGCTACCGAATCTAAGCCTGGGCACATGGTAGAGTCAATGCTTGTCCACACACTCAGGAACAATCCACTGTATCTGGCCCCTGTGTCACTTTGCGTCTATTAATTTGATTAAATGCGTCTTTATTTAGGAACGTGCACCATAAGAGGCCAATATAAATGGAAATGATGGAGCTCATAAACGCAGGTGCTGACACAGGGCTTATTTAAACAACAATACAGACCACAGCATTAGTTATTAATGCAGGAGCGCCCAGAGGCTGCTGCCACAGGAGAAATTTACTGTTTGTCCCAGTTGTCCCGTCCAGCCTCACATACCCAACACTCCTCTCCAGTAAGCAAAACCTCCCTCAACATCTGGGCTGCACCACATCTTATATTGTGCTTCATGTCCCTCCGTGCGTAAAATGGATCGCTCCACCTGCCACCTGCGCTATATAAGCCCCTGCAAAGCTCTTTACGCGTCAGTGTTTGCTCGGACTTACTGCAGCCATGAGCTACGGGGACCGCTACACCTCCTCCTCCTACCGGAGGATCTTCGGGGACTCTTCCCGCTTCCCCGTCTCTCCGCCCCGCACCGGGAGCGCGTCCCCTCGAATCCCCCCGGGGCTCAGGTCCATGGCGGCGTCCCGCAGCCACGCGTCCTCGCTCAGTCTGTATCGCAGGGTGGGACGGACCTCCGCCTTCTCTCCGATGCCCACCGACACCCTGGACCTGACCCAGACGTCCGTGGTCAACAACGAACTCAAAGTCATCCGGACCAACGAGAAGGAGCAGCTGCAGGTAGACAACAAGGAGAAATACATAGATGGACTAAATGGTCTGTTCTTAAGCCTTTATTAATTCACTTTTATTTATATAGCACCCTTCTGATTGAGCAGTTTATTCTAAGTACAATGTCCTAATGTTGTCAGCAGGGCAGAAAGACAAATTCCTGGGTTCTAGATTCTAATGCAAAGCTGAATGAACCAGTAGCAACCATTCAACAATAGCGACCCTCTAAGGTGTTACCGTGTCAGCGTTGTGTCGGTTTATTAACTCACCTTTGAGCTTATGGATACACTGACGCTGAGCATTCTAATATTTCTGCTTACAAACGTCATCGTTCCTGTTCCACAGGGTCTGAACGATCGCTTCGCCATGTTCATCGATAAAGTGCGTCACCTGGAGCAGCAGAATAAGGTGCTGGAGACGGAGCTGGTGACCCTGCGGCAGAAGCAAGGCGAGCCGTCCCGCGTCGCTCACCTCTACCAGCAGGAGATGAGGGACCTGCGGGCGCAGCTGGACGACCTGAGCAGGGAGAGGAACCACATCCTGATCGAGAGGAACAACATGGAGGACGAGCTGCAGGTAGAAGAAATTTCAAATCAACTTGAAGGTGTGGAGTTGAGTCGATGTGCTCATTGTCTTAAATCACACTTGTCCATGAACTCACCTCTCAGAAACTCACCGTGAAGTTTGATGAGGAGGTGAGCGCACGGGAGGAAGCAGAGCAGGCCTTGAAGTCCTTCAGGAAGGACGTGGATGACGCTGCGGTCATTCGCTTGGACCTGGAGCGCCGGGTGGAGTCTCTGACGGATGAAGTCTCCTTCCTGAAGAAGGTGCACGAGGAGGAGATCCAGGAGCTGAGCAGCTTGATGGAGTCGCAGCAGCTCTCCGTGGAGCTGGAGCTCGCCAAGCCGGACCTCACCTCGGCTCTGAAGGAGATCCGCAACCAGTACGAGTCCATCGCCTCCAGGAACCTGCACTCGGCCGAGGAGTGGTACAAGAGCAAGTTCGCCAGCCTCAACGAGCAGGCGACCAGGAGCAACGAGGCCATGAGGGCGAGCAGGGAGGAGATCAACGAGTTCAGGAGGCAGCTGCAGTCCAAGACCATCGAGATCGAGACCCTGAGGGGCACCAACGAGTCCCTGGAGAGGCAGATCACAGAGATGGAGGACGGACACAACTCTGAAGTCACAGCCATGCAGGCAAGCAATTAGAAACTGTAGTGGCCCAACACTGTGTTAGAATGAAGGTTGATATTAGGATTACTGTGCCATCAGGGAAAGCTTTCACTCAGGCCTTTATCTCCCTTCCATGTTGGTAATAATCAGATTCCATCACTGTTGCCAGGACAATTTGAACCATTTTAACTGCAGACTTGGAAATGAAAGCCTCGGTCACCTGTCTCCACGCTGCATGCGGGTCAGAACTGTCTGCAGTAAGAGGATTGGAAGCAGGCAGATCTCATGGCCCTGAATTATGTCACAGCTTGAGTAAAGCTGTTTGCTAGCTGCACACAGCAGGCGCTCCCAAACTTTTCAATGTCACGTGTGAGTAGGAGCAAGGGAACAACCAACTGGTGATATTCAATCAGATGTCTGAGGCACGAATTAAATTGCACTAAAGGATGTTTGTTTGTCAAAGAGTTAACAGATGAAAAACTGTGATATCAAAGATATTTAAATCAAGTCATCCTGCTCTGATCACCACTCAGTCACAAGGGCAGGAAGGTTCATAATTGCTTATTGGTCAATGTTTGATGAATTATTTGAATCTGTAGCTGGCGATGAGGAGGTTGATACCACTCTCTCGTCTGTATGATGAAGAAACGTGAAGCTATAGACAGGAGCTCTGCTAAACATAAAGATTCACAAATAATATATATTAACAAGCATATTCTTACCCCTGTTTTATTCCTACTTCCTACAAAGAAAATGACTGATTCTCCCAAAACGCAGCGCTCTTTGAAAGCAGGACCAAAAAGTTTGATAAATGAGTAAACGAGGAATAGGTTAGATATAATGCGACAGCATTAGCTCTGGTCGTTCAATTTAAAATTAAGAAATCCCTCAGTTATGAACTATCCCTTTAACAGCAGCAATCAGTTGGAGGAATGTGAACCTGCCTCGGCTAAAGTTGTGACTCTCACCCTCACAGTGTTCCACAGCCCAGAGTCAGAGATCAACTAATTCAAGTTCAAGGTCTGAAGAAGACACGAAACAGTTCTTATTCAATCAATAGTGCGTGTCTATAAGATTAACCTTTGACCTGCTTATCGGATAAAGGATGGCCATCTGCTTTCACTGGCTCTTTACAGACACTTAATCTCTCAAAGGTTTCTTTATTCCCTTTGAGGAAATCAGTGCCGTGGTATTGATTAGGAAGCCGTCGAGTATATTGTCTGATGGTGTCCTTTGATTTTCCACTGTTACAGGACACTATTGGCCATCTGGACACTGAGCTGAGGAACCTCAAGGGTGAGATGGCCCAGCACCTGAGGGAGTACCAGGACCTCCTCAATGTCAAGATGGCCCTGGACATAGAGATCGCTGCCTACAGGTGCTGAGAGGCTGGAAATGACACACCCACACCACCACGCGTGACAAGTGGACGCCATTAAAAAAAAATGGATCTTGGGATGTGTCGTGTCTGTGTGTCCACTCTGACATCTTGTTTCACTCTGTCCCACTAGGAAACTGCTGGAGGGCGAGGAGACTCACTTTAACTCAGGGGTGTCCTTTGGTGCCGCCAGCTTCAACTATCAGGCCCGAGCCTCCGCCGGCTCCTCCAGGAGCGGCCAGAGGGAGAAAGAGGGAGGCGTGAAGGAGAGCTACAAGGAGATCAGCGAGGACAAAGATGAAGCAGACATCAACTCCAACAACTGAAAGCACACACACACACAAAGACAGGGAGATCTGGAAAGTGCAAAGAAGTTAACGTTTGTGTCGTGAGTTGATAGTCGCTAAAAGAACCATTTATACAAATGTTGTGGAATTAGACGTGAAAGGAAGTATTTGTGTGAAAATTAATATTCTTTAGTTGACATCTCTCCTGGTCGTAGGTCTCAGATGATCTTTAGTCTCTAAAATAATCAATGTTTTTTTTTAAAACGAACTCTCTTATTAAATTGTTAAGTCCTTCTATTTGACCAAATCTGCGGTAAGGACCCCCCCCCTTCTGGACATAAGACACGGAGCTGGGTGGTGGAAAAAGATTTGTGACAGAAAACGATTGTTCGGTATGAGTTTTGTTTTTAGCTGATCTGAACTATGCAATGAATAAAATAATATGGCTAACAGACTGCTTCTTATGCTTTGATATCCAGCACAATCACACAGAGGCAGACGTTCGTTCAAGTTTGATGTTTACGTCCATGAGTGGAAGAACAATGTGCAGAATTCATTCAAGACAGCAACGTGTTCAGCCACTGCATCCAACGAGCGTGAATATTTAGCATGAATGGAATAAACACTACCTATAAGACCTTATTTATGGGTAGTGATTTAAATGTTGGCAGAAATTTGGATTATCTTCCAATTTACGTTAATAACCCACTGCTGCAAAACAGCAACATGGATGGATGAGGAATCTCTTTCTTAGTTGTGCAGTTATTTATTTTATAAACGGACAAAACCAAATAAGAACAAACAAATCTTATCAAAGACATTTGAATACAAACACCCTTTAAATAAATGCATTAATGCTCGTAGGAGCTGGACTGAATGCTGACTTCGTTGTGTCTGTTGCATTAATTCAAACCAGTTGACAGTTCATATAAAAGTTAACAGCTCTTAAATTAAATCTGTGAATCAAAACAAATGCCACCTGGAAAAGACGACATGTAGATCTTAACATACACAAACCTTTGGTCGTGCTAGGTTTTATTTTTTTTTTTTACAATCCCTTTAAATCAGTAGTACCTGAAATCACAGTCAGCTCAGTCAGTAAACACAAAACTGAGAAATGGGTCCCTGGCTTCACGAGAAAAGAGGCAGCTTGTGTCGGGCTCACAGGCACTGTCTGAGTTACACTTTCTGTTCACAGAAGCTTGTGCACAGTAGCAGTGGCGCTCCGTACAGCGGAAGCACAGTGAGCGCCTTGGCAGCAGGAAGAGGAATTTCCACTCTTCGGGTTAGAGTTAGCCATTTTACATCTTGGCAGGTTAAGTACCCGTCCCCCTGAGAGATGAACATTTGATGCTACAGTGAGAAATCTAAAAGAACAGTTGATTGGTTTTCACTCCTGACCATTCGATAAAGAATTGAATTTAGCAATATTGGACCTTCCCATCCAAGATGGCCGTTAAGCAGGCGTAATGCAGGTAGACAGTCTGATGAAAAGAATCTCAGTGTCAGGAGTGGGTGGGTAGGATGAGGCCAAACTGCAGCACCAGCAGACCGTCCTGCAGCGCCGCTTCGCCCACAGCGGTCTGCACGTCTTTGAGTGACTGGGAGGGGTCTAGGAGGTGATCGCCACAGACCACATCCACCTGCAATCAGAGCCAGACCTTTGAGCACGGAGGGAACTGTGTGTGTTGTGTGAATTTCATAACGATCAGAGAACTTTGAAGGTCTGACAGTTTGGCGTTCTGATCTAAAGATAGGTGTTGTGACCTCTGCTACAGCGACCAGTGACCCTGGGTTGATCTTTGTCTGTCCTCGCTAGGTTTGTCCAGACAGGTGAGCCCTGCAGTGGAGGAGCCAGGAAATCGGTGCTAATCCTTATCCACGTGGCTCTAAATACAAAATACACCCCCCCCCCCCACCAAACTCTGCCTGTGCTGAACTGATCACACACAGACTTGTCTGTTGGTCTAAAGAAAGGAGGATGCTTCTGGACCTGACCACCTGCCGGCCCCCTGCTCTGAGACAGACCTGTGGTATCATTGCACTAACAGTTTATCTGTAATCAGATTATGTTGTCCTTTAAACGGAGGCAGCCTGCTGAGTTTTGACCTGAGCAGGTGCCTCCTCGATGTTGGGACAGTTAAATGAAACGTTTATTCCCTTTACTTCACTGGCAGCCTCAGACCAGGTGTAACCTGGAACACAGGTAACAAGGAGAGCACGCCACACGTTTCAATGAGGTTAACACAAGGCAGTGGGGCACACGAGCCTCCAGCACGATCGCTTTATGTCTCGGGCATTTTGAGTTATCCTGCCTTAATCAGGAGCACGCTGTCATTAAAGTGCGATGCCAACTGCCTTCTGCTGTCCTGCTTCCAAGTTTGTCCACAGCGAGAATCAGGATGAACACTTTGGTCATGTCACTGTTGACTGATTAGCTGTAAGCCTGGCAGACTCACCAGGCAGCTAGGGCTAAGCTCCATCTTCCTCCTGATGAACAACTCCACGTGGTGGATGGTGGCCTCACCCGACACACGAACATACCGCCTCTCCAACGGCTACACAGGACCAGGACCAGGTGTGTTATTCAAACATCTGTCACATTTCACGATCATGAAAGTAACAGCAATGATAATAAATATAAAAATGCAACTCTTATAGTTTAGAGGTTGTTACCTTATAGCCAGTGATGCCCTCTTCAGCCCTGAGAACAAGACAAGAGCAAACGTCAAGGCAGCGTAAAAGACAACAGCACCATCTGGTGACAAGTCTGAGTAACTGCATGGTGAATTCACTCCTCTGAAAACTGGTCGGCTGAGTGTTTGAAACTCAGATCTTTTCTGGCTGTGTTTTGTTAGATCTTTAAATTGAATATTAATGCACAGAATGAGCAGAGGCTGAGTAACTGCAGCTGTCCAATGAGATCCTCACCCTACGAAGTCCAGCAGCAGAGAAACATCCAGCTCAGGAGGAACGACGAACACAGACTGAGGAGTGTTATCTCTCCTCTGCCTCTTCGGTACAACTGGACCTGGAGAGGTGATCACCACTGCAAACACAAGACAAGAAAAGAGAGGGTGCAGGGAGACAGAGAGACAAGAAGTTTGAGATGTAAGAGACACTATGCAGCTCCTTATGAAGCTCTGTGACCAGCAGCTTGTGAAAAATATAGTTCAACCTGGAAACTTTTAAAGCTGTTACCTGGTTTAGGCACCTCCAGCCCCCTGTCTTTGTAGAATTTACACATCTGTTCTCGTTCATCTGGAGAGAGAAGAGAAAAGACATTCAGCAGTTATATCAGATTTTAGTGGCATCACCGAGTAGTGCAGTGTGTTTGTAATAGACTTTACATGCACTTACACTCCTCCAGGTAGGGAATCATTTTGTAAACAATGTCCTGAAGCTGTCTATCAGGCCTGTGGAGAGAAAACAGAATAGACTGCTTAAATTGAGTGGCAGCATGTAAACAGTGAAAATATCAGACAGACAGAGTTCGGGTGCAACAAGACTAACTGACAGAGGAAGGTAAAAGTCATCAAACACCTACCTGATGTTGTAAAGGGGCTGACTTTGATGGACCACCATGTTGCACGTGGGACACCGGCTGCTGTAGAAGAAGTGCTTCACGATGCAGCTTTTGCAAACTGAGGAGAAATCAACCCTCACAATATCAGTCAGGTATGCGACACAGTCGAACTAATCTGGACTTCTGAAGCCGATATAAACATGTTTCATGAGGACTCCAGGATGCGCTGTAACTTACATGTGTGCAGACACTCTGTGATGGTGGTGGCGTCGATGAGGAAGCCGCAGCACAGGCCACAGCGGATGTATGGAAAGAACTGGTTGAGGGGGAGTTTGGGCTGTGGAGACACGAACACCCACATTGAGGAGCCACAGAGAGATGAAGAGAACAAGGAGAGAGATTAGAGGAAACAACAGCTGGATTTCACAACCGCGCCGGCGTCCACTCTTTTCCAGAAGGTGGCAGAATTGCACCTGTAGGATTTTAGTTGGAAGGACTTGAGTTTTCAGCTCAGTGCGCACGTGGTAACACGCACTACGAGTGAAGCACAGTAAACCCAGTGACACACGCACCTCGGTGTCTGACTCGCTGTCTGACATGTGCGTTGACCCTTCATGACCCCTGAGACCACACGGAGGTGATGACATTCCCAACAACCAGCTTCCTTTCCCTTCAGCTGCGGGGACAAAAAGTCAAATGAGTGTTTGAACATCAGACGACGAGTATGTCTTTGGCTTGTGCTGAGTTAGCAGCGCCTAGCTTCGGTTAGCACTCTCTGCTAAATCAAACGACACGAACGCGTGTCCACGTGAAGCCGCCATTAAAGTTCAGGCCACGACGTTTAAACGTCTGTTTGTTTGACTAAAGTCATCTTTAAACGGCGCAAAGTCACTTTCTACTTGTTTTGACTTTCTTGTGTCCACTCACGTTAGCCTCCGTCTCCTTCCCGTGTTTCCCGAGCAGCAACAACAATGACACTTCCGCTTGGGACCCTTCAGAATAAAAGTGACTGTGACCCATGTATTCATGCTCTAATTTGATTGTGTTCAGCGCAATAAGTCCTGTACACTTAGAATAGCGTATAACAGAAGAAATGTTTGTTTATGATGTGATAGTTTATATTTAATAAAAACCAAAGAATGTGGAGACGAAACAGGGATAAATTCTCCAGTATAATCTAAGAAAATACAGTATTTCACTCTCTCTCTCTCTCTCTCTCTCTCTCTCACACACACACACACACACACACACACACACACACACACACACACAATTGACAATGGCCATACGTTTATTTTGAAGACAATGACGTATCATCCCGGAAGACAGATGACCAGATAAGAAGTTTCTACTGTGATGTCACCGACAGGGGGGGGCTGTAAACATGTAGATGCAATAAGCAATTTATTTAGTCCTCCCTTTGTGCATGTATTTGTCTTCATTTCATTTGAAAAGGTATCACTTCCATCTTTCAGCACGACAGTACAACATAGCGCAGCGTAACAATCTGGATTAAATATATTCTCATTTATATGGCTGCAAGTTAGCCAGTCTGGTTTGAACCACAATTGACAGATTGACAGAAGGCTCTATGACGTAGTTTGATGTTTTTCAGATTAAAAAAAGGATTCCATGATGCATTCAGTTTTATTTGACAAATCATATGCAATCGTGGCGCTCTTGTGTAAAAACCCTGTTGTCATGACCCAAGAGGAAATTTCCAGACGACCTCTGGTTGTGTGTAAGAGTTTTACCTGTATAGTCACTTTGCACATGTGTTCTCAAAGATGACATGACTCAATTTAAGCTGTTTGCGTGCACTGATGAGATCTTCTGACATTGTTTCTGCAGATTGTGTCTCACAAAGAGCATCTGGGGCAGAGACTGTTCACAGCTGACCTTCTGATCCAACAGGAGCAGAGCTAGTTCTCATGGAACCTCAAAAATAAAATGTTACGCTCCTCATTTCAACTGAGAACATGGACATGGTTGTTAGACTTGGTGAGATACTCAGAAGTGAAGGTTGTTGATGAAATTCCTCAAAGCCTTCTCAAAGGAATCTACTGATCTGATTTGGTCAGGAAACCACAAAGCTTTGCCTAATATGAATCTGTCTCTTTTTTCTTCTTTAATTTTTTTTTTTTTTATTGAGCATCAATGATACAATCCATCCACAAAACAGGAAACAAGAAAAAAATCCAAGAAATGATAATCATGTTTCTGTTTGTTTAGTTTTTTTTTACTCCCTGTTATGAAATTCCAGTCCAAACCACCAATCCACACCTCTGGGTGACAGACAAAAAGTGTAAAAAGCAAAAACACACAGTAAGGGAAAAATAAGGTTAAATGAAATCAAATAAAACAATTATTAAGGGGAAAAAAACAAAAGTTGGCAGATTTCTTCAGAGAAGAGAAAAGCCTATCCTCTCCAGCTTTAGACTGTTTAGAACCACATTGTTAAACCGATCATAAGCACCCTGATGGAGGAGATGTGGACTAAATCAAGAATAAGTGGAAGTTTGTGCTACATACGTAAAGAAATTCCCTCCTTTCATGGTCCAAAGA
The DNA here is from genome assembly GCA_016785235.1 of Pseudorhombus dupliciocellatus. Classification (NCBI taxonomy): domain Eukaryota; kingdom Metazoa; phylum Chordata; class Actinopteri; order Pleuronectiformes; family Paralichthyidae; genus Pseudorhombus; species Pseudorhombus dupliciocellatus. Next base: position 2,037,810 of record JAFBJW010000102.1, read on the forward strand.
ATGGGACAGATGGAGTGACAAATAACAACATGGTGAACTTAATTTAGCCTGTTAACGTGCCAACAATTGCTACATGTCACTACACAAAGAACAGCTGGGGTGTAGTTTTCAGTAATGAACCGGTATTTGGTTAAATAAAAAAAAAGTATTGCACTTTTCCACAAATCAAAAAAAACTTCAGGTATCAACAAAACAGCTCAAGGCAATTGACTTTATCAAAATAATGAGTCTGTATTTTTTTTTTTTCAGAAATAGAAAATTCAAAGCATTTACAATTTGCAGAGTAGTGGTTACGTGTTCTAACCATTTCAGAGCACGTTCTATTCAGATCAGAACAGAGGCGCTGTTACACGTCATTTGATGAACGACGCTTTGTCCCACGCTGGTGTCGTCTGCTGGTTGAATCTTCCAAGCACCAGCCTCTTCAGTTGAGGCTTGAGACATGGAGCTGCATATGTAATTAAGGGCCAAACTGCCATGCAACAAACACGCCCCAGAGGCAGAGACACTCTCATTCGCTGAGCTACAGAAGTGACACTCTCCTGGAAATCTCCCAACACAACAGTTCTGGTCACAGGAGGAAGGAGTATTTCTGACTTGAATACAGTGGAGGAAAAAGAAAGCAAACCATTTAGAAATAATGAATATGTATTGAAACATGGTGAGATTCAGGTGACAGGGGGCTGATAATGATTTATCCTCCACACTGTTGTGTTGGTGTCACATCCTGATGGATGGTCAAAGCTCAGCGGATTAATCATCGTTCTAAATGTTACAGCACCTTCAACGAATATTAAACTGAAGCAACAAGCTATTAAAAAAACAAGAATAAGACAGTACAATTATCTAATCTTTGGTGTGACCCAGAGATTAAGAACAAAAACATGAGTTGTTGGTGATAGCTTCACAGCTTTGTTGTTGTCCTGGGAATCCTGGAACTTTTGGAGTTTCGTCAAGGAAATTAAAGGCTCTTTCACACCCGCTGACTCATGCTTCCACCACTGTCTGTATAGACCAGGAGGTCAAACTGTCAATCATTATACTCCATGCAGTTCCACTGGAACACAAGCTAGAAGTGATCAGAACAAAGCAGACAACGTGCCAACACGACCGTCCTCTTCTTCACTTCCGGAGTATTTGAGACACTAACCTTGAACAAGCGCTGTGCCCTTGTGTTATTCAAACACAGCAACACACATGAACTGCTACGTCCGAAAGACCACATACTGGAAGAAGACGTCTGATGTGTGCAGTGGGGAATCCACTATGCAACCAATAAACAAACGCAGGAGCACACTCTTCATGTTCACTTACACTTACATGTTCTAGAACGGAAGAGCAGGTGGTTTGAAGGAGTGAAGGACGCCATCTACGTCAAGGCAGAGGAACCCCCCCCCCTAACAGGGGAGGAGGTCTACGACACCTCTTATCCACCACCTACAACCCTTTCACCCCTTTCCATTGAATTTAGCAAACAATCCCATTTGGCGCCTCAGGAGCTTCCAACACTGAACAACAGTCGCTACGACAGCCAGGGGCACTAACAAACCAAACCACATCAATTCATACGGACCCCACTGCAGTTAAACACCTGGGGCTCCTCAGCAGTCGGCTGCAACTGAAAGAGCTTCTCGGGTGAGAGATCTTTATCACTTCCTTGCCTGCCGTCTATAACCTGGCAGACCTGTTCAAAATGACTGAGAGTCAGGAACTCAAACTAACTGGCAAACACAGAGTAAACACAGACAGAGTCACTGTGAGAAATCCACCTATGTGCATGTACAGAATAACTGGGATTGACAAACTCAGATCCAGTGACTCAGTCTGAATTTTAATTAAGGGCCCTTCGGAGGAGCTGCAGCTTCAAGGCACTTGTGGGTTTACACGACCTCGCGAGGGTTGTGTACATGTTGGAAAGTCTCTAACATTACCGGATGTGCTCGAGAGGTTCTTCGGCTCCAAATGTCCAGTTAATTAAAAGAGACTTTTTCTGCAGTAGCTCTGCCTCCATATGCTTTACTATGAATACAGTCAGTGTACCAGGACCCTCTCTGGTGTCAGGGGTCAGTTTAGTGCAGAACGTGAGGTACGGCTGGACACGCGCTGTCCTCTCAGACCTCCAGGACACTCTGTTGCTGCTCAGATGCCTGTGCAGGCTGGAGGCGACAGATGGGCTTGTTGCACATGGGACAGACGCTGCGGATTTCTAACCATTTCAGCAGACATCTGGGGAAAGAGGAAAGATGAGAGCCATGAACGACTTTTGTCATTTCTAAGGAAGACGTGTAAAGGAACATTTATGCAGAAATTCAGAGACAAAAATCAAGAATCAAGACAGACTGGAAATACAGAAGTTCCTTTCCAGCTGGTTACCCCTGCACACAGTTCACCGATGCTGGTGACAGGCAGACAAATATCTGTGACTAATTACAGCAAAACAAAGAAGAAAAGGCTGTCAACATCACACCTCTGCTGCTGGGCAAGAACAGGCCTCGATTGCACAGAGCCTGCTCGTTTTACAACATGCAGAGAAAAATGCTGTCAGGAAGTTCCTCACCATTTTCTTAAGAGCTGCTTTTCCTGAAAGTCAGGCTGCATTCGGCTGCTAATAGAAGGGAAATTGGAATCTAACAATACTTCTCATTCCTAGTGAAGGGTTAGTCCATTTGTTTGCGCAGCAATAATTCTAGGAAATCGAGGGTAGAGCATGCTGTGGTTTTTAAGACCATTAAGCCACATAATGGATTTACAGACACCATGGCCGCTACACAGCTTTTATTCCACATGGTTTCAATAGGAGACTGTTTCCATCCACAGTCCCAGTCTTTCAAAAATGAGCTGCGTGATGATCAGTTTAACAAACGAATCAAGTCCGGAGTGCTTTCCTTTGACTGCCACTTCTACAAACTGTTGCATGCTAACAAGCGTGGAGTCAGCTCTTCAATCCCACGGTGATTTGAATCTGAAGTTTGGAGAACTTACTTCTTGTGAAAAGCATGCGAACATGGACACACCCCGAGCTCTTCCTTTCTGCGAAACTCTTCCAAACACACGGCACACGTTTGCTGTGAATAGAAAAGACAAGTTAAGAAATCAGGACCGAGCTGATACGCCTGCCATTTCAACTTTTATCCCAAAGTACAAACATATAATCCTATGTTCAAAAGATAAATGTTCATAACTAAACTTTTAAAACCTGGCCACAAGGAGTAAAAGGAAAATTGCCATAGGAAGTGTTAAATGTGATTGTTATGCAGTCCAGCATCTAGGGGAAGCTAATCGCTAATCATTTTATCACTAACTGACTGAAAGGATGAGCACAGCTTTGTATTTAGTGCAGTTTGTTACAGCAGGGAGTTCGCTTCTGGCCACTGAATCATGTTGCAACATTTTAAGGGTGAGTCACAAACACAGATGAGTCTTTTTGGCCCCATCGGTCCATTAGCATCACTGATGCATTGCTGCCTCACATTCACCGTGCATGGGACTTACACCAAGAAGACTCAGCTTCTTCCCAGCTCCTTTCAAAATAACCTGTGAACATGAAGGGATGTGTCACAAAACGCACAAAAACAATAAACGTTATCGTCTAGGCAATCACTCTTTCAGGGAAATCACTGAAATAGTACCTCACTGTAGCCGTACTGTTCTTGAGCAGCTCGTCGCCTCAATCTGTAAAAGATAAGACACAAAGAGACTTGTCATACTCAGTTCAGGGTCTGGAAATTCCTTGATGCTCGACGTTTGTCTTGGGCAGACATGTCTTGTCTTGCCTCGTGAATCATCTGAAGTCCTGGAATTCACACAATGCAACATTTCCCTACCTGCCTCCGTGTCGACACTCGCCGTGAGCACACTTTGTGAAAAATGACCACGGAAGAGAAGTCATCTGTTGTCGTGAGCGTATTCACTTGGGTTCAGTGAGCATAAAATGAAAACATGGAAATATGCACAGCACTTAGAGGCACCTTCATCTTCAAGCTATCTGCTTGAACCGGTCCCTTCAGACGTTTTAATCCCACAAACTTAGTCTTACATTCTGTCCTTTGGCATCATAGCTAAATTAACTAAGTAAACTTAAGAACGTAACTCCCTCTAATCAAGTCAAACTCCAGACTCTAGATTCACCTGGCTGTGAACCCAAATTATACACTGTACACTCCACAGTCCACTATATGTTTTTCAGGTTGGCAGAAGATCAGAGAACACGATCTTTTTAGGAGTTGAACAGGTTTATCCTGTTTCTTACTTAGCCCAGCCCATAAGTAGTCGCCTTAAGCAGTGCTTTGCCAAACAACAGATAATGGACCAAGTTACAGAGAGAAAGTCCTCAGCAGCACCCTCATCAGCTCCGTTTCTTTAGCTATGCTAAGACCAAGTGTGTTCTGAGACATAAGAAGATACCTCAGAATGCACATTTAACCATCTGCTAACGCAACAGGTGTGGGGTGGTTTCAGCTGAACTCATGAGAGAGGCAGATGCTCTGGCTGCTGATGGTATGATCTCACTGCAAGGAAACTGGGGGGGGTCAAAGTTCAGCTGTGTCACATACCTTGAGCAGAGAAAGTAAATGTGTAATAATTTCAGGATTTTTTTTATACTGATGAGTAAGATTAAGTTTATGGTGACTACAATCCATGTAACGTTAAAGTCACATGTCAAAGGTTGAAGTTGAAGTCGCACAGCCTGTTGAGACCTCAGGCCATTTACACTATTGCTGGTATAAAATTAAAGTAACTCAATAAATAGCCTCAAGTGAATAATTACAGTGTATTGTGTGCAAGAAGTTCAGGTGTGGTCTCTTAGTGGTGTTGAAAGGTAAATACCAAATTTCAATACATGTGACTTCATTAGGTTATTAGGTTATTAGCGTTCTCTGAAAAAAACTCAGTTGATGCTATGTGACACTCCAAAAGAAGGATTTCACTGGATGTTTCACTACAACGGTGTCTCCAGGGAGAAGTGGACCTGATCTTAAATAACACTGTGCTACTGATCCTGTGCATCTGCCTGGCACTACCTGGGAGTGGTGGCTCTGTCTGAGCAGTACCTGAAGAGGCAGCAGCAGAACATGAGGATGATGATGAAGATGAGGATGACCGTCCCCATGACGATGACGACGCTGTTGAAGGCCTCTTCGGGCGTCATCTTGCAGTGGAGTTTGGAGTTCTGCACGCCAAGGTCACACAGACACCCTGAGGGGACGGCACACAGAGAAAAATACATTAGAAGACGGCATGAGGAAAAACTAATGGTTGGGCTGCTAGGAAGAAAAGTCATTCTAGTCCTAAAATGCAATATCTCCTGTAGTGTTTTATTATTATCAGAATTCTCAAAAAGGATTTAAAAAGTCTGTTTTGAATATGTATTAATTTCCAGTAAGTGTATTAATGCATAATTGTGTAATTTGAAAGTGTGATTCAAACCTCCAACAGAATGTTTTTTATCTATTAACAAGTTCACAGTCTACAATATATACATCTGGTTTTTAAACTGTGTCATGTCCACTGTGATAATATTTTCAGGAGTGACGTGTATTACTCATTATGCAAGTTTAATCTGACTGGGTTCTGCATCGACTTTGTCCACCACACAAAGAACAAGACGGTCATGAATGCAGGCTACTGTTTGACACACATACATGTTTACTGCTGCCTGATAGAAATGTAAGAATATGTCATTTTAAACAGAGAGGGCAACAGTGAAACAAAGCCACAGTCAGAGTCGAGACAACAATACGCGTCATTTAAGAGTCCCGGCAAAGATCACAATGGAAGAATGGACGACAGACGTTAGCATGGATAGTTTGACAAAATCATAGATGCGTGTTTCCACATGTTCTAAATGACGTTGATATTGAACCGTCTAAATACGAGTGGATCAAAGGTTCAATGCGTCACACTGAGAGCCAGACAAACAAAGAGCAGCCAGTGTGTTCCGCAGCCTCCCTCAGCTCCCCAGAGCATCTCCACTTCAACTGAGCTGGCTCCACAACCAGCAGAAACCAAACACCAAGGTAAAACATGTCAGATACATTTCTCTCAGAGATCATTTTGGTCTTTTGTGGTAATATTTATTTTGCTCATTTTGGTTTGACCTGTCCGATGCTATAAAATGAGGTGAGCCTTTCCAGTGTGTTTCCATGGCCCATGCAGCATTGCCAAATCCCATCATACATGATGGCAATGCCAGACCTCACCTCCGTCCACCCCCTGTGGCAGGGATGTGGGCTTGGGTCTAAGGAGATGCACGCTAGTGGACGTATCTGTAACTCGTAGGGCCTGGCACACTGGCTCAATACTGCATCTGCGGAGCCTCTGGTTTCAGGCTGCAATGTAATACTGCTTTCACTGCAGACACTCTAAGGCCGCACCAAGGTTGGGACTTGGGTGGAGGTTGAGATAATGAGTGCATATGAGGAGGGGTTTGTTTTAACAGTTATCAAATGACCTCATTTATGCCTTTGTTTTAACCAAGAAGTGAGTGGGAAATGTACTTTTTGCAAAAAGTTTTTAAGGCTGTAAAATCTCTGCAGCATTAATCCACATTAATCTGGATAACCTGAATTAATCTACAGGAAAAAAGGGGTCAGATGAGTGGTTTCTATCCTATCCTCATCATGAGAGGAGAATGTTTGGGCACATCCACAAAACTTGAAAGGACACAGCAGAAATGAACACATCTCCACCCTGTGGAATACTTTTCATTCACCACCGTGCAGCACAGCAACGTGTTCCACTTGCATCTTGGCCTGAAAGTTGTCACTCGCTGGAGGGCATAGAGAGACAGAAGTGCATTAACCTCTGGGGTCCTTGAAAATGGCACTTTTCATTCCAGGTCAGCTTTTAACTGCTGCTTAACTCTTTCTTGAGGTCAAGTGCCACAGATGATGATGTAATGGCAACATCATGGTGCAAAGGTCACCCCATAATGGGCTGTGGTTATGGCACTGGGACGGAGTTCTGATGGAGTTTCTGGAACTGTGAGGTGGTGAATGAATGTGTTCATCTCACTAAATTGGCCACCAGTTGCTGTTCGCGTTAAGTTTGAATCCCAGTGTCTGACTTTCAGAACCATTGCAAAGTCAGCTCCTGGATACCTGAAGTGCACTCCATCGCACTCTCTTCTTTCAGCAAAAGGAACAACGCCTCGTTCTAAGAACTCAGAGAGGTCCAAGACTCCTCTCTTCCGTCGCAAACTCTCTCAGATCAACAGAGTCTCTCACAACTTTCAAAAAACAACTCAAGACTCTTCTATTCACGGAATACCTCCGCTCCAAAGAGGTGCTACCAGCTCAGCTGGGAATATGATGTTAATGATGCTATTAATGTTTTTCAGCACTACACAAACAGTCCTTAGCACTTATCTATGTTGCCTTTAGTTTGCAGATCTTTGATTGTGTTTGTACTCATTGGTTGTGCATTGCTTTGGATGAAAGTGTCAGCCAAATGATTTTGTAGACTTTGAAGAAATTTGGCTTTAGAAGGAGGCGGCTGTAATCTTAGCACCATGTTAGTGAATCATTGATAGTGGAGCGCTGACAGGTTGGCCACTGGGCAATTGCATGAGTTGTGAGCAGGATTGTAGCTTAACAATGCTAAACTGGAATAGCAGCTTTGGTTTCGTTGTGTGTTTTGGCTGAAAACCAAAACAGGCCTGCCTTGCTTGGATACAGGTATTCAGTATGGAGGTCTGGTTACTCCCTGATGTGAGCTGGAGCGACGCTGTCATCGTACACCAAACACATTCTAATGAAATGGCTTATTTCCCTATTCCCTTATTAACACACAACTCACTCAACATTAGTTCTGCTGTGGGTGTAAATATTAAGCAGCCACTAATCCCTCCACTGGAACTGGTGTCTGTGGTGTGACCCATAGATGAGGACACTAGGGTTCATTTTAGACCTAAGGGAATGAGCTTCAGATAATGACACACCACTGGAAACACAACTATGCATATTGTTCGCATTTCTCGAACTAACTCTCGAACTCTTGAACTTAGATGTTGCAAAAGGCCTGTGTTGGCACTTACCGTTACACCATTTGACAGGATGCATGAAACGCAGCTGTTCAGACGGCAAAGCGAGAAAGCTGCAGAGGTTATGACCACTGCAATATCCCAATCTGTGGTTTCCACGAGGAGGGTAAAATGTCCACTGCCTTTTCAGCTCAGCCTAGTTGTCCCTGAGAGTTGACAGACAGACAGAGAGAGAGAGAGAGAGAGAGAGAGATGTATCCTTGTGGTCTGGAGTAAACAGACCTGATTAGAGATTCCAGTTGTTCGAGAAGACACCACTCCAGTGGGGCAGCTGCACAACTCGGACATCAGTGACGATGAAACATCCACCTCAGTTGAGATTTAGACGATCCTGGGGGCGAGGTGGGTGAACATGCACCGATGTCACAGACACAGTGAGGACATAAAGTCCAAATCCAGTCCAGCGCTCTGGTCAAAACAAAACCTCTGGCCGAGCTCGACTCCCTGCGGTTCGGCTTTGTCTCCTTTTCAGATAATAGTTTCGAGGCACTCCTTCTGTCTCCTGTCTTCTCCAGACCTCCACGGCGCTTGTCCCCCTGTCCTAGCTGTGCAAACCTGCCGTGGCCAAATATGGAGAGACAAAGGGGAGGACGCGGATGGGTCCCCCGGCAGTCAGTGATCCTCGGTGATGTTGGTGTTCATCCACCCCAGCTCCTCGTCTCCTTCCCGGAGGTCTGACACACTGCGGCTAACGTGGACCCAGCCTCCCCTCTCCCCTCTCTCCTCTTCCTCGTCTCCGCGTCTCTCCACTTCAGTTTGTAAACAGATCCGTGCCCATGTGATCCGCCGCCTGCATCACAGCTCCGCTCCTGCTCCTCCTCCTCCTCCTCCCCTCTGTCCTCCCTCCTCCTGCCGGCCAGCCTGACCTGCCTCTACCCCTGGCTGTCCCGGGTCTCCCCCCTCTACCCTCTGCGTGTAAAACCAAACCGTGTGTACTGTAAACACAGAGGATCAGGCTGCTCACTTGCTAACTTGCTAACCAGCTGGGCTAGTGCTAGCTCTAAAATGGCTTTTAACAACCTGTGGTTTGTTGGTTTCTGCCTGCTCTTCAACACTTGAAATGAAAGTGATCACCCCCACATTAAAGCGCACTCACTCAAAGTCAATGGCGACTGGCTCTTCAAATGTAAATAAACGACATCGATTTTCCCCGTGAACAAGACACGACATTCAAACCTGGGTCAAAGCGTTGACATCATTTGTTTGGATTTGTCTTGTTTTCCACTGGGACACCGGAAGTCAAACGGCTCACCCAAGGGGACATGAGTGAACTAGTTTAGCCTCTCAGAGCTAGTGAGTACACAGCCAGTCATAGTATACATAGCTTAGCTTGGTTGCTAACAGGATAACAAGAGAATGAAGGTGTTTATTTTACTAAATGTGGAACATTTACACTGTGATTAAAGTCTATATATCTAACTGCCTGCTAGGCTAGGCTAGTGCTAGCCATTAAAAGTAGCCCACCTCTCAGCTTTTTAGTGTTAATATATTTATAAAAGCATTGTCGTGTTTAAATCAGTCTGGTAATTTGTTCAAAATCGTTTGATAGATGTAATTGAACTGGTAAAATAAAGAGCAAACTAATATTCAGTTCACTCACTCATTATTATTTTATCCTTATTGTTTTTTTTTTTTTTAATCTTACTTAAACTGATTCTTCTTTCACTGAGCTTCTGTAAATGTGTGTTTCCCCCATGGGAGAGGAATAAGAACGTTCTGTTCTGTTAGCATACAGTATTTACAGTCTCTGATCCACTCACAGTGGAACTAGCTGCCAGCTCGCTAACCAGCTGGGCCAGTGTTAGCTCCAAAAATAGCTCTTGTTTTATTCCTATGTTCTTTCCTCTGCTCTGTTTACTTCAGCCTGCTCATCCTCTCTGCACAACATTTGATTCAATACAAGTCATCAACGAGCGGAAATAAAACTCTGAAGCTAGCTCGCCAGTGGTCAGCTCAGAAACCCGTAACCTCGTTAGCTTGGAATATTTGATCTGAAAGAGGCACCTTTGTGCAAAGAGCCATCCTAACTGTTTGCAGGTTTTACTCATTGAGAGGAGGTTAAATCCAGATTGAAGCAGATTGAACACACCAACTTGGTGTTTCTCAAGATAGCACTTTACCCTTGACCTGTAAACACTTAGGTCACAGTTCTCCAAAAATAGCATTGAATTTACCCGAGTGTGATAAGAACTCGGCCTGATGTGACAGAAACCAGCTTTACTTTGTCTGTTGTCCACGTCCGGTCTCTGGTGCATTAAATGTCCATTGGCCATTTGTTTAATAAACTTCCAACATGTTTGTTTATCAGTTCACTTAATTAGCTCCTGTTGCTTTTTATGATTCAAAGATCATTAAGGTCATTAAAGTTTTACGCTAACATCAATATTGGTCAATGTTCCACTTATAAATACCTATCAATGCACACACCAGTCATGCCAAAATAGAACCATACATAAGTACATTCATAGAACAGTAGGGTTATCCACCCTGCAATGATTCTTAAACTGTGTTCATTCACTCAGACTAAATTAAAGATATAGTGCCACCTACTGGCTCTCACTCGGTACTGTAACATTGTCTCAGCAGCTTCAGGTCTGTGTAACCCTCACATCTGTTCAGGATGATGCACATTGTTGCCATGGCGATACATCCTTCACTAAACCCAGGACTGAAGGAGGAAGCTGTTTCTTTGGGGCCTGGTACACTTCAAAACTCACTAAATCTAGAACATATGTTGATTATATATTCACTAAAATAAGTCCTTAGGAACTTTGTGTGTCTTAGTAAACACATTTAAAGACAATTCTGTTTCACAGCCAGTGTAGAAGTAACAATACCACAGCACACCAAGAGTACTGTGGTTTCCAAAGTATAAATGCATAAGTGGCAAATATCAACTTCTTGTTGTGGTTGCTGTGAAGCTGCCCTGATATACAACTTAGCTTTACATTGTCACTGACATGTTTGTATGTGTTTTTGTATGAATATTAGGCAAGACAAGCTCAAAGGTCATATTGTCATGTTACAGTGGGACAAAAATACAGCTGCTATTGAAAAGACAAGTGCTTCTGCTGTCATCACTGCACACAAGCAAACTCACAAGTCCTAATCATGATAGGAGTGTACTTTTATCTTGAGCGTCACTCACGCAGCCAGATTTTAGACTGAACTTGAATTGCTTAGCCAGAGCATCATCTCACATGCCATGTTATACAAATAAAATAATCCAGATCATTATTTTCTGCATATCTAAGAGTATAACAGTATATTCTGAGGCAATGTTTGATTAAATATTTAGATCTGTTATCTCTGTTTTTTTCGTCTTTGTTAAAATAATAAACTGTTATTATTAATTGTATGGAATTTCATGTGTTTCATTTGTTTCCATTCCAATTTAACGGGTTTTAATCTCTGTATATTTACATTGCTTATCTTGACGTCGTGAGGTTATGCTTCAATTAATCCAGCAGAGGGCGCGCCAGGATCACACACCAGGTGCAGGTCTCCGTTTAAAGACTCGCGTTTCAGAAGATGGCGCTGTTATTTGTTTACATAATGTCCAGGCTGGAGCATGGGCTGAAGTAGGAGGCTAATCACAAAGCACTATTCCCGCCCTGTGTTTACAAACCCTGATTTGAAGTGTAAGCAAAGGAAATGATCCATATAGCTCACTCTGAGCGCAATATGCGTGTGCGCAGGCAAATGTGCTGTCACATTGTTCTTATTGTGCAACCTCTCTAAAGCCATGCAGCAGTTTCGATTTCTCCTCTCCCTGTTCTAAAGCTTCCATGGCGAGGCTGAGCTTTTTAGGCAAGGGGACAAGAGCAGCGTGAGCCAGCACAACAAATTACAAGTTTCTTTAGTTGATTGCCACATGGAGGTCAGCCCCCTGGTGTGGTGCAATGTTAATATATGTAAATGGGCTACCGTGCCCCGACCAGACAGAACGAGATTTAACCAGCCTACGCCTGGCCGAGGTTGCTTACCTCCAAACTTCACACATGTCTAACAGTGAATTCCAGCACTGCACCAACAGAGATGGGAGCTGCTGAGGGTAAAATCACCCACTGCTTGAAATGACCATGTTGAACAGCAAACTAGCTCGGTCTGGGGGAAACTTTAGCAAGTATTTTAAATGAAATCAGTGAAAACGAGTGATTATATTCAGCTTCTTCTTACCTTTTCAAGACCAGTTTCCTTCAGTCGCTTGAGTGGACCCAGCTCCCATGTCACTGACTACCTGATACAAGTAAATGCAAATCAGGTTAAGACACATGCCCAAACACATTCACACACCTTTGCAGGCTTGTGTGTTTGCACTTCTTTGGTTTGAGAAAATACACTTCATACAGAGGATTACAATTAAAGAAACAAATGGCAGTGTATCCATTTGACTTTGTCTGCAAATCTTTTACCTGTAGCCAAATCCATAAGTGTGGACAATGTGCATGAACAGTACATGTAAATAACAAAAACCTCAGCAGTTGAAGTAACAGTCATGGGACAAGGATGAACATCTCCCCCTTCCCCACACTCAGACTATTTGTCATGAACTGAACTTGCCTTCTTTTTCCTTTAAGACTATAGTGAATTCATAAAAGGTGGCCTGACCTGTTAGTTTGCATGCGTGGATTTGATTTCTCGCGGTGCAGAGGACTGCGGGAATGCAACAGCACAGAGGGCAAGGCAAATGGCATCCATGAATCAACGCAGAGATAATAGGCTTTGAAATCTTGTTTGTTAATAACAAAGGCTCAGATATAGGCCAACTGTCTAGGCTGTGAGGCTGATCCAAGGACGTCGACGCCAACAGTGCACAGATAGCATAGGTGGGATTGACAGGATGCCTGCATTTGAGGACGAAACATAATATACTCAGAGTTCAAACTTGATTGAAGGCGACACTTTGGGCTTTATGATGTACAGGGCACATGATACTTATATTACAATCACAAATCCACTCAGCATGTAATCCATTATGACACATACCTTGTGGCCATAGCACTGCATGCTGAACTGTTATTATTAGAAACATTAGGTGTCTTTTATTTTGCCTGTCCTTTGCCATTACTTTTAAACAATGTTGTCTTTGATCTTAAAAAGCCACTGTGTTTTTTTATTGGCTTATTTCCTTTGATGTTTCATATATTCCTGATGGTATTTATTCTGTATCAAAAGGTGCTGTGTAAATAAAGTTGTCATTATGTTGATCGTTGTGCAATCCGGAAACCGCACAGCGCAGGTGAGAGCATAACAACAGTGTTTTCAGGACTAAAATGACATTTGTTGTCCAGCCTGCACTTCATGTACACATACTGTGCAATCACAGCTTTTATTAGCTTCTTTAAGTATTTCAAATGACCCGTGGACTCTAGTGTGGGTGGAGGAGACGTGTGGAAATGACTGGTGGACAGTGTTGCTGGGTAGGGACTCAAACGCCCTTCGAAAAATCCTCTGTGAATGACTTTCCTGGGCTGTGTGCTGTCTCCACTACACACCAAATCCAGTATTTTTCCATCAAGTAGCGCGCTGGACCACGTGACCACAGAGGAGCGAGCGAGGGGAGGAGGAGGAGGAGGAGGAGGAGGGGGGCGCTGTCATGTTTGCATCCTCAGTTGACAGCGGTGCTCCGCTACTCGGCTCTCCCGATCCGCGCACGGCGCGATCCCACATCTGCCCCGCGCACATGATGCCCCACGCACCGTGTTTAAAAACCCACGTCCACTCCCCCTCCAGCCCGTGACTTTGCCTCGCTGTGGCCGCGGAGCAACATTCTCCTCCAGGTCGTTTTTCTAACCCCGTGCGTTCATGATCGTGTAACCACTCCCACTCGTGGCTGGTGGAAAATTACCAGCGCACGAGCAACAGGCAAATGAATGGTACTTGCGGTTTGTCACGTCACTCAAGCGAGCGGCGAACCTGCAGAGAAGCGTTTTAAAGAGTGACACACTCCCAGTGAGGGGATCGAAGCCCATCAAAGGCTGCACTTTCAGCTCCTCGCGCTTTCCGCACGTGTAGCAACGCCGTGTGGCGCTGACGGGAAGCGAGGCGATACGCGAGTTAACCCTCGGGAGGAGCAATAAAAACACATGTGGCCGGAGTTATTCTCCTTTCTGATAAGCGGAGTCATGAAGGAGTCCATTCTGCACGGGAGTCTGTCTGCCCTCTTTTTCTCTCCGGGCGGAGTGGTCGCGTGGGCGCTTGAGCGAATTGAAATAAACGGACAGCCCCCGCAGCCAATGGGACGCGGACAGGGAAGCGCTCGCCGCCGCCGCAGCCAATCGCGGCGCGGAGTGGGCGTAGCACCGGTCCAAACTTTACGCGGCGCCATCGGCTGAAAACTAAACCGAGATGGAATCTCCCAGTCTGAACCGGTTTCAACCGGTTGCGAGTTAGTTGCTTGAGAGAGGAGAGGAGGCGCAGGCACACAACCTCCACACCGCCCCGCTGGAAATCCATCAGAGTCACCAATTAATTAGTGGAGCAAGGTTTCGTAAAATGTATCGGAGCGACAGATCGCTGGGTTTGCCGTGGCAGTAAGAATTGGAGTCCACATCAGTGGTGGTTAGCAGCCAGACATCCCTCACTGCTGGAGCTGGAGAGTCAACGCTGCAGAATTAGGAAGTCTCTCTCCAATCAACTGTGATCCTCAACTCCTCTTTATCTTTTAGTGTCTTTGGCCAACGCCACTCTTTTCAGTCAGAGCCTCGGACTTTCGGTAGGTAACTGGGCTGGAGCGCAAACCCCGCTATGCTTTGATTACCTCAAGTGTGTGTGTGTGTGTGTGCGCGCGCGCGCCTGTGCGTGCGTGCGTGGGTCCGTCCGTCTCTGTGTGTGTGTATGTACATGGGATCCAATGCATTGTCCTGCTGGGGCTGAAGTTGTGTTCGCTTTAAGGTTCACCTCGCCTGTCACGGTGCACCTGAAACGACAGGCTAATTCAGAGCGCAGTCGCATCCGCCAGCTGCCCGCTAGCTAGCCTTCGCCACTTTATAAGGATTAGCCTACGTCAGCTGTCAGAGAAAGTGATGCAAGTTAACCTAAGTAAGTGCACAGATAACACAGCCTGAGTGTTACTAACCGCGGCAGCAGATGAATAAGTAACCAGAGTGCTGTGCTGGAGAAATCCGTGCCTCTCCCACCACAGCAGCATCACTCGTGTGCGTGATGGGAGCGGATGTCAAGTTGGTGTTGCTAGGAGCCTTGCGGCAGCCAGCGTGAACTTTATAGCGGTGCCGAGTAAATAAATACATGCTAATTATCGGGACGATCTGCTGTTGTTGTCACTGTTGCTTCTCCTCCAGACAGTTCAATCACATAGCGTGAGCGTCATTGCGAGCGCTCCCGATCGCTGGGATCACGGGTGGGAGTGGTTGTAGTCAGCGCTGAGCCACCACATGTGAACTGTTGGTGCCGCACACCGCTAACACGCAGCTAGCCTCGATGCTAGCCCGTGCTAGCATTGTGCGCGAAGTGCGCAGGCTCCGCTCATGCACTGTTTACTTGAGTCGTCTAGCAGGTGATGATAGTAGCTCTATAAACACAGTTGCTGGCTGCACTCGGTGTGTGTTTTATCCACACAACTGCAGTGTGTGTCGTTAGGAGGAGCGAGAGCCGTCACATACGGATGTAAACAACGTGACGTCGCCTTGCATATCGGGCACGTGGCTGCCGTAATCTCCTTAATGTGATCGTAGAAGAGGTGTTGGGGTGAATCTGGGGGAGAGTACGGCGTCTCCATTGGCTGCTGCTTGTTTCCTCTTAAGAATCCGTTATTTCTCTAAGCTTACTGGAAAGTCATTGGCGTTGGTTTCATGAATGAAGTCCCCCCCCCCCCTTTACAGATCATATTATGATTTTTTTTGCAATTAAGTGTAGAGTCAGTCTGTGGTGACCTTAGGTTTGAGACATTTCCTCAGTAACACACTGGTGTCAAAGACAGTCAAGTTAATTTGTCTTGGTTGTCTGAGTCCTCACATTTAATTCCTGATCCCTGTCGCAGATCAGGACACCTAGTCTAGAACCTCTAGACAAATTGCAGTTTTCTAAAATCAGAACTGTACACACTTCAAATGTCCAAACCCTGAAAACTTGAACTTCCCCATTTATACTGTCTGAGCTGTGACAGGCTTGTGACACTGAGCTTCACTTTTTGAATGATGACTGGCTGCAGGGACTTAGGTGGGTGGGGAGGGGTGTTTGTGACAGGGTCAGCTGTTTGGAATTGTTTCTAAACACACAGTTCACATGACTTTGCCTATTGAATGTGTTCTGTGCACTCTTGACCCCTCCCTCTGCTGTCCTTGTTGCAGAGCTCTATGCCAGCAGTTATGACAATGTTAGCAGACCATGCAGCACAGCAGCTGCTGGACTTCAACCAGAAACTGGATATCAACCTGCTGGATAATGTGGTGAACTGTCTATACCATGGGGTGGGACCACAGGTTAGTTTTCAAAGCCTAAACAATGTGCGCGTGTAAATCATCATTATACCTGGAATCAAAAACACACAGTTTCTCAACTAGAATGTTAACTAATTGCTGACTTTAATACATAGTATGTTAATTCATGATTTCTGGTTTCACCTGTAAAATTAATTCACATCACATGCAATTGCAATGCAGTAAAATGAAGTCACCCCCCCCCACCTCAGTGTTTATTCTAAAGTGTCATTCATATTTGCATCACAGCAAAGAATGGCACAGGAAGTGTTGACGCACTTAAAAGAGCACCCGGATGCCTGGACCAGAGTGGACACCATCCTGGAATTCTCGCAGAATATGAACACTAAGGTAAGGCATGTTGTTGGAAAGACTCTTACTTGTGCTTTGAGGACAAGTACTTTGTCAGTCCAAGAAATACACAACATACTAGCTCCTACTTCCCTGTTCATACAGAAAATGGCCACACAAAATAGTAATGTGTAAACATACTTCCCTGCAGCTGGAAAAGTTTCAGTGGACATACACTGGATCACACTCAAGATACAGCCCCATTTGGGCACATTGATGCGGCCAGGCTGTGACTCTAACTCTTCATTGAAACACTTCTCAATGTTATGCTTACACAAACTGCCCATGTGCAGCGTCTAAATGCTCTCGCATAGTTGTAAACAATGCCCTGCATCATGACTACATGTTTGATAACAGGAATAAATACACGTTAATGATTTATAAATGAACCATTTATAAATCATTAACCTTCTTGTTTTATTGGAAGTCCTGAGATCAGTTCCTTTCCCAGCATGATAACTGTGCTGTGGCTTTCCTGTGTTTTGTGATTGAGCTGATAAGGCAAATTGACAGTAATTAGTGAACCCAGTGCTTCAGTTTTCAGAAGAACATGCATGAGCTTCACAATTGTATCAACAAAACAGAGCCACTGAGATCATAAACATTTAAACCCTGTCTATGTCCATGGAAAGTCTGTCTCAACCCAAGCAATCAAAGCACCAGACATGCAAACCCCCTCAGTCACATTGAGTTTAAAAAGTGCATAATTTAAAAACACTCTGAATATTTGGCCTTTTCTTTGTTACTGTAGTATTTATAATTCAAGCATTGAGTATTTGATATTAATCACAATGTCCATTATGTTTATGGCTTTTAATGGGAAGAAAAGGGGTGTGTCATCCTGTGCACCATGACAGAGCTAGGCTTTGGCGGCAGGGCTCCACAAGGTCTACCCTTTTTGAATTTGCTTTAACTGAATTCTGTTCATCCGTTTCTGATGCATCTGTTTCACTGGACAGAGGTCCAGCTTTAATATGTTGGGTAATATTACAGTTCTTTTGGTCTAGGAAGTTCAAATGTATTTACAGTAGCTTTCACATAACCAACCTTTTCATGTAAAGTCGTTCTGAATGTGACCTCAGTGAAATGGCCTTGTTACAACACGTGGATATTATTTGTTGCGTAAGTACCGTTCACTGTTTTAACCATAGCTGTTAACTTAAGCTCCAGGCTGCGTGCTGTGAGCACTGTACCTGTGTGGGGTGCGTGCACCTAGCGAGGCAGACGGAGACACAAACTTTGTTTTTAGGAGAAATGAGGAACTCAGATATTAAGCTCTTTTACAAATTCAAACCAGTCACAAATTGAGAACCTTCCATAGGTCTCGTAGTCTCTGAAAGAATGTTTAAATTCTCCCATGTTATGATTTCTCTGCTCTTAGACTCACCCTTGGAGTAGTCAGAGCCAAAGCTGCTTAATGAATTGTTTTATTTTCTGCTGTGTCTGTGCATTGTTTGAAGCTGGGAGATGGATTTCTGCAGTGTTCCAGCTCAATACTGCATGAGTAGATATAGAAAAAGAAGCTGTGAATATTCCACATGCTAGAAAATCTGCATGAAAGATTTGGTTCAGTCAAAGCTATCACAGACTGGTTCACGTCGTACTGCTTTTGGTTTTTACAGAAATTACACAGTGCTTGTTGTTGACTGTGATCATCAAAGTTTGTGCTAATGCTTCTCCCTCCTCTGCGTGTTACAGTACTATGCTCTTCAGATTTTGGAAACGGTTATCAAAACAAGATGGAAGATTCTTCCCCGGAATCAGTGTGAAGGTAACTGTTTTGGTTTAAATCACAAAATCCCTGCATTCTGTCACCATCGGTGTCTTTTTAAACATTGTGACGTGCTGTTGCCAAGTTGAGAAGTATTCCCCCATTAAGCACGCTGGTTGGCTTTCTGCTCGACTGGCTTGCACTGGCCACTGCAAAATGGTGGGATTCTGCACTGTAGAGGTTGTTTTATAGCAGAGACAACTAAAAACACCCAAGCACTGACTTTAGAGCTTTGTGAGGCACATTTAAAGAAGTAGGGATACTTAAAACTAAAGTTTTCAGCCCACTACATTTGTTTTACAATGCAAAGACCCCCAACTTTACATAGTTTTATCTGACAAATCATTCACATTATTGTGTGGGAAAATAGATATTAATATAATAGCTCATTGTACCACCCCAGGACTGGATTATGCATTAAGCTCTGCCACAGTGTCTTTTTAACTCTATAGGAAAAAACCTGTCATACCCAAACTGGTGGATTCACTTGTGTGTCTTTGGATCAAATATTTTTCTTTCATCATTATTATGAACATTAAAGACTGCAGAGTTGCAGGACTATAGCGTAATTTTTTAAATTTCTATAATTGCACATTTTTATTTCTATCTTACATCTCAAGTCATTTTTCATTTCTGACTTTTTTAAGAATCTAAAAAAAGTGGGATTAAAAATGGCTAAAAAAAGATTTTAGTATGAGCAAAATAGGATTTTTTTTTTCTGAAAAAGAATAAAACAATCATGTGCAAATCAGTTGATTCTGCCTCCCTCCATTCTTTTACAATTTTGCTCAAAATTCTTTTTTTTCATTGACCTAAGACTTCCCTACTTCTGACCGTAGATGCCTGAATTTTGTTCAAGTGGCAAACCCAGTGCAGGGCGACCGGCAAGTATGTCTTTTCCCCCCTTGTGCCAGAGTATTGCCTTGTTTTCGGCTCCGCTCACCACACCCCAGCACATCATTTGTCAGAACTGAGTACAGTTACAGTCTAGCAACCATTATGAGGGAGCTGAAAACACAGTTTTAAAGATGCTCTGCTCACAGTGACAGTCTTGACTTGTCGCTTCCACTGAACTGTCCAAACTTTATACCAGAGGAGAAGTTCAGTGGGAGCAGCAGCCCATATCCATGCATTTACAAACTGGCATGGCAAGAGTAAGTCAATGGAGGACCACACCTTTTAAACTAAAAAGAATTATTGGGATATGATTGGCAGACTCGGCTCTCTATGAGCCAGCAGCAGAGTAACATGTTCCAGGCAGCTGGTCGTGTCAGGATTTGTTGAGATTTTCAGATTGATTTGGTGTACACTAACTGTTCGTACGTCTTTGTGTATTTGCCAGGTATAAAAAAGTATGTTGTTGGTCTCATTATCAAGACGTCTTCAGATGCATCAAATGTGGAGGTGAGTAAACTAGATTTGAAGTAAAATCAGACATTTATGGGGTCAGTTACTAATGTTGAACTTGCATGCAAATCCACCTGAACTGTTGTTGCCTGATCATTCCACCACCACAGCAGGTTTGGCTATAACACAACTGTATGAATGTAGTGTGGCAGGGAGGAAGACGAAGCCTGAGCTCAGCTTACTGTAGAGAAGTTGTTGACAGGAATTGGGAAATAATATTTTCTACACGGCTTTACCTTGCAACCTGATTATGTAACTAGTCGGTCGTTTTCTTTGGTTACTTGTAGACTGACAGCGATGATTTCAAAACCAGTCAGAGCTGTAGTTGTGGAAGTGGTGGTGGGGGGGGGCGAGCAACGATCTGTGGAGGGCTCGTAGCCTCACAGTTACTGCTGTGTTATCCGCTCATATTGCACTGGGGGCAGATTAGATGCAACAGTACTTGAGGTACAAAATGGACGTGGTCCAAGGTGTTTAACAAAGATACTGTGACTGTCTGGTCTACAGACGTTCTCTACCACCTGCGTCATCAGCTTGTCCTGCTCCCAACACTGCCACCTACCAACAAAGCTACAGTTGTAAAGGACGTGAACGTTTACGTGCGCCTTTGTTTTTCACATGATTGGTTGTTGAAGCTTTGTGCTAGGATTTGACAGTGTCAGCGTTGGACTTTTTGGTCTTGTTGCTTGCCACTGCGGTTAGCTACTTGGAAAATGGTAACCAAAGTGCAATGAATCGTGGGATAGGTTGGCCTGAGAAGCATCCTCCCGTTGCTCAGGGATGCAAGGATGCATTTGTTGGCTGCATATTGAGGAGCCCCTAAAAAATGACATCTTGTTGCAATTTTTGTGACGCAACCAGTCTTCCAATGCAGCCCCAGAAGGAGGTTGTCCATCTTTGACACAACATCAAAATCAAGACAGTGGAGACTTTTTTTTTTTCTTACCAGACAATGTCTTGAGGCAAACATGTTTACCTTTAACATGAGGTTAGCTGTGGTCAACAGTCACTTCTTGGGAAAGCAACATTGAAAAATTACAGAGTGCGAGTGCCAGCGAAATGAAAACCCTGTCTAGCTCCAAACGTGTACCACCTTGCTGTTAGTATTTAACTTCATGCTGAGGAAGCAGTTCTTCATGCATGTAACTGCACCAAACATTACACCTTAAACCAAGCTCACAGACCATTGGAAGCTCATTCAGATTGTTGAACCAACCAAGAAGACCAGGTTCTCTTTGATTCTCTGAATGGTCTGTTATTCAAAGAAAGAACCTACCAATTTAAAAATATAAACATCCTTTGCCCTTGAAAACTCAGAAGCTGCAGTGTGATAGAAAGTCTTACAGTGTGCTTGTTGCATATCAGATCCGGTGCACTTGAGCATCAAGCCATGCTTGTACAGACGCTGTATTAACATCCGTCCTGAGGGATCTGATCACAGTGGGGATGCACCAAATGTGTCCTTGATGTCCCCTACCATCCAATCACCTACACCAAATTCAGAGATGGTCTGGGATGCATGTGGCCACATCTTGTCACTGTGAAAATGCGAGTAGGTCCTGGCTCACATATGAAGTGCTGCATACTCAGCTCACTTCCTCTGACTCGCGACAGTATGAAATGTTTCAAATCCTTCTTCATAACAAATATTCATGCAGCTCATTGATTCATTCAGCCCCATCTCTCTCTCTCCCTCTCTCATACTGACACAATTCCACTCACACGCACACACTCAGACTCATCTGCTAGCCCGGACTTAAAACAACAATATTTGCTCTTCGCTACCACTAATGACCCACATGGTCACAGCAGACCCATTCAGGACTCATTTTAATGCCAGGCGTAAACAGACATACTTAGTGCCGACCATTTTTGATGGGATCTCTCAGGACTGATGTCAATACCAGCTCTGAACAGGGCCCGAGACTTTTCTCATCCTACAGTGTGACAGACGATAGTTAAGCCTCTCTCAATTCAACAACACACGAACGTGACGATTGACAGCCAGTCCCCATCACGATTTGATCCTGGTTGAAGGCAAGCTACATGCTAGGCTCACTGACACTAATCAGAATAATGCTTGGAACTGAATGCTGATATTGTCTCCAAGCAGTTTGGCTGGTGCCATAAATGCAAAGTTAAGTACCTGGCCCTAGCTCTGAATCTAGCAAAACATGAAATGTCAGAGCTGAACATTGACTTTTCTTTTCAGTTGATGTCTTTTTTTTAGTTGTACTACATTATTTGTGTGTGTTTGTTTTGTGACCTTTTATTCTACATGTTATGTAATAACATTTTCTCTATGGTGCAAAAAGTAACATAGGTCCCTTCTTCATTTTTACTTTTTAGAAAGAAAAGGTGTACATTGGGAAGCTGAACATGATCCTTGTTCAGGTAAGTCTTTAATGCTAATAATCAGTCAAATGTAACTGTCGCCTGTTCATACAGAATGTGAAAAACAGAACTATATAATTCATATAAACAAAAAAGAAAGAGATGCTAGATCTTGTTATATAAATAGAATTTCAGGATTACTGTGGATTTTGGCGCCTTGTTGCTGCTTCAAGTCCTTGGTTTTTGTAGTGATACTTTTTTACCTGAAGATGTCAGTCTTAATTAATCTATGAGGCTAAAACGGTGGGTGACAGTTCCTTTCACAATTACCACATTTACATATGAATTATTCTTGAATGCCTCGAGATGTGTGAAAACTGATGGCTGGGGCTTGATCATTGGAAAATAAATAAAGATATCAGTGAAGCACATATCCTTGTTTGCATGTGAACTGAGATAAGTTACGATCACTGGTCATTATTCATGCAGCAGTTGTTCACCAGCAAAGTAGTTATCACCAGGGACACAGTATATTATATAACATACATTTCCAGTCATCATTGTGCCATCACTCCAGGAAAGTGCTGCATGCTGTTAATGCTCAGCTGCAGAAATGAGCTGTTTGCTGCCTTGTGCCGTCCTATTAACAAATTAGTCCAGACCACTTCAGGACATTAAAGTGTGTGTGTGTGTGCGCGCGCATGTGCGTGCGTGTGTTCAATGTATATTTGAGAAAGGGAGAGAGAGCTATTGGCTCACTCGCTACACGAGTGACTTGGCATTAATGCCAGCGATAATGAGTCACTGCTTGCGTCAGCTGAGCTCTAACGCTGTTTTGGCCTTGAGGGACTGTAGAGCTCCAGATTCCACTCTCATGCTCAGGAAGGCTGTGTTCAAAACATGTGTCTCATATTTTTGTACCGTGTATTTTTACCAGTGTGGTGTTGGCTTGTCTTCATGTACACGTCTACAGCCTGTTTACTTTGAAAGGGATTGTTACATAGCAGGAATCCCAGGTTTGTGACCTGCATTTTTAGCAGAAAACGTGTCTAACACAGATGCATGCGTGTGTCTGTGTCTTCAGATCCTGAAGCAGGAGTGGCCCAAACACTGGCCCACCTTCATCAGTGACATCGTGGGGGCGAGTCGTACAAGTGAGAGCCTTTGTCAGAACAACATGGTGATACTGAAGCTACTCAGCGAGGAGGTCTTTGACTTCTCCAGTGGTCAGATGACCCAGGTCAAGGCCAAGCACTTAAAAGACAGGTCAGCACGCTGAACTCTGGGAAGAAACTCAAAGTAAAGAAATGTATTCTGATGATTCTTTGGGAAAGACTTACAAATTGCCGTCATCATTATTGCGAGCCCAGGGTGTAGAGTATCGTTATCATCTCCATATTCAGCTCAATTAATTTCAGTAAATAAATAAATAACGCATTTGTCTGTCATTGAGATGGGAGAGTTTCACCACGGTGTACATTATTGCACCGGGTCAGGGTCATCAAAAAATATTCTCAGTCGTTGGCATTTGGAAATATTACAGGCACTTGCTCCAATCGTTTAATGTGATCTGTATCTAACACAGCTGCAGACAAACAGCCTTTGTCATGCACCGGCCACATGGCTGCATTTGCCATATGCTATTGATAACTTTTATTACCACAGTGCCACATTTGACAAGTTGATCAGTCTTTTTCTAGTAAATATTATGAAATTGATTTGCAGTGTCAATGTTGCCTGACATGTAAACCCAGTGTAATGAGCTCTGGAGTTGCTTGCTTGGTCCCCAGAGCACAAGAAAGGGATATTCTAGATGCAAGTCAAAGATTAATCTCCCTCGTCCCGTCATATCCAAAGACAGTTGTCTCTTCTTGAGTAGAATTGATTGTGGTAGGTATTTCATTGCATCATCAATGTAATTCTCTGGTTTGCCCACAGATCATATTCAGATGGAGCTGAGGTCTTGTAACTGAGGGGAAAAGAGTTTTATGAACCTCTGAATGTCTGTGACAGCTGTGGCCAGAAGCGTTATGTTTTCAGGTTGCTGTCTGTCTCTTTCTCATAAATGAGATATTTTTGGCAAACCTCAAGGGAACTTCTTTAAATTTAACGTTAACAGTCAGTTGGACCAAAGTATAAACTGATGACAATTTTACGGTCAATTGTTGCACGTAAAGGACACTTGATCTTCATGTTCTTCTGAAGACAAGATATTTGCAATGCCTGGATGGAATTTACTCAGATTTTACTAGACTATAATCTTTGGCGTCGGCCCTGCCACAGACTTTTTGCAGAGTTTTTGCAATGTTGCCTTGTTGTGTGCGAAGTAGTTTGCAATGGGAAATAATACTTACACTCTCATGAAATAAAACACTTCATTTTCAGGGTAATGGCTTGCATGCATTTTTTCATTGAGACATAGCTCAGATGGTGACAATTAATTTAGCCAGACACATTTCACAGTTATCAGAAGATGCTAATTTAACCTCAAATTTATATTCTCAGGAGAGTCTGCTGTTATTGTGTGTAAACGTTTTTAACGTGTCTCTTTGTTTCTCTCAGCATGTGCAATGAATTCTCCCAGATATTCCAGCTTTGCCAGTTTGTTATGGTATGCACATCATCACCTCTTTTTTTGAAGCATGGTTGCACAACATTTTACAAACCAGTTTATTCTTCAACTATTTATGAACTCTTTGATTGCGCTTTAGGAAAATTCCCAGAATGCCCCCCTGGTCCACGCTACTCTGGAAACCCTCCTACGATTTCTCAACTGGATTCCTCTGGGCTACATCTTTGAAACCAAACTCATCAGCACGCTGGTGTATAAGGTGTGGCCGCACAGTCCTGTAGCAGCTTAACTTGAATTGCTTTCCTGTGTCAGAACGATTTATTTAAGAGAGAGCCTTCAGCTGAATGTCTAATTCGACTGTCTGCAGTTCTTGAACGTGCCCATGTTCCGCAATGTGACGCTGAAGTGCCTGACAGAGATCGCCGGTGTCAGTGTCAGTCAGTACGAAGAGCAGTTCGTCACACTCTTCACACTGACCATGTGTCAACTCAAACAGGTCGGTGCAGATACATAAATATTCGGTCTAATCTTCCGAGTAGAATTGAAATCTGAACAATGTGTCTTTTTAGATGCTGCCTCTAAACACCAACATTCGACTGGCCTATGCCAACGGGAAAGATGACGAGCAGAACTTCATACAGAACCTCAGTCTGTTCTTATGCACATTCCTCAAGGAGCACGGGCAGCTCATTGAGAAACGGCTCAACCTCAGAGAAACATTAATGGAAGTAAGTCGATCAGAGAGACATCGAATAACCAGACCTGTCTCTCCTCACACTCTGAACGCTGCAGTGCTGGTTGTGTGTTTGCATGTTGATGTTGAGTGTGTCGTTGATCCAGATCACATCAATTGATGTAAATACCACATACAGACACTGATGGAACTGATGATTCTGTTCACTGTTCCCTCCTCCAGGCCCTCCACTACATGCTGCTGGTGTCAGAGGTGGAAGAGACTGAGATCTTTAAGATTTGTCTGGAGTACTGGAACCACTTGGCTGCAGAGCTCTACAGAGAAAGTCCCTTCTCTACATCCACATCCCCTCTGCTCTCTGGCAACCAGCACTTTGACGTGCCACCACGCAGACAGCTCTATCTGCCTGTCCTATCCAAGGTACCGCATATATTCCACAACCCTTTCCTGTACATACATTTGTCGGCATTGTCCCTTTTTTCATATTTTCATCCACGCGGATGCAACATGAGACAGTACGACAAATACGCATTCATCAGCATCGTGGCCAACAGCTAGCAGAGTCAACTTGTTATATGCTCCGTGAAGGCGGAGCTGGCACAGACAGGTGGTGTTCAGAGGTGCAGAAGGGTTTCAGTAAATGGAAGCTCAGTCATACTAGAATCAGTTGGCAGTGGTCAAGCAACAGGTGGTTCCCAAACGGCTGTCAAAAGAGTTGCTAGTTCCAGTGTTACTGAAAATCAGCAGTAAAGCTACAATAAATACGATGTGCACAAGTATCGGATAAGCCAGGCGCTTCTTCCACGTGTTAACGTGCTGACATGTTTTTATCTCTGGTGACAGGTGCGCCTGCTGATGGTGAGTCGGATGGCCAAGCCAGAGGAGGTACTGGTGGTGGAGAATGACCAGGGGGAGGTGGTCAGAGAGTTCATGAAGGACACAGACTCCATCAACCTCTACAAGAACATGAGAGAAACACTTGGTATGTCATTTTTCTTTTGAACATCTATTAATCAGGATTTGATCTGTGCATCGCGTCTAATTTTGTTTTATTGTGGGTGTGATTCCGCTCATAAAAATGGCCAAAGCTCCACAAAAACAGAAGACGTAGTATGTTGACTTTGTGATTGCACAGTCCAAACCAACAACATTAGCACGTGGATTCTGAAAACTTTAAATGGGGAACGTCTAATGGCATGTTTATACTGGCTGCCAACAGAAAATACTCCCTGATCAGTCCATTAATAGACCAGGTGAATTTCAGCGCTGCTGTGAAATGGAAATATTGTTTGATAATCAGTTGGCACAGTGAAGCTGCCTGTTGGCCCGGCCCCTTCTGTGAGACTGATGTACGTGGACACCTGGTCCACTGTCCACTGTGACTGATTCTTTTTAGAGAAGAGGACAAGCATTTTAAAAATGGATGGATTTAGGGAAAGTTGTAGCTTTTCTGGTTAGAACATTGATTGTCTCTGTAGTCATGGTGATGATTAACAGCAGCTGCAGAGCACCCACTGCTCCCATTGACTTTTCATGGATTTATGTAGCAAAGCAACTTACTACTCTGGCCATTGATGTTTTTAAGGCAACGCAATTCTCTGTTTTAAATGTTTGTTATGTTTTCAGCAGCCATGTTCTGTACTGAGACGTCCTCTCAGCTTGTTTAGCAGTAACAACACACAGTGTCAACACACTGACCGATACTAAGGTTGTGCCCTGTTCTCCTGCAGTGTACCTCACTCATTTGGACTACGCAGACACAGAACGCATCATGACAGAGAAGCTTCATAACCAAGTGAATGGCACTGAATGGTCCTGGAAGAACCTCAACACGCTGTGCTGGGCCATCGGATCAATCAGTGGGGCAATGCACGAAGAGGACGAGAAGAGGTTCCTGGTCACGGTCATCAAGGTAAAATAATGACCTGTGTACAGTTTCCAGGTGGCAGGGGAGGTCCTGTAGCATTATGGGTAGTCAAAAAGTAACTTATTAAAATTTGAGATTTAAGCAGCTCAACATCCCAGAGCTTGTTTCTGAGATTATGAAATCTTTATGATGTCTTCTGATGCGAAGTAATCTCCTCTGTCTCAGGATCTGCTGGGTCTGTGTGAGCAGAAGAGAGGAAAGGACAACAAGGCAATCATAGCCTCCAACATCATGTATATCGTTGGCCAGTATCCACGCTTTCTCAGAGCCCATTGGAAGTTCCTCAAAACTGTGGTTAACAAGCTGTTTGAGTTCATGCACGGTGAGAGATTTAACACCTTGACACCAATCAGTGAATACGAGTTCTAAAACGATCGCAATCTTTGAAATGCCTTCATCATCGCCGTCCTCCTGTCCCTTCATCAGAGACCCATGATGGAGTTCAGGACATGGCGTGTGACACATTCATCAAGATTGCCCAGAAGTGCCGGCGCCACTTTATCCAGGTGCAGGTGGGAGAGGTGATGCCCTTTATCGACGAGATCCTCAACAACATCAACACCATAATCTGCGACCTCCAACCACAACAGGTCAGCACATTTACAGATGGGTCTCACTGGCCTGCTCAGTGTTGCATGCTGACCAGTTTCCTGCTTGTGTCCAGGTGCACACGTTTTATGAGGCAGTAGGATATATGATCGGAGCCCAAACAGACCAAGCTGTTCAGGAGCACCTCATAGAGAAATACATGCTGCTGCCTAATCAAGTGTGGGACAGCATTATCCAACAAGCCACGAAGGTGAGACACAGGTGCACTGTTAGCCAACACACCAGTTTAAACATCAATGACAAACGGCAGTGTGTTAATCTATGACTCTGCCCCTGTCTCCTCCTATCTCTCATGTCTTAGAACGTGGACATCTTGAAGGACCCAGAGACTGTGAAACAGCTGGGCAGCATCCTGAAGACCAACGTCAGAGCGTGTAAGGCCGTGGGACACCCCTTCGTCATCCAGCTGGGACGGATTTACCTCGACATGCTCAACGTCTACAAGTGCCTCAGCGAGAACATATCTGCTGCCATTCAGACCAATGGTAAGGGAGGTGTGTGTTTGTGATCTTCCAACTCATAACATCTCACTGTTGTTCTTCTGTCAGTTTGAGGTAATAGTAGATCCTACTCGTTGCTTTTTACTGGAAACATTTTCCAATACTATAACACAGTATCCTAAATCTGTCATCTCAAAGGATATTTTATCCATAACGTACTCCTGTATTAACGCAGTCTTAATGTTTTGCTTGGGAGCAGTTTGACATTTACCTAACTAAATTATAAAAATGCACATGGGAATACAGGGACTCATAAAGCGGCTCCAACTCAACCTTTTGAGCACAAGCCTGGCAAAAACAATTCACCATGTTAATTCAGAAAAATGGCTTCATTCCTCCTGATTTCTGCTGTAACACTGGTCAACTCAGACTCTATCATAGTAATCATCCTGATTAAAAAATATTGTGGCACAAACATGTTTTGCTTTCTGTTTTTACATTAAAGAGAAATGTAAGGCATTTATTAGAAAAAACAACTTTTTTAGCTTTTCTTCTTCCTCTGTCTGCTTTCACTCAGCCAGAATCTTTACACTGTGTGTTAATGTGTGCCTCCTTTATGTGCAGGTGAGATGGTGACAAAACAGCCCTTGATCCGGAGTATGAGGACAGTGAAACGAGAGACGTTGAAACTGATCTCAGGCTGGGTCAGCCGATCAAACGACCCGCAGATGGTGAGAAATGTCTAAGGAAAACCTCACCTTTCTCTAAACAATTGTCCTAATATTGTGGGGCGATGACCCAGAAATACAAAGTAAAAGTAGATCTTACTTCTTCAGTTAACAGCTGTGATATATTTCTTCTTCAGGTCATTGTCACTGCACACTGTGGCATCGATGAACCAGCTGACAGTAGAAAAGAAGTAGAGCTAATCCTGTGGTATTTTTAGATCAAGCACAAAACTGCAATTCCTTGTGGAGAACTTGGTTCTGCCCTCAGCCCCGTCTTCATCTTCACAATAATTCACGCTCACACTAAGCATTGGCTTAGATATTGTAATTTATCTTTAACCCTTTGAAAGACCATAGGTAATTTATTAGTTATTTACAATTGATTAGGTTAAAGGTAATAAAGTGAACAACCACGACATTAGAACTAGGTACCAGTTTAAATGTTGTGGTTGTTTAGTTTCTCAGTAGAATATTCATACATTTTAATTTTCTCCAGTACATGATGTACTTCAACATGAGCTTTTTTTAGAATAGTATTTGTTTAATGCATTCTTGATATTGAAATGCTCACAGCATGGTGTTGACTGCGTATTTCACTCAAAATATGTCATCATATGAAGGCACAGTGGCAGCATGTTGACAAGTTTTCAAAGCTGTGTCGTCCCACCTTTCCTCCCTCTGTAGCGTCTTGATCCATGTTGATCTCTCCTGTCATGTTCCAGGTCGGGGAGAACTTTGTTCCACCACTGTTGGACGCCGTCCTAATCGACTACCAGCGTAATGTCCCCGCCGCACGAGAACCTGAGGTCCTCAGCACCATGGCAACCATTGTGAACAAGCTGGGGGGACACATCACGGGCGAGATCCCCCAGATCTTTGATGCTGTCTTTGAGTGCACCCTAAACATGATCAACAAGGTGAGAATGCTTAGCGTTTGGCATTGATTAGCTCTAGTTTAAATACAAGTGAAAGTGAAAATGAAAGAAGGCTTAATTTCATGAAGCACTGCAGCTCAGTCGTCCACGGCTTCATATTCCAACCAGAAGCTTGATGATCCCTCGTGATTTGATAACACTTTATGTCCACATGTGAGAAAACAGACAAAGTATCGGTGAAAATTAATTAAAAACTGTCAGTCATTGCTTTTTATAACTCATCTCTGAGACCAAGAAGTAGGCCTGAGACTGCAGGCAGACCCCTCTTAGAGTGTCTGAGGGTGGGAGGGAGTTGAGACAGATCTTGTGGCTCTTTTGACAAAACGAGAGCCACAGCTCAGAGTGGTGGAGCAGCAGTTTGTTACCCAGGCGGAGGCTGCACTTTTCTAGACACATGCACGAGGAGCTGCGTGAACCCAAAATGTCAGAATGAGTTGAACGATACGTTAACCGACGATCCCCTGTCAGCTCCCTGGTACAAAGTCTGTGTGATATCTGATTGAGCTTATGGGCACGTAGACAAAGGACAGATACCAGATGACCCTCGGGGGAATGACCTGATGAGAACCGTATTGACTTTTCTACTTGAGTAAAAGTAACTAAGTACTTTCTTTTCATATATTAAAAGTATCATAACTTGCCGATTGTAGTCTTTTCACTAATGAAAGCATCATGGCGGCTGAGGTCTCTAAACACGTTGCATGTTTCCACCAGAACTTCGAGGAGTATCCCGAGCACAGGACCCACTTCTTCTACCTGCTCCAAGCCGTCAACTCTCACTGCTTCCCAGCATTCCTCGCCATCCCCCCGGCCCAGTTCAAACTGGTGCTGGACTCCATCATCTGGGCCTTCAAACACACCATGAGGAATGTGGCGGACACCGGTAAGAACAACAGCCATTTCACTGCAGAGTAATCGTCCTGTAGTGAGGACGCCATTTAAAGAATGCTGACCTGAAGATGCGATCATGTTTCTCACCCAGGGCTGCAGATTCTCTACACGTTGCTGCAGAACGTAGCCCAGGAGGAAGCAGCCGCCCAGAGTTTCTACCAGACGTACTTCTGTGACATCCTGCAACACATCTTCTCCGTGGTGACGGACACGTCGCACACTGCCGGTGAGTGAACAGACCTGACGAGGGGACACCCAGGCATTGATGTTAACACCTTTAGAAAGATGACACGATTGGAAGTCTCTGTAGTAAAGTCGTGTGTGTCATGCAGGCCTGACCATGCACGCGTCCATCCTGGCCTACATGTTCAACCTGGTGGAGGAGGGAAAGATCACGACGGTGCTGAACCCTGCCAGCCCCACCAACAACCAGGTGTTCATCCAGGAGTATGTGGCCAACCTTCTCAAGACCGCTTTCCCCCATCTACAAGAGTGAGTATAAACACACACACACACACACACACACACTGCTGTAGGTTTATCCTCACTGCATCTGTGGTTGTGTTTCAGTGCCCAGGTGAAGGTGTTCGTGACCGGGCTGTTCAGCCTAAACCAGGACATTCCTGCCTTCAAGGAGCACCTGAGGGACTTCTTAGTCCAGATAAAGGTGAGTTTGTTCAATAAATGTACAACATGTTTTTTTCTGTTGGCCCTTGCTTTCCCCACTTCATAGATATATACATATAAACACACACCAATTTCCTGTCTGTTGTTAGTGTGAATGTAACAAGGCTCTGTGTACGTCGGCTCAGCCTTTGTCTCTTCTCACAGAGGTTATCAGTGACTACATAGCTTACCGGTTAGCCGCTGTTTCCAGAAATAACATTCTCCTCTATGGCCAGGTTTCCCTTCTAAATATATGGGACGCTTGTGGCCGCTGTGCCAATTTGTTGTTGTGTATGAGGGTGATAAGCCTCTTTGTGGTCTGCTGGTGGCTCAAGTTTTCAACCGTCCCGGCTCAAAGAAAGATCCTTTCATGTGCCAATGTCTTAACGTTTATATTCCAGAATATCATTTCAAAGGAAAAGATATTTCACATAGACTTCAACGCCATTTTCTGCTGGTCAGGAAACCCACTAACATCTGGCTATTGTCTGCAATTGGAATGGACACGATCGACGTCCATTCCCAGGTCAAATGACCTTGTGGGAGACATAGGTTTTTATGTGCTTCTGATTCAATGAGCAGCGATAGAAACACGAAACCTGGACTGCAGGTGCTGGATGGCAAGATGGCGAGGTGAGAGAGCGTTCATGACGTCCAACATGACACCATGACACACTAAGGGGGAAAAAACAGAATGGCAAACTTGGACTGGCAATGGGAATGGAGCCTTAGAGAATCACACAATCTCTTTTCTGTTCAGCAGATAGATTTGTGGGGGCTTCATACCTCTGACATCTTCATAGACTTGAAGCCTTTCTTTCTCCTCTGATGTTCTCCCAGGAGTTTGCGGGCGAGGACACCTCAGACCTGTTCCTGGAGGAGAGGGAGGCGTCGCTGCGTCAGGCTCAGGAGGAGAAACACAAGATCCAGATGTCGGTGCCGGGCATCCTCAACCCTCACGAGATCCCGGAGGAGATGTGCGACTGAGCAGCAGCTCAACCAAACTGTACAGTACTCCAGTCAACCAACAAACACACAAAAACAAACACAAACAAATCAACCCTGACCACAGCAAACACAACAAAACCCACGAGAGGCACTTGAGTGCGGTGGGAGGCCACTCCCCCTTTGCAGAGCGGGGCCGTCCCACTGGATGTTTGTTGACCAAAACGATGCCAATAACATGTAAATGAAACCGCGTCACCCTGTGGCCCTTTTTACATAATCTGCATTTTCTATGGGAACCTTTTGTGTGAGCTCTTTCCAGAAGCATCGATCCGAGCTTATGTTTTGTTGCTCTCTGATCCATCTGACCTGCATGATGAGGTTGTAACGATTAGGACACGTTTACAATCTGTTTTTTGTTTTTGAATTTCTCGTTCTGTTCCCTCCACGTTCTTTTTTTCCCCCCAGCCCCCCCCCCCCCCATATATTTGTTTATATATAAATATATTATATATACAGTCTGAGCAGGGTTTTTGTAAGGACACCTTATGTGTCACGTCGGCATAGAGGCTTCTAGACCTGTGGCGAAACAGACAGGAAGTGGCTCTTTTAGAGGCGCATGCACCGCTTATTTGGTGCCCCACGGCATTGTGGGAGAATGTGAATCTAACGGATAATGAATGAAGGCTGAGCGATGCTGCTTCGTGTTTCAGCATCTGTTGCTCCTGAGTTCTGCTTCACCTAAAAAGTGTTTGGCTGTTGCCGGCAGGATTTTTGTTTTGTTGTTTTTAGGGAAAGCAAAACCGAATATGTGCATATCATCCCAATTGTATAGCATCTTTACTACCATGGGAATTTTTTTTCCTTTTATTCTATTGTTTCTTTTTTGTTGTGGGTGTGTGCGTGTGTGCTGTCGCCTAGTCGACATCAGCGTTTTGTTTTCCTCTAAGAGGATTGTTGCTCATTTGTGAGCCTTCATTAATGGGATGTTTTACGGAAGTGGCAGAGGTATTTATGGGTTCTTGGTTGGTTGCATCTTTATAACAACTCCTGTTTAACTCAGATGGCTTTCAAGATTTTGAATTGTACTAATTTAGATTGTTTACCATGCAGTAGTGCTTCAAGACACTACCTTTAGAGCAAAATGAAAAATAAAACTGGGTTTACATTTAATTTTGTATTTTTGCATTTTTGTTTCATTTGTACCTGTTTGAGTTCTGTCCAAATAAACAAAAGGCTTTTTCTCCACAGAGCAAATTAATTGCCAACGAGTTTAATTAGGAAAAGAATGTATAAATCCAAATAAGTACCCGATCTCTAATGGCAAATTTCCCTTCTCGAGGTGTTACATTTGTTGTGAGCTTTTTGAACTGATTAAAGTTGAGAATTTTATAACCCTGCCTCTGATTTTTTTTATTTCAGGACATGGACAGATTTATTTTATCATGAATGTTTCATCACCGCCTTTCATATATTTACTGAGATTTAAATGGGAAAAAAAAACATCAATATTTGAACAACTCGGTCCAAGCTAGGCAGAGGCTCAAACTGATGTTCAGGTTTCATGTGAGTGTTGCATGAAATGAAGCTCAGATCCTGCAGCCTGAATCGATCTGAAGCAGATAAAGAGATGTGGGAAAAAAACCTTCAGTTCGTAGTTTGAGCTTATTAACTTCATCTGTGATGTTCAGAGTGAAATAAAAAGGTTTCTTCTTAAAAACACGACAAATAAGATTAAAGAAACAGACTGAGGAGTTTGCATTTAAACAATGTGTTGAAATACTGTGAGTATGCTGATGAGCATGAAGACATTTTTTTTAAAGAATTCTTTGTGATATAGGAATGAAAGTTACAATCGCAAATAAGCATTCTGGTTTAAAAAGTAAATATGAAACATCAATCTTCTGGATCTGGACTCTCACCTGGACAGTCCTGACCTGAAGCCCAACCCTCCTCGTCACTCCGCAGCATCCGGCTGCTCCTGATCCGCCGTGCTTGGCAGAGGCCGGCGCGGTGGAAGGCGAGCCGGTCACTAATCCCTGTTAACTTACTGGTATTACAGTGAAGGTTATGATGATGCTTTTCCAGTGAAAGTTGAAACACTCGACTGACACCATTCCAACAATCTGTCGGCTCTGATGCAACCAGAGAGGAAGCTGCTGGACCTGAACAGATACCTGCTGTCACTCTTTAAACTCCACTCTGCGACTCTTATTACTACACTGACAATTCATCTGTTCATTTATAATCTAATCGGTTTATTTGTTTGTTGTTAGTTGTGGCTCCAGAGGCCTTTAATTCCTCTCTGTTGGAGGATGGGGGCGGGCTGCTTTTTTGCAGGGGCTGCCTGTTGTCTTGTGTGGACTCAGCATCTCTCTCTCCTGCTGCGTTTCTGCTGCATGTCCCTGCTTTGATGCTGCATATCTAACTTTGCTCTGGGACCATAATTCAGTCCGGCTGTACTGTAACTGGACCCCTCCCTCCCTTCCTGACCCAGATCCAGAGATCCTCAGCCATTCTCGGCATCCGCTGTCGAGGAGAAGAGGGAACAGCTGGGCGAGCCCCCACCTGCCCACCAGAAATAAAAAAAAAAAAAAAAAAAAAAGAAGCAGCAGCAAAGCAGCGAGCTCTTTCTGTGCCCCGTTATGTCCCGCTGTGTGCGTGCTCCGTGGGCAGGAAGGGTTATTAATACCTCTGTGAGTAAGTTAGACAGGAAGAGCCAGGTTAACACATGCACTGGTCGGAGGCCATCAAGCCATCAAAGGTTGGCTGACCCTCCGCCCAGGGGCACATACCACGGCACTTTCACACTTTCTGCAAACTTGTCCCGTGCACCAAGAACCAAAGGGAGAAAGCAGAGAGTGAAATCACGCAGACGAAGTGGATGTGACATCACCTGAAGCAGGGGTGACAGTTTGGGAATTAACTGGGGCAAAGTTAACTTTCCAGGTCGCGGTGTCCCCCCTGGAGGAGATATACTGCCACCAAGTGGACAACGAGCAGAGGTTAGTGGTCATTCACGTTTTATTGGTCCCAGTGTCGAACATAGTGTCAACAGAACAGGTGTGGGTGAGGAGACATCTCTCTCTAGAAGAGCTGGGGCTGCAAATATTTGTTAGTAATTAGTAATGGATCAGTCCAATCCAGACAGCTGCTCTCACCATGAGGCAATGAGAATTAGTGACGGAGTTATTAGATGAACGGACTGGTGTGCTGTGACGATCAAGCTGAGCTGTCTGTGCCGTCCCGGGCCCCAGGTCGTCTGTTACTCTTTCTGCTTCACCGGCCCCAAACAAAAAGGGATCCTGGAGAAACACTGAGGTTGTCAAAGTCCCAAAGAGCCGAGCGGGATTCAGCGTTCTCCTGCAGCTGCACAAATACACAGCAGGCTGAGTTATAGGACGCAGTTAACGGTGATCCATACGTAGTCACCTGAGTTAAGCAGAGAGGGGGAGGGGGGGGAGAGAGAGGAGGGTCCACAGTTATAAGAGGTGGCCGTGCTGGAGGGGCTGGGGGGGGTGGGGGTGTTGCCGTGAGGATGTTATTTTCCTCCTCGCAGGGAGATCTCGCCTCTTCCTCTTTGGTTCTAATCCATCCTTTCATCAGCTGGTTGTCCGGATCTGAGCATAGCGAGTTTTAGATCTGAGGCAGAAGACGACGTGGTCAGATTATGACAAACAACACGGACACGTGTGTGTGTGTGTGTGTGTGTGTGAGAGAGTCAACCTGGGTGTCTTCTCTGAACTCTGTCTGCTTTGAGATGCATTCTTAAACTGCACCTCCAGTCTGGCGTAGGTTCCCCCTGCAGGCTGCAATAACACACACACACACACACACACAGTCCAACAACAGTCTGACATCTGGCAGCTGAGACAACGAGAACAACTGCACTGACAGACCAACAACAGCCTCACGCTGTGAACAAGTCCTGGTCCCATTTCCTGCAGCAGTCCTACACATGTGATCACTTCCTTTCATACTGTAACTATCAGAACACACACACACACACACACACACCTCTTTAGTGTCCTTAGATCTGCTCTGCTCCTGGTCTCCGAACCTCATCTTTGTCAGGTGGCCAATGATCTCGACCATGCGACGCTGGTCTGGTTCATGAAGGGGAAACAGAAGTAAAGACACAGAGTTACGCTGACATGTTTACGTCAAATAAAAGAGTGAAGACTTGAACAGAATTGAATTAACAGTGTTGGTATTTTGTTATTGTTTCGTTTCATGTCAGTTGACATCGATAATTATCACAGCAAATGTCACGTGATGATGGTTGAAGACAGGTTTTTCTTCCTGGGAGAAGCTTGTGGTTTTCAACTCTTCTTCATGAGAAGAGGACAAACGCTTGAGAAACAACAAAACATTTACAAATCTGAGGTCAACCAATCATATGTTATAGCTTCACAGTGAATTAAGAGTTGTGTCTATAATACCCAGCCTTTGTTTTGTTGCTATTGATTCAAACTGAATTGTACTGAGATTCGCTCCTCACTCAGTGCTCAGAGTTCAGAGGTCAAAGCTGTAAACGTAGTAATAAAATGATCCAGCGACTCGTTCTGCTATGAATGGATAACACGTACGTGACATGCTGAATGACACCTGCTTTACCTTCTTCTCTCTGAGCGTCCTGGTTGTAGCGCATGGAGCGAGAGCTGTCCCACTTACTTTTCTGAACGCTCACTCTGCAAAACACACACAC
Organism: Pseudorhombus dupliciocellatus; assembly: GCA_016785235.1. Taxonomy (NCBI): domain Eukaryota; kingdom Metazoa; phylum Chordata; class Actinopteri; order Pleuronectiformes; family Paralichthyidae; genus Pseudorhombus; species Pseudorhombus dupliciocellatus. The sequence continues at coordinate 2,075,270 of JAFBJW010000102.1, forward strand.
ACACACACACACACACACCACAGGCCCCAGCGTCAGGCACCGCACGGACACGACAGCTACGGCAGCAGATACACAAGCGTGTGAGAGGGTGACGGCGTTCGCATGAACTCACATGAAAGGAGTGTTGTCCCTGGTCTGTGTCTGAGGGGAGAACAACAGGAGAGATCAGGAATAAACACGATTTAAACAGTAACGCAGACATATCCCAGTCAACTGTAAGTTAAAATCTTTAAATGAGATATTTGGCTCGAGTTAAGTTTGTGTCTATTTCAGGACGTAGGAGTGTTAGGGCCACTTCAGAGGAAGAACACGGGATACTGAGGGGTGTGAACTGAATATTAATGAAATCACTGACTCACTTTCTCTGGTTTGTCTTTGCGCTGGAAGTTGGGAGAGGACATTTGTTTCTTCAGAGGTCTGTGGGCCTTCTTTGCCTTCTTAGCAGCTGGAGACAGAAACAAGAGTCATGAACATGAAGCGTCTGACGCCCCCTGCTGGACAAACACGGCCACAGTTTCATCTTCCGGCCACAAAATTGAACAGAACTAAAATCCATTCAAACATGACATGCGATGAGGCCAGGGGGATGACTCACGTGCGACATTTTTGACATTTTTCCTGCAGATCAAACTAATCCCAAACTAATTTCTGCATTGGTTTAACAGAAGGTAAACTATGAATAATATTTGTTATAACTATGAGTCAAATATTGTTCTAGTCAAGTACTCAGTAATATACTAACACTAATATACAAAAGCTTGTCTTTATTTTTATTATCTTATCACTTCAAAATAAAACTTGTGTCACCTTGTTTCTTGGACAGCTCCTCTTCATCCCCCACCTCGTCTTCAGTGACCTCCGACCCCGTGGTGTACTCCTCATCCTCTGACAGAAGAGACTGGTGCCTCTGAGAGGTCACACACACACACACACACATTACCAGTCAGTTGCTTGGTGAACTCACAATACCTGACGCTTTGAGCCATCTCACACGGACGAGGGAAAAGTCCTACCAGCTGCAGACTCCAGTTTTTCAAGAGGGAAAACTGGTAAGAAAGAGAAAAAGAAGCTGAGGTCAGAGGGAGGGAAAAGGACGGAGGCAGAGGTGAACAGAGGGACGGGGACTCACGGTGCTGCCGTCTCCTCTCAGAGGGCCGAGGAGCGTTGGCTCCAGGAGGACGTCACAGTCCTGAGCCTTCTCTGCGCTGGACGGACTGTCCTCAGCTCTGACACACAGACACACAAGGACACGCCCATAAAGTACACGCCGGGGTGGGGTGGGGGGGGACAACTGCCCAGTGGCGCTCCGACCCGTGCTCACCCGTCTCCCGGCGGCGTGGCGGACACACACACCGCGTCTCTGTGCAGCAGCAGGTCATTGAGGACTCTGGCCTGGGCTGAGGTCACCTCGTCACAGCTCTCTTCGTCAGGCAGGTTCACGATGTGGTCTCGCATCTTACAGCCCTGCACACACACACACAAGGCTGATGCAGCAGACGACAAGCTTAACTAATGACTGACTCTGGGGTTCCGGGAGTCGAGCCTCACTGAACTCGGAGTAAACAGGCGAACAGTGCAGCAGCGTCGGGGTTCTGTGGACTCGCTCCAGCACTGCAGGGCACTTTTACAGCCTCACAAAGGAAACTGGGGCCTGCATCGGCACAGGTCAAGCGAACACGTTCTGCTAAACTGACGTCCCTACCTTGGGAATCCCAGTGGGGTCGAAGCGGAGAACCCTCTGGTTGCAGCAGGGATAAATCCCTGCACCATGCAAGCCCTTCTCAGCACCGAGGCCGGGGTACAGCACGCTGTCTGGGTGGTACTTGCAGTGGGTCAGCTCTGCACACACAAACACCTGCACGCACACACACGATGTACATGATGAATATGTTGAGATTTCAATTTCTTGATTTATATCAGACTCACACTTAACTCTCGTTTGATCATTGGATCTTGTGCATGCGCGCACACACACACACACACACACACACACACCTGTTGGCACCGGGAGCAGGTGAGGTAGTTGACTGTACCCCAGATTCTCCAGTAAACCAGGACCCAGGACTTGAGCTCCTCATATAGTCCACTGATGTAGTCGTGCACATCCCAACTCTTCTGTCTGAAACACACACACACAGTCTGAGTCATGTCCTCGTTCACAGAGGTGATAAAGAGCTGTCATACTACCTTGTGTGGGTATAGATGATTTCCCCTTGAGGGTCAATGTTGAGTTTCCCTGGAACACAGCAAATCTTCCTCTCTGTGTCTTTGGTCAGCATTTTCAGACACAGGCCACACCTGAGACGGACAGAGACAGGAAGTGAGGTAACAGATGAAATGTCTGCAACAAGACCAGAGCACAAACAGAGACAGTAATCCACGCCGCTGCGAGGTGCGGAGGTTCCTGGTCACCTGTAGAGGGTGGAGGCGTTCCCCGGTGAGTCTCTGCTCTGATAGCTGGGGTCGAAGAGACGCTCGATTTTCTTCTGGAACAACTTGCTTTTAATGTGAAAGGAAATAAAGAGAAAAACAATTAAACACTTCGCACTGCACAGTCATGCAGAGGCCATTATAACACTACCATTAATTCACAAAACGTGCTGCCATGACTAAAGCTACAGGAATAAATGAATGATTCAAATGATCAGCCACACACACACCGTGCTGGTGGTCCACGGTGGCGTCTCACCTCTTGAACTTGTCCTTCTTGTCCCTGATGTCGTCGGCCTCGTTGTGGCTGAAGAGCTCGGCGATGCGCGTCGCCAGGTTGCTGTTGATGCAGTTCATGTTGCACGGCGTCGCCACGATGGCGCTCATGTATTTGTAGCAGTACTGGATGCACTCGTCCACCTGAGCATTTGACAAAGGTCCACGGATTTTACAAGAGTCCTGCACAGGGACTGCGACCTTCACAAACACACTGCTACAGTATTAGCTCCTCTAACAGAGCATATCTACGGTAACACTAACGACATCCATGCAACATCAACTATCTATGGGTCTCTTGTTTTTTCCTGAATCAGGAGAAGTCATCAGATGCAAAACGTCCAGTTAGTTCTACTATGAATAGAAGTGTAAACATGAAAAGAGAGATTCTGCTATTCTCGGCATTGCATCTGAAAAACAAGGGGCCCCGAGGACAGCACCACGGCGAGCATCAAGCGTCACAACACTTACTAACGTATCCATCTTCAAGAACTCGGAGGAGATCAGGATTGAGATCACATTGCTGGGCTCTGTAATCGACAAACACCACATGACCAACCAAGCAAACCCCACAAACAACACAGAACACACAGCCAGTGACCCAGCAGACACGCACGCCACGTGACCGACCGACACACCAAGCACCATCCACCGATTCACACCGACAGGGGGCTGCGAGTGACAGCTGTGCAATGACCGTGTGTCTGATGTCGTCGTGTGTTACCGAGCCGAGGTTTGTCCTTGTTCCCCTCGCCCGCCGAGTTCCTCCTGACGTAGTTCATGAGCCAGTCGAAGATCTGCACGTCGCAGTGGACCGAGATGTCCACCTCCTCCCACCTCTGGGCGTCCACGGACAGGTACTCAGCGAAGTAACGCATCTCTTTAACCAGGAGATCTCTGGGACACGTGAAGTCCTGCTTCAGGTTCTTGGTCTCGTCACACACGTGGATGACCATGTTGGGACTGTGGGGAGAAGAGTGCGTGTCTGTTGTGTCAGACGGCCCATCTGTGTGTTGGAGTGATCCTCAGTGTAATCTAGGTCAGCTGGCTTCACTGCTCCGGAGAGCAGGAGTTACCACGACTTACTCTCTTGGCTTCTGCGGTCGCTCCTCCTCGTCTATGGACACACGCTTCTCTTTCTTCTCCACACCTCCACCCCTTCCTGAGAGGGTCGATTTAGAGCCTGTCACTTTGCTGCTGCTCTGTCCGTCTCTTGAGTCGACCGTCCCCTCAGTGTCCACCAGCATAGACAGGTCATTCGAAGGGGAGGTACCTCCTCCTGTCAGGGTGTTACACTGGTTGTCGACGTGGGAAAAACCCCCGTTGTTCTTCAGCTCCTCAAATCGACGGGCGCACTGCGAGGACAGTTCTCGTCAAGCAAGACCTTAACTTACTAAGTCACGACAGGGCTGATGAATGGATGCAAACGTTCACAGTTATCCCACGTTACCTCTGAGGGAGTGAATCCTGGGACCAGTTTGGCGATGTTGTCCCAGTTTATGGGCTGGGGCACTCCCCACAGAGAGCCCAGCACCATGTCCAGAACCAGGACATTGTTGTCGTAGGGGAAGTTGTTGTTGTCCGAGCAGAAGCGGCTCATCTCTACAGAGACAGAGATAAGAGACAAAAACTCAGATGTTTTTCCAGGTTTTAACAAAGGTCTCTCCTCCACATTCCTATTACTATGTAAATACTCACTATCTTCTAATGGATCCAGGTTTAACTGTTTCCATTGTTCTGCCTCCATTGCCCCCGATAGAACAAGTGCTGCTACAGACTCACAGTATGAATGAACGGGGGAATGACAATGCCCTGCACTGTGGAGCTATGGATGGAGACATGGACATAACACAGGATCACAAATGAACTGGTTTCATCTGGTACCACTGGAAGCCAAAGTCGTGGTCAGGGCCATGTAACGAGCCAGTACCACGCACCATTTACAGCGCCAGTGCATTTGCTGGTGCACGTGCATCACGCACATCCAGCGGTGGTGGAGGTGCAGGCCGAGCCCCTCTGTACTGCTGCTACATCAACATCTGCAGCTGGCGGGTCACCCCCCCCCCCCCCCAGGACAGAAGGACACGTCGTTCACTCACTGATGGTCGCGGATCGTCCTCCCCCGTCGTCTGGCTCCCGGATCTAGGCTTCGGCTGCAGCCCTCATGCCGGTGTGTGTGTGTGTGTGTGCGGGTGATGCTGCGGTCCTCTCCTCCTCCTCCTCCTCCTCCGCCTCCTCCTCTACCGGCTCTGCGCCTCCATTGCTCCCGCTAGCTAACTTTGCGGGACAGCGTCTGCTGCCTTCGGGGACCCCTCGTAAATCTCATGATCCGTGGCCCACAGCGCGCGTCACGTGACACATCACTGTGAAAGTTGCTCGGTTGTTTTTGTGCTGCCGTTTTCTGCGAATACCAACGATAATTATGCTATGATGCTTTGAAATGTTTAATCACTGCTGTCTCAGATTATAGCTATTATAAGGCTTATGGATTTTTAAAATATCAATATTACACACTGTTGACGTTTTAACCTCACTCGACTAACGCCCAGAATTTCCGGCAGTCCGTGAAGGCAGCATTAGCTCCAGCCAGCTAGCACCGAAGCTAAAGTACGAGGTGTCGCATTTTGAACTCGCTCGACAGAATCGCGTGTTGTCGACAGCTTTTCTGTGAAAATCCACACTCGGTGAAAAAGTCCTGAAATAGTTTGCGCGGATAAACTCTGGGGTGATGATCGGTCGGACCTGCAGCGGTGACTCGTCTCCGTTGACGCACTGCAGCAGGTTCGGGCGTCCCGTTGCCTGGAGACAGGTCGTAAACCTGGTGTCCGTGCAGTAAATCCTCTTGAGGACTTTTAAAAGTGTGACACGAGAAGAAAAAAGCGAGTTTCATACGGACTAGGTTTCGTACTGCTACTACTACTACTACTACTACTACTACTGCTAGTACTGGTAGTGATACTGATACCTCCATCCACTACTAAAGACAACATTCTCTTATTTTTTTTTTTTTTTTATTAAGCAGTGTATATTTATGTATTATTGATGTAATTAACTATACATTTTTATTTGAGTTTATATATAAAAATGTTTAGTAAAATGTTTAATAAATTACTGTGGGAAGATAATTTTGAAAATATATTTATTTTCAAAATTACTGTATTTAATATTTACAAATTACATCCTGGGAACTGAAAACGTGCAAAATTAGCCCCTCAACCTGAATCAAATCCCCTTTGCTTCACAGAGAAACAGTGTAATGTCAAAACCCAACAGTTTTACAAAACAGCATGAAAGCAAACACACAGTCCGTTCTTACACTGTCACACAGGTAATGTGTCAGTGCAACTCATTCGCTTAAACATTAAAATAATTTCCATCACTGAACATCTTGACATAGCATTCTGTATCAGACATGATCTTAAAAACCTATTATGATCCTTTGCCTCAAGCACAAGCTTCAGATTGTGTCTCCAGACTACTCTGAGCTTCTCGGTGAGGTCCATGTTTCTCCAATAATCTATTGTCAGCTGATTATTAGTTCAACGTACGGACTGAGCAAGTGAACGTTACGAGACCCACACAGACCTGTATGTAGCGGTATGTACATGTGCATAGACATCACAAGTCTATCTTCTCATTAATGTTTAGGACTGTGCTGGAGGGCACACTGGAGGCAGCTGGTGTTTCTCTGTACACTGACTCTAGCAGCTCCTCCGATGGAGGCGAGTTGGAAACTGACCCAGGGCCTGGGGGGAAGGCTTGGGTGGGATTCTGTTGAGGGTTTAGAGATGAGGATGCCTGGGAGGCTTGCGTGTTTGATTGCTGGATCTGAGAGAGCCTCTCCATCTCTACGTGCTTACGGCCTCTCCTCTTACCGAGGACCTTGACGTAGTTGGCCGGGACAAGTCCCGTGGTCTGACCGTCCACACTAGCTAGCAGCCAGCCGCGCACCCTGGGCTGTTGCTCTACACACAGGAGAGAGTAAAAAAGTCTGAGCTCATTGCCATGGAGGAAAAATCATGTTAGCAATATACACTGTATATTTTCTGCTACGACATATTTTCTGAGAGAAGGTTGATGATCAGAAAAAGACATACCGCAATCTGTAAAATGTGTTCTTTGATTTGCAACATTGAATACATCAAGAAACATTAAACGATTTCACTGCGAGTGAAACCTGAGGGCAGAAGATCATGGCCGTCGGTCACTGAGGGGCTCTCTCACCTTTCGGGGCCAGGTTGACCATGTCTCCGGCCCGGACAGAGATCTCCTCCTCAGACGCAGCAGTGAAGTCGTACTCTGCTCTGGCCACGACATGGTCGTCCTCTCCACTGGCCCAGTCAGTGGCTGAAAAAAGAAAAAATGTTTACTTCTTAATAACCAATAACCAAATCTTCTGTGCGAAATATCTCACCATTTTCTTCGGACTGAGGGTTGGAGCTAAGCAGTTTCCAGATGAGGTAAGGTCCACCCAGAACAACAGCAAAGAACAGAAAGATTGGCCAAGATTTGACAGTCTGTTCCTCCATGCCTGGAGATGCATTTCTAGCGAGGGCATCAGTGGCACTGTCTGCCCATAAATCCTCGACCTCTTCATTTGATCTCCGCCCCAGCAGCCTCTGTAATCGGCGGTAGAGGTAACGCAGTGTTCGCACCAGAGCAAAGGCTGACAGGACTCGGGTGAGGTGTGCACGTAGCCGCGTCAGATGGTTGGCTACGTCCAGCACGGCACGAAAACTGTTATAGACGGCCGAGAAGGTGGCGTCCAGCATCATGCTCACGGAGGCAAAGGCCTGAACGATGCTCTCAATGGACTGGAAGGCGCCGCGGCTGCTCTCCTCAGCTTGCTGCACAAACCTGCTGGGGGCGACATCTTCTGGGTGGGACACGCGGCCGTATCCTCCGAGGCCATAGCTACCACCCCCGTAGCTGTAGGGGCTGTAGCCACCGTAAATGGAGCTCCCATAGGGGCTGTAAGAAGAGGTAAAAGGGCTGTAGGATGGGCGGTAGGACTGTTGGATGGGATGCTGGACAGGACGAGGGGGCACCGGGGGCGCCATCCTGGTCAGGACAGGAGGGCCGGAAGAAGTGGAGGGGCCCGAGGCTGGTGCAAAGTCTGCAGACCTATTAGACAGAAAGGTCAAGATAAGATTACAGGGTTACAAAGTGTACTGTTTACGTCTCTCTCTCTCTCTCTCTCACACACACACACACACACAGTCTTAGGTTTAGGTTAATCAATAACAGAGTGCTCAAAACAAGCCTTGGGATTAAAACGACAATTACAAGCAATGGGATAACACGTTGAATCTGATGGGGCATGCGTATGGTAAAATGACCAGAGTAGAAAGCTCAATCGAGATGAAATCTGACGTAGTTCATATTCATATTACACTGACAGACTATGGCTATATATTGAGTCTAATATAACACAGTGTTAAAGCTGGGATTTGAGCTGAACTCTGAGTAGAAGCACCACAACAGGGCCTCGTCGGGCCTAGCTCAGAGGTTGCTGGACTCATTTCCTCAGCTAGTTAAGCAGACAGTGAGAACACAGGTGGTAGATAAACTGATTACGGGCGTTTCTGACCGTAAGATAACAGCCTGTGACCCGCCATGGTTTCGGAAGTCTGTACTTTTTGGTTTCCCGTACAACAACTTCAGCGCGAGCTAGCTAGCTAGCTAGCACCAAGCGCTAACCAGCTGTAGCCAGTAAACACGGGGCCCATTTTCAAAATGGCGAGCGAGCTGACGCAGCTGAAAGCGGGTTTACCTGTAGTTTACAGGCGCAGACATTATCCCTGGAACCCGTCTCTCCCACGGCTTTGGAGGAGGTTGAGAATCCATCGAGAAACAAACGAGAACAAATGGCCCCAGACCCTGTCAGACCCTCCGGTGCTGCCTTCCCGGACTCCTCGAAATCCCCCCTTCTGACACCCCCACTCGTTGTATGTGTGGGGACTGTAAAATTATTTAGGCAACGCCAGATCTGTTTAAAATGATTTTGACAGGAATGGTGTCTTATATAACTTTATACGTATTCAAATGAATCAATATACCCAATATATATTAGAAGTATAAGCGTTTCAAGGAATTTACATAATCACAACAGCTCCTGAAGGCACCACATGAACAGGAAGACGTGTCACGTGAACTACTTTTAAGGCAACGCAAACTTTAATTTATTTTTGCATTTTAAAATACTCCCAAATAAACTGGGCTCTTTTAAAATGAAACAAATCCATTAAATAATATTCATACTCGATTAAAAAGGCCCGGACAGTAAAATCAATCGCACTATGGACCTCTGACCAGCAGAGGGTGCTGTAAGGTAGCAGAAAAAAACAACTTCACATCTTCAATTATAATAAAGATTAAATAAAATAATTTCAGTCCAGCACTAGGAAGAATCGCTACAGCAGAAAAATAAGACAGGCAAATATACCAAGGATTAAATTAATAATGTGTGAACATTGCTCTCTTTTAATGTTTCTACTTGAAATATTAAAAAATGTGGTGTAAATTAATTGGAGTTGTCACACAAATGATTTCACATTTTATTTCACTCTCCTATCTAGGGGCTAATTAAGCCCAAGATTTAATAAAATGTTTTAACTTCCTTTCAATAGTCTTACTTGTAATTTTTCTATTTGTGTATGTCTATGTATGTAGTTGGGTTCTCCTTGATATCATGAATCATGAATAATACACGTTTCTTAAAGACGTGTCTTGTATGATGTATGGACAAGAACAAAATCCCAGTCAATAAATGAATAAATACGTCCACAACCAGGCTGCTGAACTACATTCACCCCACACCAGGAAGTTCAGATATAAAATGCCAACTGAATAAACAAACTACCATGATGATGTAACCATAATACATGGACGAACTCTGTCCTGGAATGTCTCTCTTGAACACTTAACTTCACTTATCTTAAACTGCAATCTACGACAGATATTACACTCAGCCCACAACGTTCCAGAAGCGATCATCTCCATGATGGAGAAGCAGAGAGAGAGCTGTCTGCTGAACCAAATGCTCAAAGAGGCACACTGAGCTCTGTCCTACATCATTACTATAGGTGAATTTCATGTCATGACGGATTCCCCTGTGGGCTTCCACCAGTGCACAGAACCCAGTGCTCAGTTAACCCTGTAGTGAGGAGGCAGCTGGTGACGGAGCTGTGGTGAGCAGAGGAGTGTGGCACGTAGTGTGTGTGGAGGTGTAGCTGCGGCTTCAGCCTTGATGTAATGTGAAGTGTCTGAGCGTGTGTGTGCGTACAGAGCTGTCGTCTTAACAGTGTGGGTGTGTAAGTGTGACGCTGCCGTTAGTGACATGAGTTAGACTCTTGGGGGAAAGGTGGGAATCCAAAGTGACGGTCTGTAATGTCGCTGTGTGGGAGGACAGCGAGCTGATGATGGTCCTGGTATTTGGGGTTTGCAACGGTGACACTTTCTGCTGTCAGGGCATGGGAAGGTCAAAGACAATGAAGGACCCACCTGTAAAACTGATCTTTACATACATTACAAGACGCTGGATGGAGTTGAAGTCAAGTCCCTGTTCAGTCTCAACCAAACCACCAGTGGAATAAACATTTCTCCACTGACCTGGTAATATGCATGAGAATCAACTTCATAAATCGTTTTCATTTTCATATTCCTTAAAATAAATATGTAGGATATTTCCACTCGTCCACTTCCAGATTTTAGAATCAGCTAAACTGAAGTGGTTTCAGCAGGTAGATGGAAGTAATACATGTACAATAAATGGATAATATGTTGAAGTATTTGGACATTTGGGACCTTATAGTTTGGGTTTAGGAAAAATAATGCACAAAAATGTGTTTCTGATCATTGTTGGATATAGAAAATAAAAGCAGTATAAAGACATAGCAAAAATAAATACTAATCTATGATAGTTGCACCTTTGCAGTCAAGACTTTGTCTGTTTCACAGAAATTGAATACAGTTTAGGTCCAGGCACAGATCTGTATCTGTCGGATCCCTTTTGTTCTTGAGGACAGACTTACTGATCCAACAAGAGCAATGACTTCACTCTGAAATTCCAGTGTTCGCATTCGGATGAATGGTGAATTTTTTCTGGGCAGCACGCTGGACTGGCCTTAAAGTGATGTTAGTACTTTACCAAGACACATGGTTCCGTCTTGCTCTGCGCACAGGTCCTTATTTTGTGCTGCGTAGGTGTGAATTGCACAATACTGAGCAGGGGGGAAGATGGAGGCTGATACAAATGTGGAAGTGGTGAGAGAGGAAAAAATTGGCGGAACGTACAGAAATCATGGTAGTTATTTGCAACGCCGAGAGTATGTGGACATGGTTGTGTGGCAGCTGGTCAAAAAAGGAAAATAAAAAATGCTGAATCACGAGACGTGTAAAGTGTGAAGGTTAAACCTGTCTAACGCAAATATAAAAGTCATAAAAGCTTTAATTTAAAACATCTAGTATGATTGTATAAATGTAATATTGAGATATGGACCAGGACATCAGTTCATCATTTTTTCGTATTTAACTATTGGTTTGTGTATTCTGGAACACTGGGGCAAAAAACGTCTTTTTCAACCATAAGAAATCAAAAGAAACATGAAACAAACAAAATAAAATAAACATGAGAACAGAACACATAGATTTGCCTGAGCTAAAATTTTGTTAACCTTAACATAAATGTATTGGAATGTATTAGAAATGAGGACTATTCACTGATAGAGTGGAATTAAAAACAAACAAACAATGGAGTTTACGTACACAACCTCCTGTGTCTACACACTTGAACATGCATGAATTCAGCTCAAACATTCACAGTGAGAGCTGTGTGGGATTTTCCCTGCTCAGGAACATGAGTTGGGTCTTGCACGGGGAGACTTTCTCGCTACACATGAGGCACAATACCTATAATTAAAATGTGCTGAAGGAAGTTTGCAAATTGTAGGATCAGGGAAATTGCTCTCAGAGAATGGGAGTAATCACCGCTCTCTGTAGGTGTGGGCTCAGTGATTGTGCAGGTGCTAAAGATGAGTATATACGGCTCTGACATTGTTTGGGAACCACTAATTTGGAAAATAATTTTCCAAATGAAAAGACGTTTTTGAGAAGGTTTTGCCCCTTGGTGGCGAATTATTGCTGAAAGTCTATCTATCATTTAAAAAGAATCATTGTAATATTAATACATTTGAGGTACTGTGCTCGAGCTGTCACAGACTTTTTTTAATGTGAATTTAAAATGCATTTATTATAGAGCATTTAAATCGGATTAGCAGTCATTTTACCTTAAGTGTGACTAAACGCATGGCTGAGCCATTACAATCAGAGTTTCTATTATTAGTGCACCGGTGTGTGCAGTGCTGTTGGAGCACGGCCTGCCCTGGTATAACCTCGATCTGCTCTGGTGAGATAACAGCGCACTCATTCAGGTACAGTGCGACCACACGCCGGTGTCGTCAGCAGCCGTGCGCAGCGCCATGGTGCTTCAAAGGAAGGAGGGGGGTGCGGGGAGGAGGCAGAGCAGCGGAGGAGGGGCCTTACTGGAAACAGGTGGCCAAACAGGTCTAGCTGGCCTTTTCCAGGACGCGGTTTGGAAATATTCAAAGAGGCACGCTGTGTCTCACAGCACAGGAGCCAACATGACATCACACAGGGACACAACACAATGAAAATGCATGTGCACCAACACACTAGGGAGGGGTTTTACTGTCAACGCTGCCCGTCACAGGCACGGCTCCTTTGCGACAGTGAAATGTCCTGTTCGATGAGACATTCGGTTCACTGATAATTTGCCAACATCGATGCTGTAATCCCTCGTCACATTACGCAGCCCAGAGCTAGTTTGACCTCTTTTAAGTGTATTTAACCCCGGACCAGTAAGTGCTGGGTTAAGAACTCCCGCCCAAACACCCAGCCCAGCATTAGCATCTCCAGAATGCTGTCGTGAGAGGAAACATGGAAATGAACCAGGCATAGTTAACACTGGGCTGTGGCAGCGGAGAACTCTCAGCACAGCAGCCAGAGACAAACCATCCTGGTAAGTTAATGTGACTTGTTGTTTATTGAATGCATCAGCAAGCATCACGTCTAGTAATCAAGCCTTGAGATGTGAGAAGAGAGAGAGAAGGATCAGAGAAGATATGACGCCAGCTCAGGCGAGATGTCAAAACATCAACAATTTGTGAAACGGGTCAGTGTGGAAATTAACGTTCCAGGAACAAACACATCACCATCATTTCCAGACATCCATTCCACTGACCTGGGATTCCTTTACAATTCTTATCATTATTATTTTTATTATATTATTGTTCATTTCCATTACAGAAAAAAACCTTTCGAGCGTGTCGGCTCCACTGAGTTTCTTTCAGCTCGTTGTTTTGGTTCAACAGCTACAACTTCACTGTTTTGTTTCACTTCTGTTTCCAGGTGCATCATCTACTTTCATACTTCTGGAAAACAAACAAAAGTACTAACGAGCCTTCAAATGTCCTGGAGCATTTTGCAGCTCATGTGACAGACCGAAGCAGAGCTATAGGAGAGCGCATGGGATTTTAGGAAAGGTCATGAAGCCACACGCTTGATGTTTGATTGCTGTGGACGTCTCCTGTAACCTTGCCTCATGCAAAGGCTCATTAGCCTGAATATAAATCAGAAATGTTGACATCACTGCTGTTTAGGGCAAGGGTCATTTACGCTTCATTACAGGAGCATGACGTACTCATGACGAGAAGTGAGATTGTAGATTAAATTGAACGTGCAAAGCTAAAGACGAGAGACTGGTTAACCAAAAGCTGTGAACGGATTATTGACAGTACCCTGTGCACTGAGGTTAAATCCGGGTTTGTTGTGGTGCCTGACGACATGACAGGAAGGAAGCTACATGCACCTCAGTCTCCTGATACAAGAGAAAAACCAGCACGGCCACTGCAGCACATCCTGGGTTCCTTGGTACTGACTCCTCAGGACGCACTGCCTGTAAATTACCTCGGCAAAGGCGAACGTAGAATTTTTCACGAAACAAGATTAGATGTCATTACTGATGAGCCGAGACGCACTGGTGCGCAAGTATGAAACTTCACAAATATAACATCAGCGTTGTCCATGTTTAAACAAACACACACATCCACAGAACGTTTGCAGAGGCTTCAGCATTATGACATTAAAGTGAGATTAAAGTGAATATGCACTCAATATCTACTCACCACTATGTCGATGGAGGGGGTGAACTGGGTGGCAGCCAGATCCAATTTAACTGAAGTTACTGGAGGACTGAAAAAAATAAAAAAAACAGAAAAAAAGTAAAAATAAAAAAAACAGAAAAAATACACACGCACACACACAAAAACATATATAGAAATATATATACTTATCTTGTGGTGTGATCCAAGCCTCGACATTCAACTCAAAATAAATACACAAATTCTGCATTAAAATCTATATTTTTGTTCAAATAAATGTATCAAGACAGCAGAGAGAAGCTTGGCATCTTCAGACATGGGACTTCCCCAAAAGATGCAAACAATGCTACTTTACTGCTAATTGACCTCCAGCTACTTTCTGATTACCGAGCTGTGTGAGCCTCTTTCATTTCCTTTCTTTTCTTGCAGTTGCTTCCATAAACTACATGTCCAAAAGTTGTCTTCTGCCCTGTCGCACAGACGCAGCGAGGGAAGGAGCTACTGTAGCTTCTTGCAACATTGCACCAAGTTTGGATTTGTCAGAAAAGAATCAGACACAAAGACACACCTTAAATGACTTTTCTATAATCTCACAAGTTGGGTTTAAATATCTGAAAGAATGAATCCAGCAGTTTGTCCGAGCCTCTAAGAGATTGTCTAAAACACCTTTTACATTTGTATGTGAAGTTTTTGTTTCTTTATGGCGTTAACCCTGTAAACCCTGTTATCCCAGGCTGGGGAAGCAAAAAGCAATAAAATATGTTAGACATTATTATAAAAGCTTTATTTGTGGGTTTTATTCATTGTATTTCCACTCACAGTTTGACTGCTTGATAGGGCCAGAAAATGTCTCCAAAGTGAAAATAGATCAAAATACTTTGAGATTTGTTTCTGGACATGAAAGCAGCAAGTTTGTTGAAATTAACTATTAATATCTGTTGTTGTTAGACTGGACCGAGAGGGAAGAACGTGTTCCGGTCCTGACTAACAATCAGGCTCAGTACAGCTCAAACTGAAAATGCACAGTCATGTGGATCAGCTGACTCATCAGATGAGACATGTCGGATTTGATTACTGTTGGTAACTGATATTATATTATACAAACAAATGATAAAGGTATTTTGTGGTCGATGTAACATGTGGGGTATTGCTCTGAGGTCTCCCACCCATCTCTGATATTTTTTGGACACCCTGTAAAAGATGTGGACAATCGTTTTATTTATTAGGAAAAGATTCAGTACAAAAATTTCACAACAACAAAAAAGCTGAACTGAGAAAGCGGTGAACAAAGTGATATCCAAAGGCTTCTGGAGGGAATACATGTCAAGCGAAATGAAGGTTGAGCCACGCTGATGCTGACAAAGCTGCTCTGTGTAACTGTCCTGGAGAGCATCAGATGAACATTTACAACCATAACAACCAAATGACGTGTTTCTCTACAAAACATCTGGCAGGAATGCTCTGAGAACTCTGGATAATACATTTGATCGCTGCTATGACATAGTCATTACAAAGGAAAGACACCACTGAATGGGCCTCGTCCCACTTCCTCAATGGAAATTTCAGTACCTTGCCACTCCTTGAGTGTTTCAGCATATTTGCTGCTTCCACCCTCAACTATGGCTAACATGTATATACAGAGAGCATTTGACAGCAAATACTATGTTAAAGAAAAAATCAATAAAACAGTCACACACCTTTACTGACACATATAATATGTATAGATCTTTTAAAAAGCATTGACAAGTAAACCCGTGACAATAAGCCATTTTTATGCTGTTCTCAAAATCCCTAACATTCATTTACACTTGTTGTTTTTTGGGTTTTTTTCCGCATCAAACACCAAACAAAACATTCATTTATTTACAGTATGCTGACAGTGAATCCAACTTCACCTGAGAAGGACAAAGGAAGAAAGAAGTGCATTCACCCTCCAAAACTGAGCTGGCCTGGAAACCACCAGCGAATCATTCGATGACATCATCTTAGCCACACGTCAGCCATGTCATGGTTATCGTGTAATTTGGAACCAGTGAGTGGTTGGTGCCTACCAACGTGGTTGGAGTAGAGCCATATCAGAGCCACACTCAACACCGGCCGACGCGTCAGTGGTCGGCTATCGATCCAAATACCTGCCAATCGCTTTGGTCTCGCCTCAGTAACCCACTGCCTCTAGTCGCTCTGCCTGGCTGCTTTGATCCAGTCATCCAGTGTTGCAAAGTGGCTCTCTGGGGTCAGGCTGTTCGAGTAAGGATTCTGCACATTTTTGAAAGCCTGGCCATTGCCGCTGCCATCGTGTATCACTGGATTCATTATCGTGCCGTTGCTCACAGGACGAGGAAGCAAGTTGGTATATGTGTTTCCTTGGCTCTCCCGTGGGGACTGCATGAGCGAGGAATGGGTGTCTTGTCCCACTGGCATCTGGGGCTCCTGCTTCAGATGGAAGCCGGTATGAGAGGCTCCTCCCACCAGGCCCTTCAGCAAGTCATCGCCCTGAATTCCGTCGAGGAAGGGGAAAGAGCCCAGCCCTTGCGACCCCCCCCCACCTCCAGGTACGGACCCATTAAATGTGCTCTGGACTGCATTGAGGTTGTTGAAAGTGGGCCACACAGTCTGGAGACCCTGGCCTTGGTTGCCTAG
This sequence comes from Pseudorhombus dupliciocellatus, assembly GCA_016785235.1. NCBI lineage: Eukaryota > Metazoa > Chordata > Actinopteri > Pleuronectiformes > Paralichthyidae > Pseudorhombus > Pseudorhombus dupliciocellatus. Next base: position 2,091,796 of record JAFBJW010000102.1, read on the forward strand.
TTGGCTCTGGGCCGCCTGGCTCTCGGATTCTTGCTGATCCCTTTGGTGCTGCAGATGGAAGAGTGGCTGGGACTCGGACTGGCTCATTACCGAGGACTGGGAGGCCGTATCCAAGCACTGCAAGTCCCTGATGGAGAGCTGGGGTAGGGCGTTATTCTCACAGCTGCTGTGCTCCATCCTGTGGGCGTAACTAGAGCCATGGTTCGGCTGCTGCTGCCTGACGGTTGGCGGACGCTGCAGATTGCTCATGGCACCAGACTGGTTGACGGTGACTGTGTCCATGGAGAGGGCAGCGCTTGGGTTTGCCCACGATTGGCCGATGTGCAAGTTAGGCGCCTGTGATGGGATGATGACGTTCTGGGGCCCTGGTTGGTAAGGCGGGTTGAACATGGGAGAGTGCTGCTGCATCGTGGACGCAGCGTGTGCCCTCAGGTACATGTTTGGCTCTAGAAAACAGTTGGGGACATTTAGTGTAATCGCAGGGCAGTGTTACTCAAACCTGGTTTGAGAAGGTTGATTCCTGTTTGAGGGACATCAGGTTGAAGAAGTTACCTTTCCGCATGTGACTCATGGTCGCCTGTGACACTGCCTTTGGCCGGTTCAGAGCCAGACCGGAGAAAGGGCCGCCTGAAGGACAGGCAGAAGCCTTTGTTATAATAAATCCACGTGTGTTGACACAGGCAAAAGAAACGCTGACTCGTGTTACCTGACAATCCTGACATCTTCATCAAGTTCTCTCTTCTGCGCTTTTTCTCATTGTAGCCGTAAGGGTCTGTCGCAAACACGAGGAGTTCCCATATATCAAATTAAATTAACCGAGAACTGGGTCTGCTGCTTTTAATTTCATTTAAGGCTCACCTTTATCATCGGGCAAATATCTGAACTCCATGTGCTCGCTGACCTCCTGATCAGAAGGTCGCCGCAACTGCATGTGCACGGTGACCGACTCTGTTATGGACGTGTTGTAGTAGGACGGGGTCTTGAAGACGATGGCGACCTGGCGATGAACATCAGCCTGGGAGAAGGAGCCTTTGGCCTCCCAGCCGTCAGGCGTGAAGAACCGCACCTCGATGTCGTCTGGAGGGAAAGGTCATGATGAGACGACAGGAATGGGAATAAACACGCAAAGAGCTGGGTGCTACGGCAAAATGAACACGTGACTGGATGGAGACGAATGAAGAGAAAAGAGAAACAAGCCATAAAATAAGACTGTAAGATATGGGGGAAAAAAGAATTATAGTTGTACCTTTCTGTACTTTGTCACACAGTAAGAAGATCTCATCTCCTCCTTTAACTGTGCCGCTGTTGCGGTTAACCCGACAGATCCTCAGCTCTGCTGTGTTTGGGGCGCCTGGTGATGCAGGAAATACACTGTTCAATACAATACCTAATATCCTCTGAGAACTACAGCAGCCGTCGGCCATTAAGGCAAACAGAGGATCAAAATCACAGTCAGATCTAAACGATGTTTTTTTTTTTGTTTCATTCACCATATTGGCATGACTAAGACTTTCACGAGTGTCACAGGTGCTGATTTTCCTTGTGATTACCCACACAACAGAATCACTTCTTCTTTCACAAGTTGTCTCAAAATAGTAAAATGTTCCTCCATACATCTGAACAGAAAGGAAGCACACAAGTCGAATTTTATTTAAAATCTTGACGACTAAATCATCACCTGCCCCACAGATAGATTATAAAATGCTCTTCAAACAAAATCCAGCACGCGAACGCTGAAAAAGTCTAAATCTGTCAGGATGGGTCATTAATAAAGGGAATAATTGTGAAGTTGTGATGTAGCATGAACAAAGCATGATTCCAGACTCCACCGATGCAGGAGCGAGCATCTTAAACGACCCGTTCGCAATTATCTGCCTCAGTTTAGAAAAAGAAAGCAGAGTGAGTTTACAGTTGAAGCTTCATCAGGTTGAGTCACATGTCACATGCCTTGTTGCCAGAAGAGGAAGTGCTCCATGGCAACAGTGTAGTTTGAGGGTTACTGCGTATAAACAACTTCCCCTTTCTGAATGTGTGTGAGGAACACACAAGCAGATAACCGAGCGCAACACTTGAAACCGTGTTGAGAAGATATCCACTGGCCAACGGCACTCCAGCTACTGGACTATTACTGTTACTGCAGTTAGTAGTACGCTGATAAATATCTTGGTAAGTGCATGGAACGGCTTCAATATTTGCACTGATTCTGAGGGTGGACATGTCCAACCTCGGGGGGGGCCGTGTTCTCGTGTGGCCATTTCATGACTCGTCATTTCCCCAACGTGACGTCAGCACAAACACAGTTAAAGCAGAAAGCGCTGTGTGGACTCACGGTTGTCGTAGATGGGGTTGGTGACGATGGGGTTGAGCGCTCGGGTGTAGTGGCCACTCTCATCCTGCAGGAAGACCTGGATGCAAAGGCGAACCACGTTCAGGTCGTACTCCTCCGTCTGCAGCAGCTGCTCCTGTGGCACTGAGGTCACACACACACACACGAGCGTCAATATGAGAATAAAAACAATCTTGACATAGTTGATGTCTCCTTGAATCTGTCAATAGAAGCTGTTTTTACTGCAGCCATCAAAAATAAATGTGACAGACGCTGACGTGCAAGTAGCTGCACACTCCACCTGAGGGTCAGTGGACATGTAAATACACGTAAATAACATGAAAGTATGTGGCATTAGTTGCTTGTGGTGTTTAGAGCTTTGGCAAATGTCAGCGGGACAGTGCAACAAAAAACTGGGACAGGTGAAGAACATTTAATGTCTCTGGGAAAGTGTCCTGTTGACAAATCTTTAGCCGCAGAAAACCGTTTCAATGGTGGATATTTCAATATTTCAGTATAAGAAGTCTCCCAGTAAATGGTAAAGAAGTGAAATGTGTATTTATTTATGAGCGTTTGCTCTCCGCAATATGTGGAATGAATTCTAGTTTCATGTCAGGCCAGCTTCTCTTTATTTCTCTCATGCTTCTGTCACATCTGTAGGCTGCTGCCCTAACCTCAACCTTGAATCCAATTCAACACGTCACAGACAGCTTGTCAAGCGCCCACAGCCCACCCACGCACACAGTGTCATCAACCCTAACCCTCAGAGGACACGCACCCCTTGCAGCTTTAAGTGAGAGACTCCCACACACCGAAGCTTTCACATCTGCCTACTTTCTTCCTCTGCGTTTGTGCGTCTATCTGTCACACTCACGCCGAAGCCATCCCCACCTACAGCCCGCTACTGCAGTGACACTCGCCTACGTCACCGCAGGGTGGAAAGAAGTGTGAGTGTGCGCATGGCGCCGAGGCAGGCGACTCCTCGGCGAGTGACCATGGTGCTCCTGACGTGAGTGAAAGTGGTGGGACAGGAGTCAAGTCATATTTGAAGTTTTTTGACTTTGTTGGTGCTTTTTTTTTTTCTTCAAACTTCAAACTCAGCTTAATAACGCCTGTGTTTTCTTGACAGAAACACAACAAGAAGCTGCAGTGTGCTCGCAGGCGGCACGAAGGGGAACTCCTCCTCCTTGGAGAAGCGTCGGTGGACAGCTTCCCTGTAACTGAGCATTTCTCCTGCTCTGCCTCTGCATGCTCTGCTGGCAGCAGCCATAGCGCCTCCCGGGGCTCGGCTCCAAGTCAGGTCGCAGGTCACGGGTGCAGTTACAAGTCGCCTGGTATTTCGCTTGGTCAGAAGTCCAAAAAAAAATAAAGAAACACGAGTGAAATGCTTCGCTGGCCGTTTTGATCGTCTAATCGCGTCTCCGTGGGAAACGCTTCAGCGCCAGACAAAAGAAGCTTTGATATTGAATATCAGACTCCATGTCTGGTTCTTTCGTAACCTTCACAACATTGCATGGTCTGTTAAACACGAAGACAGTGGATGGGCAACTTTAGATGTGCTTCTTCAATACAGTAAAACAGGTTAATTCCAGAGAAAGAAAATCAATGTGAGGAGCTGCATCTCTCTCCCGTCGTTTCAAACCAGCTGTGGAAAGCCATGACTCCCAGTGACCCGCCTGTCTGTCTGTCTGTCTGTCTGTCCACACACCTCCCATCATGCCTCAGTCCTGATCAGATCGCTGATTCAGCTCCTTTAATATCGAGTGCTTCTGGCTGCTTAGACTCTTAACAGGTCATAACGTGCTTCTGAGGGACTCGACATGCTGTGGGCTTTGTACTGGGGATGTACTGGTGGAGTGTTAGTAAACGCAGCTCTGCTCTATTTCACATTTCCGTGTGGTCACCGGGTTTGTTGTCTGTGGGTAGCACAAACACACACGCACACACACACACACACACACACGGAGTGGAGAAACTGAAGGAGGGAGCTATGAAGATGAGCCCACGTATGAAATCTCAACTGTCGGTCGCTCGACGTGAAGTGTGTTTGTGGAGTCGTGGCGGGGACGGGGACAGTGGGGGCTCACTATTTCACCACCTGAGGCTGAGGCAGGCTGACTGACAGAAATGTAAATTAAAAGCTACATCACATACACCTACAGAGTGAGGGAGAATCTAAAACCGTGCTCACTGATATTCCACAGCGCCGAGGTGACCACCGACTTGGAAACGACAACAATGTGTTTCGTACTGCCTCAAAGTTGAAATCACACAGAACTCGAGGCTCGTGGACTCATACTTGGAAATACCTCAGAAGCCTGTGGTTTGAAATCACTTTGTAAAAAACGTGAGAATCTACTGCTGACACATTTTTATAGTCATTTAAAATGGTAGGTGCGGCCGAGAGGGTTTTGTTGTCGCTATTGTTCGTCTCAAGAGGCAAAACTACGAGCGCTGGGAGGTTTTCAGCTGGAAGAATCATGGCCCATTTCTCATGTGAGCCCAGCTAAAGGCTAGCAGGTGCGTTTCTCACGACACGTGAGGCAGCACCATCACAGGAACCCGTGCGTCACGTGCACGCTTTTCAGCTCTGTCGTCACCTCGAGCGCAGATGGAACTTGAACTACATTGTGCGTGCACAAGGAAAGATGAGTGTGTGTGCGCGCGGGGGTGTAAAGGTGTGTGGTGAGGTGGGTGAACCCTTTCGCACTCACACAGCCACCTGAGCACAGCACAGGAAGCGGCTGAGTTTTGCAGCAGAACTGAGTTTGAAAAAGACAAAACCGACCCGGCTGTCCAATAAACCCTCAGCAGCCACGGGGCGGAGTCACGTCCACCTGTCCCCTGACCATGAAGACGACCTGCTTTCAGCCATCTTTGAATCGTCCAACTTTTACACTACTGCTACTGGTGGACATGAGCTCCTGGACACAACAAAGATCCAGGTAATGTTTGTCCAGTGACAGCGCTCTGGTTATATATTCACACCCAGCTCTTTTACTGATTAAAGATCCGCTCAAAGTCGTTTCATTCTAAAACTGCTCCCGTCAGGAATGAAATGGGCCAGATGTGAAACAGCAATATAAATCTATCCGGTGGTATTTTGTACTGTAAATAAGACTTTTTATGAAACTGGTGTCTGTCTCTCTTCAGCCACGAATCTAAACATCTGGCTTTTTAAGACACGTCTAATTGCACGATCCTCAACCACAGGAATCACACGGTAAAAATATCCTCGCTGGTCGCGGCGCCGACGTTTCTCAACTTCGACTTTTACAGAATCCCCAAACAAGCGTTTGCTCTTTTACTCTAGTAACGCTCGAGTGCAGGTAAGAGAACGGAGATGTTCACCATGGAGCTCAGACGAAAGGTCAGAGGTGAAACTGTCAGCCATCGGTTGATGGTTCATATCAAACAACCATTTCTACCACAGGCTCATTTTGAATCTTTAGGTCTCATTGCTACATATAAATATCAGTCCCCTAAATATATCTGATGCTTGTTTGTTTTCATCAACATCCATGAATTATACTCAACCAGCGTTAATGTATCATCATGTTAAAAAAACGAATAAATCTTGGTCCCGCCTCCTCAGTTGTGGAAACACCTCCGCTCGCTAAATAACAGACAAAAACACAGCTTCTCTGTCAGAGGAGATAAATCTTGACATGAGAGCAAATTACGGTGTGAAAGATATAACGTGTGGTTTACGTGCCAGTCGCCAGCTCCTCCCAATCTAAATATTTTCCAACTGCAGGATCTACGTTGGAGGGAGAGAGTGAAGCTGTGAAGCATGTGTCAATAAAAACGATTCTTTCCTCCTCAGAGCTGCGAGGCACCATACCCTGCTTTTATCATCATCTCCGAGGGCTGGGGAACCCCCCCCCCCCCCACCGTTAATGAATCCTGCATTCCCAGCTCTCACGTGGCCTCCTGCACGGCGCTGAATTGAGCAACTGTGAGCAAGAATGGGGAAGTAGGCTCAACGCCTGTTTGTACACGAGAACAACCCTCCGCCTGCACCGGGGGGACGAGCACGGCGGGGAGAGCGCACGAGACGAAATGGCACCGCTGAAGATCAGCGTCGCGTTCTCATCTTCTGAATCTTCCGAGTGAGGGAAAACTCTAAGAACTGGGTCACCGCGCAACCCAGTTCTCACAGCAGCTGCTGCAGCTGCAGCGAGAAACAGCAGCTCAACACAATAACGCTGATTGTTCTGAATGAACTATTATCAGCTGATGTCTGCTGATCAGACACACTCCGCGAATATCACACACTGTGGCAGAAACGCGACAGTGCATTTACACAAAACATTGTGTTACGATTTCTTTCAGCCGTAGTTACAGTTGATTTCATTAGCAACACGTTATGCAGTCTAATCTTGTTTTTAGAGGGAACGGAGCCGGTCATGTGATATATACAGTACACATACGGCTCTGGAATCACGCACACATTACACACACTCTGACTGACTGACATCAGAGGACAGACTCACTCATTCATTTCCTGGAGACTTACCCCAAACTTAAACTAACCTTACCCAACCTCAGCTAGTCTAACTTAACCTAACCTAAAATAACCCAATTTTACCTAACCCTAACCTAACCTAGCCTAGCCTAACGTAATCTAACCCTATTCTAACCTAACCAGGACAATCTTTAACCGACACATAACTTTAATTGCATGATTACCATTCGGGGGACTTTCTCATGCTGTGACTGTGTAAACAGACGAGGTCTCCACAGAATGAGTAACAGTGCGAGCATGAGCGCACACACCCACACGCTGCTATATCTGCTGGAACTGATCAGGAGGGATTTGAATTTGATTGTATTTGATAACGTTACTAGTTTTGATGCATGGAGTGTCCAAACATCATCATCACCATTCTTTTTTGAGTTGTTTGTCTAAAAAACAAACATGAGTCGGTATATCACGATCGGATGAGTTCTGTTACGTGACCTGAGCTAGTGTCAGCCGCTTGAAGGACTCACCATTGTAGGGGTTAATCCCTCTGGTTATCCTCTGTACGATCGCATCCTTCACTTCCCTCCTCCTCACACACTGGATGCCCAGATTCTGGAAACTGTGAATAATAACAACAACACAATCCTGGTGTGAGAAAGTGACGCGACGATCAGCGTACAAGTGTTGCTGAGTGTTGAGATCAAACCAGTGTCGACAATCTCATTTCCCTTTTTATACTAATGACTGTGTGAACTGTAGGGTAAGGCACTGTGTGTACATAAAAGGGCAGGAGTCCTAAATTAATATGAAGTTACTCAAAACACGAGGGATGCGCAAATTATATACACCCGAAAAGATACTGACTCATTCATTCATTCACACACACACACACACACACGTTTTGCTCTCTGGGTGATGTCACTTGGGGAATTCCCATATTGCTATCCTCATCACAGCCTTGGCTTAACAAATATGCTTCCTGTGTGTGTGTGTGTGTGTGTGTGTGTGTGTGTGTGTGTGATTATTTGCTGAATGACTTTCTTCTTCTGTATCTGAGTGTTCACTTGTTTACGCGAGATGTGTTCCGAAACACTCAAGCAAAACACTGGGCAAATAATAATAACGTGGTGGTGAGTACGTGTGTGTGTGTACACGAGACAGAGAGAAAGTGAGTTGACTCGAATCCAATCACCGCCGCACGCTGCATGAGGCTGCGAGCGAGGGACGAGGACGACAGCGAAGGGAGTATAAACGCAGCGGATGACGAGAACTCACACGATCACTCTGCGGTCGGGACCGAACTCGGCCTCGTAGAATCCGTCTTTGCAGTCCTTCCCGACCAGGTCATGTGGGTGGGGCCGGTATGGCTCGTTTTTCGTCACCAAGTACACACGCACCTTACCCTTACCAGAGTAATTAAGGATCTGTGGAGGGACGCAGAGAGACACAGAGACGTGAAGGGAAAAGCCAGATACCAGTCTCTGTGTATGTATAGATGGATCTCAGCGTGTGAGTCTGCAGCGGAGGAGGCAGCGGGCTGACCTGCAGGCTGGGGTAGGTCCTGTTGTTGTCGGAGCAGTTCTCTCCGGGGATGCTGCCGGCGGAGCGCCCCTCGCACTTGTACCTGAACCGCATACCACGCTGCCTGGGCTGCTCAAAGATCTGGATCGCCGGCTCAGCCACTGCACGGCACAGACGGAGAGAAGAGTCAGAGACGAGGAGAGGCAGGAATAGATGGATGGATTAATGCAGGGAAGGAGGGAAGGATGGATGGCCTGACATCACATGAGGCATGGTTTCTTTATGGAAAGTTAGTTCCATAACAAATGTACTCTCAACAGTTATTATTCAGATGACTGAATTGATGTCAACAAACCATAAACCAATATGGCTGCCAAGCAGCTTTGCTCACTCCAACGACAGCCCCGTGCTCCTGGTTGTTGTACAAAGTGTCTCACTGTCTGACTGGAAACCGTCATTGACACAGAGAGCTGTGCAGCTCCGACTGTGACGACCAGCGTCAGCCGTGAGGAAGGTGAGGGCGTTGTCTTTAGGAAGCAGACACTGTTTCCACAAACCAGCGCTCACTTCCTCTTTATCTTTATCGTTTTGCCGCACACTGGAACCGGGGCCTTTAGTTGCCTGTGTCAACTCAACGTCTACATGGAGAGTACAGTTATGCACCTCAGGGACAGTGTGTACATGTGTATAATGTCTAATGAAATTAATCAGTTCTCTGTTCCTTTCACATAAATCACGATGCCCCATGTGATGTCCACGCAAGAGAGGAACCAAAACCCTTTCAGAAAGTTTGGCTGTTTTCAACAGATCACCAACACAACCTGCAACAATAACAATTAAGCGCGACACCAACACGCAGGCGCCGAGTAGCCCGGGATGAAACAAGTCTGGTTACATTTCTGACACGATGAAGACATTTGGCAAAAAGAGAACAACTGTGGCACGGTGAATATCCTGCCAGTCCCGCCTTCCTCATTTTGCAGCCACATTAGAAAACACAGAAGTGAAAGATGGAGCGCGCACACACACACAGGGTAGAGTCTAAAAATCTAACACATTAAGGAAGTGAAATGACAGGGCAACTCATTCGGTGACTTTTTCCAGGCCACATTAAAGTTTGGACTTGTGCAGGCTTGGGCGGCTAAAATCCTAATTTTCAAACAGAGGTATTAAAAATATGAAAATGTCCTTACTCAGGTGTAAGTCGTCCCCTAGCATGGAGGGCATGAGAACTGAGGAGGGAAACACATCAGACAGATAAATGCATGAACAAAAGCGGAACCACAGTGAGCAGCAGCGGTGATGGTGAAACTAAGTACAAGTACACTTGTGTCCCACTGGTGTGTAGTGTTTTTAAAGCCACTGACTCCTGCTGAAGCTGCACTCTAACTACTGACACTGACAGTCACTGCAGCGATGAGGAAGTTCCAGTGTGTTGTTCATCAGAGTTAGTGTCACAGTCTGTTGGAGCCATCAAGTGAAACAGCCACACAAAGGCCTGACATGTGAACACAGAGTCAGTGAACGCCACACACACACTGGACCCTTACTGAGGGATGTCCTGACCTCATCTCCCCACACTGTCACTACCACTGTTACTGTTATTCACATCGAATCAGGAAAGATGTTGCCTCTCACCATTCATGATGCACGCGCTCACTCACTCCCAGCGACCGTCTGATGGAGAAGTCCGAACTGAATGAGTGACAGCACACAGAGAAAAGTCTTATTTGTTAGAGCTGCGGGAATCCCCCCCTATGGACCCGCCCATTTGAGCAAGCCAATCAGAGGCGAGGATAGAAGGTGCCGCGCGCGCACACACACACACACAGAGAGAGCACATCCACATAGAGTACCTACAATATAGAGCAGTATAATAGAGTCCAGCATGGTTCAGTCATGAAACATGAAACTCTTACAATAACAAATAGGCACGTGATTCAGAGCTAATCACCAACTTTTAAAGTCATTTCAATGAAAATTCGAAGCATATTTACTTTTTTTTGACTGAATTACTTTGGAAAGCATTTGTGATCCTGGATCCCAGAAACTAAACCAGCAGCTGGAAGCAGCGGCCAGTTTAACACAGTGTTGCTCAGGGCTGTGCATGGACATTTGAGGGGAACAGGGGCTCTGGTGAAAAAAGGGCATTCCTCTTATTATTGTTTACAGAAAAATAACATCACTTGCCTACTGGTAACAGATGGAAGAGGCTTAGAGACCAGACCAGATAACATTTTACAGGCTGAGAGATACAGCACAGCATCCACAGGATCTGTAGAAACAACTTACACGCATTTTTTTTTTTTTAAATCACATCTCTCTTACATCATCTATTCCCATCATTTCATTTATTTCTTGGTGCAGGATGTGGGTGGGGCAACTGCCATGTTTGTAAATCATGAATTGGTTTTGATGTAGTACATGGTTATCTGCAGTTTACTGATTCAAAAAGAGCATGCATCCTATTCTGGAGCTTCCCACACACAACAGCTGGCCTCAAAGTAAAGATGGCAGACACTGGGACCGCCAGAGTTTGCAAATGAAAATCCTCCTGCACATGTTGCAATGCATCCTGTGTTGCTGTAAACTGGCCTGCTGCAACTGAGGCCGTAGCTAATCTGTCATAACCACCACAGAGGTCACGTGGGGACAAAAACAGAAGCTGGCTGATTACAAAGGTTTTCATTTGAGTGGTATTAATTTGTGTTATTGTAGAATTCTGTTGTTATGATGGAGGTTAAAATGTGCTATATTGAATCGTTTTTAAATTGCCTCTGATCTCAGAAATCATCCTGCAACTGTACCGTCATGACCTCATAGCCAGCCTTTAAAGAAACCTGTAGAAAATAAAATGAGCTGATTTTGTGATATGCAGCGCCATCTGGTGGTTGTTCAGATTTATACAGAAAATAAGCTAGTTCTTTCACGTAACATAAAAGACCTGCGATACATGCAACAAAAACTCTCCAGACTCCAGAGTTTTTTTAGGGGTTTAATTGGTGTACGGATTCTTTTAAAGGAAGTGATAAACACATACAAAAATACCCTTTCAATACATTTTAGAAACAAACATCTAAATGACCTGTTTAGTTAAATGTTTCTGCAGAGCTAAACATGTCTGAAAGAGTGGTGTAGATTTCATTCGAAAAAGACCTACCTGCTATGAATGCTATTAAAAAAAAAGATCACATGGTACAAATATGCAAATATAAATAAAGTGATAAGAAAACCCCTGGTAATGAAGAATATGTCTTTTGAAAAAGGAAAAAAAAATGAAAGAAAAAAAATCTGATCTCTGTACATTTAATTTGAGAAACTGATGCTGGGAAAAAAAGAGCCTGTGTCCCAACTCTCTACGAGGGCGCTTTTTTACCATCGCGTTACACTTTGTTGTATACACATAACCTCTGTGCTGAGGCCCAACACAAAGAAACCCAGCTTCAGACCGCAAAGATGGAGGGTGGGGGCCAATGGCAGGAGAACAGTGTCTCCTGAAACCCCCCCCCACCACTCACCCCCACCCGTGGCCCCAGGAGATGCTTTTTAAGAACCTCCACAGGAGGCGCAGAGAGTTAACACCCGAAAACAAAGGGAATTCCATCTCTCTCCAACACATAAACCGCCTATGCATGCACACACCGGCACAATTCATCAAAAAAGCTTTGAACCATTGTTTCCTCCTGCCCCCCCCCCCACAAAGCACCACACAACTCTTTCATGGACACAGAACACAGAGAGCGACTGGGACTTGGCTTCACCTGGATCGAGTGCCCCCCCCAAGCAAACAGACCATGGTGAAGCGGCGGTGGTGGTGGTGGGCGAGATGGTGGGGCAGATTCGTTAGATCATTCTGGGCGACGTCGTGTTCATCACAGATACAAACACAAAACTAACACTCGTTAACGTTTTTCACTCACTATGCGTGAAACCACATATCTGACGTCGGGCTTTGACACACCATGAAAAAGAAGGAAACCCATCAAACTTTGACCAACAGCGGGCGTGACAGTGACACGGGAGCTACTGAGCAGAGGGGTTAGCGGTGCGATATGGTTATTCTGAGGCTCGCAGCTGATCCCTCGAATGACAGGAAAGCTTCACTTCCAGAAAATGCACGACATTTCCTGTTGTCGTGAGGAGGATTTTCTTGCTCTAGCACCTGAGAAGCATCAACGTCACTGGGCATCTATGATCACCTACACACAGCAAGTCCAACACCAACCCGGAGGCCCCTCTCCAGGTTGTCATGGTAGCCCAAAGAGTCACGGTTGTGATTTCTGTTTTAAGTAAAACACTCGATTAATCCTCCCCCACAACTGTATCCAAACCTATACAATGTTTACAAAAAATATCCAGGGCTGGAGACACATGTTTTTTTTTGGACAAGCAGTAGAGAAAAACAAGAAATAAACAATTTTTTAAACTTTTTTTTTCCTTTTTAGATAAAACTACAATAGAATGGTCAAAAGACTTCAGTGATCTTTTGCTTTTTTTCTTTTAAAGACAAAAACGTTATGTACATCAACATTTACTGTACAGGTTTCTGTTTGGGAGAGGAGAGAGAGGGAGAAACGAAAATCAGACTACACCAGTGTGTGTAGCACGCGTCGATAACGGTTTCTGGTCGTCGTTATTAAAAATATGTTAACTGAGACTGAGAAAGGGGAAATGAACAGAAGAGCAGCTTGATTTTAACCACTGAGGGAGAAGACAAGTAAAAAAAACCCAGTTGCTTTAGATCTCATGTAAAATTTCTCCGTAAAGTTGTGTTAGATGCTCTCTGGTGGCGAGTGTGACAGACAACATTGACCAAATCACCCATCCACAAGCCAAACTGTTATCTCTGAAGGTGCGGCACGAGGCGCCTGTCCTGCTGCTCCACTCTTGAGATTGACTGATCGGAACGCACTCCCTGTCCCCGTGTGAAGTCATCTCCTTGGTGTCTGACTGAACTGTAAAGCCCCACCTGTGTGTTTGTGTGCATGTGTTCAAGCAATATGGATTCTGGCCTTCTCTGTTTCTTTCAGCCTCTTGGCCTGCTCCTCCATGGAGGGGGAGTGGGGTCTTTTGGAGGCTGCTCCGTTTAGCGGGTCTGCTCCTCTGCTCACTAATGTAGGGATGGAGCTGCCGACCGGGGACACCATGTGTTTGGACGTCACATTTTCTACAGAGAAAGACGCCGGGAGCACAAAAACATTGGTTGATGCTGTTCATGTTGTAATCACATTCACTTCAAAAAGAACGGTTTTATCATAAGGATAAAAACTCACTCGAGCCAATGACAGGAATGGACATGCCCTTCTCTTCCTTGGCGGGGGCAGCGTCACTGGTGAGGGTGCCCTCAAACACTGGGGGCTTGGGAGGTGTGATGCTGCAGGGAATCGGAAGGTACAAGTTCATTACACGGAGAGAGACAGACAATTAAAGCACTGTTTCCCTGGGCGGTCTGCGCAGGAGTGAAGACAGATGCTCACTTGTTGCGGTTGAGGGCCAATTTAATAGAATTTTTCACGACACGACAACTGTTGCTGGCTGGGAGGGGCGAGGAGGCGTCTGGCAGCTCCATGCTGGGAAGTCTCTGCGTTCATAAAGATGAGTTAGTTAACACTTGAACTGACTTACCCCTCTGTATGTCAGTATGAGATAAAGCTTACGCTTTAAAGAGAAGTAAAGACACTGTTACCTGTGTTCTTGAGGTATCAATGGTTGGAATGGGCTTGGCCTTCGATCCAGAAAGTGGAGCCTAGTGGTGGAGAGATGTGAGAAAGTGCATTTTTCATCTTAATGTCTTCACACAAACAGTGAAGGTAGAGTGTAGATGACACCTACAATATCAGGTCCATCTCCATGTGCACAGGAGTCAGAGGATGGTGGATAAGGCTCCTTGAAAATGGAGTCATCACTGGACACCGCCTGTGGCAAGAACAGGAGGTTCATTCTCTGGATTCAAAACGCATTCATTCTGTTCACGCCGCCTCGCAGCTGACAACTCAGTCCTTACCTCTGTGTCTCTTTGCCTCTTGGCCGGGTCCTCTTGTGTAGGTGAGTGTGGTCTCTTGGCAGGAGCTTCATTGACGGCGTTGTCCAGCCCGTTGGGCTCCTCTTTTGGGCTGCTGGCGTTGTTGGGCTCCACGCCGCTGCCAACTGGAGGCTCTTCACAACGAGAACGACAGACGAGGGGAAATTAGGTCGGGGTGCATTATTCAAACCTCTGGTTTCCAATCAAAACCTCATGATCCATATTTCTGTGTAGTACTCATTGGAAAACTCACGTGATCCAATGACAGGGATAGACATGCCCTGGTCATTAGCTGCTGGTGCAGCACTGGCTGCTGGAGAGCCTTCCACAAAAAGCTGCTTGGGAGGGCTGATACTGAGAATGAATGAATGGATTATTCATTATAAAGTGGCAGGTACAAGGGAGAAACTAAACTGAATCAACACAGAATGAACAAACGCACCAGTCAGAAATATCACCTACCTGTCATCGGTGTCAGATACAGGTTTGGAAGGTTTTTCGGATGGGGAGCTAAAAGGAGTCCCTGAGTCGGTGTCTCTGGAGGTGTCCAGGTGACTGCTGTCCAGAGAGATCCGCTTCGAGCTCCCACCGTTAGAGCTGCGGTTCAACTCTGCTATGCTCTGCGTGAGCAGGAAAATAAACAAGACACGATTAGACAAAATCCACGGTGTATTAACATGTCTATCAGATGTATCCCCAGGTGCTGAGGAGCATCTCTCACCCTCTTCTTCTTCTGCACCATTTCAGGAGGAAGATACTGATGGAGCTGTTTCTTCTTTACATGCGTTGCTTCAATCTTCATCCCGTCCTTCAGCATGTTGATGTTGTTGGCTTGTCTGTACACTACAGCACATGAACCGCACACGTTACATTCAGGTTCGACGAACGTTTGATAAGCAGTATTTGATGACTGCCTCTTAACTCATGTATTTACACTCGTCTTGGTTTGACGAGATTGTTTTACAACCACACAGAGCTAAATGAACGCACCAGTGTCTGTGAAGGACTGGATGTCGTACGTCAGGTCAATGTTCACGATCTCGGCATTCTCCATTTTCTTGAAGATAATCCCGATGAACCACATGGACACAAAGTCGTTCCTGTTGCAGAAAAACACACAGGTTCCAAATTAAAACTTGGATTCACTTTTGTTTATTTCATGCATACTGCAGACCAGAGCAGGATTTATGCTACATTCTCTGTGTGGAGTGTTTTTAAGCTTTGATAGTGAGTACTCTTACTCGCTGCGGTTCTCTTTGGACCCGGGGAAGGACTGTGGGTTGACATGAGCCAGGGTGATGTACTCGTTCCTCTCCAGGTTTCCCACCAGGACACGGATCTTTGACTCCACCAGACCGATCCTGAGGGAAAACATCAAGATGTACAAACAGGTGAGCTGCAAATAAAAGTTACATTCCGAGTATTGATGTACAAATACACCACTGTGCCAGCCACAAGGAGGATTTGGAGACCTAATAGAAATCCAGTCGTTGGACACTCACCATTCTAAGTGGTTTTCTTCTGTGGATGCACTGGCTGCCAGAACTATGTAGTGCCTGCAGCACAAAACAGAAAATCAACATTTGACAAACATTACTGTATCCTACTCTGAGCAATTTATAGTAAAAATTGTCAGTCAAGAGACCTGCAGCCCTTACTCATATAGATTTGATCAATATAAAGTTCCTCCCATTCACCTGACAGATTCAATACCTACTTGTATTTTTGGAAAAAGTTGGGTGGCTCAAAGAGTTTAGGCCATTCTGCTTTTCCCTGAAGAATCTCATCTGTGATGCTGAGGCCTGTTCGTGACAAAAACAAGGACAAAGCAAATGTATGGCTCAACAAAGGGTTAAATTTGGACAAAATACAAACACAAGGTTATTAAATCTAAATCATCATCATCTTCGGGGGTGCCGCTTTACCGTATTTGAACTCCTCGCTCATGATGGTGCGCGTTGACGTGGACACGTTGTAGGTGGAGTTCTGCTGGGGATAGGCAGGCGTGATGATGGGCATCAAGTGGTATCTGTCAGAAGGGTTTACCTACGGACACGGCACAGAGGAGCGAGGTTGGTTTCACAGCAGGAAATTGGCCCTTGTGAGCACACACGCTAAAAGGCAACAAGTGCCACACCCCCAACGCCAGACAGAGTACATACCAGTTCACTTTACTGTCTTCATGTTGCCGGCCTACTGATGAACGCTGCACAGCTGATCTATAGGAACCTCGACTTTGTGCTTATAATATGACGTACCAGCTAACTAAGTGTGAATGAGCTCCAGTTGTGATCCATCCATTGAATGTCAATGTTGTCCAATATATTTAAAATACATATTCACACTGCACCTCAAAAAGTAGAAAATAAACTTGTATACAAACAGATCACCAAAAACTACTTCCACATTTAAAAAATCATTAGGAAGAAATAAGTAGGTGTTAACACTGGGGGAAAAAAAAAGTATTTGTACTGAATAGTGATAGCTGGCCCTGCTATGAAATGACAACAATAGACATTTAAAATGTGTTTATTGCTGAAGGGACACAACAAACATGACACAGCAGTTTTGATTACCAGGATGTTTTCAATTTATGCAATAAAAGCAGTTAGTTTGGGTAAATTTGATATTACTAAAAACAATGTCAAAACATATAAAAAGGGAAGTCTGACCTGGAAAACATACATTCAGACAGAGGGTCTCCCCAGCCCTCTGAATGTGAGCACATTAGATAAAAGTTGATGACATAAAAGCTCTTCACAGGTATTTACTGAAGTGCACACAGTACTCTTATTAACCTGTCCACACAGGTGTTGGACTGTTTGACAATACATCTAATGCATTTTATCTGTCTGATAAAAGACGTCCACGTGGGAAGTCTTCCTAGCCCCAAGCTGCTCTGTGGGGAGCCTCCTCCGAGCAGAGTTAAGAGCATTGGAACTCATGAAGGGGAGGGGGGGGTACCCGATTAATGTCGTGGTCACATGAGGACAGAGGAATAAGGAGAGATGAAATAAGAGACAATACATATACATACCTGTACTCATTTCTGCTGAGCAAACTTAATCATAAACTCTTCATAATTTAACAGATACTACTGTAACATCTGTGTCTGCACAGAAATACACTAAATAAACATTTGAACATTTTAAAGATGTAGAAATACATCAGTCGTGCCATACTCACTCTGGGATCCCACACGGGTAAATTCAGATTGCTGTCCTCAGGCTGTTTCAGCAACACAGGATTTGGCCACTCCCTGCAGAATGGAAAGACAAATGCAGTGAATACATTTGTGGATACTGAACAAGAGTCACTGCTACTGCACACCGCTGTGCAATACTGTGTTGTAGAGGGCCACGGTCTCACCATTTGGAGAAAACCAAGAAGAACTTGTGCACGAGCGTGGCGGCCACAGCATTAGGGTAGAGCTGACAGGTCCTGGCCACCAGCATGGCCCACGACACTCCACCCAGAAACCCCAGCATGTTGGAGTAGATCCCACGACCTACAGTCACGTGACAGATCAGTGTTTATATGCCTGAGATACACTGAATAAACACTCATGGACACAATAACATGCAGCTGAAATAGAAACACCTCAAACAATTGGAGACAGAATCTAAAATAATTTGAATTCACTTACGTTTTGCCCACAGTTTGATGGCTCTCAACGTCAGTCTGAAGTTTTCCTTGTTTGGCACCAGGTACAAAATTTCATCTGTCACTCTACAGCCTGGAATTAAACAAAATAAGGATGTCCGGATTAACCACTTTTACTATAACAGTAGTTTCAAAATCAGTTTCATACCCATAGAAATTATAAAATAAAAATATCTACGATATCCTGCTTCTTGTGACTTACACTCATGCGTTTGCATTTCACTTTATATGTTTGAACCACAGTTGAGAATAGGGAACTGATGCAACTGCCAGTTTCTGACTAACTCTGACAGAAGTGGCTGACATGCTGACACACTTCAACACTTTACCCTCGAAACAGAAAAATGTCCATCGGTAACCCTTCACAATAAAAACAGACACAGTGCTTCTAAGAACTGATCAACTGTGGAAAAGGAACGTACCATTAAGGCTGCGAATACACCGAATGTCCAGGTTTCTCAGGATGGAGTCTCCCCTCAGGTCCAGGTTGTCTGGAATGGACTGCAAGGCCAGTCTGGCAAAGAGCAGGTCAATCTGCTCAGACAGAAACAGAAAGCAGGTATTGGAGAGAGTTCAAGACATTAATCTTCTGCTCCTGTTAATCATGTCCACAGTTTAACCAATTTAGACAATGAATGGGACACAGTCATGACCAGTCATTACCTCTGTCACATCATTAGACAAATATTTCTGCTCTCTTTAGGGTTTTCACAGACATGGAATACAACCTGTATCATGAGGATCCTAGACTTATTAAATTTGACCCAAATAAATATTTACATCATTATCCTTCACATCGCTTCTGTATTAAATATCAAATTCAAGTTAAATAAACCTGATAGTCCAAGCCTATAACACCTACAACTATCATTAACAATTGGTCTGTGTGTGTGGTGCCGGCAGTACTAGGTCAGGGCCAATTAACTGAGAGCTTAAGTAACCCAGAGTTATATAGCAATCACTGCAACCTTTGACAAACAGAATCTATTCATCTTTGAGTGCAAGTGACATCATCAACAGTGGAAGACAGTTCCTTAAATTACTTCCTGGAAGTAACAGGAGGGCATAAAAACACCATGACTTTAAACTTTGACCACATTTATCGTATCAATTTATCTGTACATCAGATTTAACATTTGAACAAGTTCCCTCAAGGCTTGGGGACAGATGGATGGACAACGTGAAAACATAATGCCTTTGGTCCACTGGCCGTTGCAGGCACATAACAACACAGAACCCTTGAATCTCAGGAACTTACCTCTATTCCATCAAATTTGAACTTTATCACTGGTACAAAAGCGTCTTCGACAGCCTTAATAAAAAGAGACAGAAAATAATCAAAGAAAACTCTTGGACAAGACGGTCACCAGGCAGACTGGTTGGGTTTCTGAACACTGAAGCCTGCATATAAATTGCTCTGTTGTTTTGTGCTTGAATGACCATTGCTGAGAAATGGACTAGACTTACCCTCAAGTCTTTGATTTCTTCATGCTGTTTGAATTTCTCAAAAAAAGACTGGAAAAAGTCACTTCTCTCTACGTGGCGTGGAGCCACACACAAGGCATCAATATCAGCTCCTGTAATAAACAGTAACTTTTATCAGTATGATGTGTTGCCCAGTAGGTGATGACTTCATCAACAATGAGATAAGTAGACTAATCAAGGCAGCTATTCAAGGTTAAAGAGTGGAGAATTAAACACAGAAAAAAAAGCACAGAAACCTTAGTGTTGGACAATGATCCACCTGATCCCCCCCCCACTGCTTTAGATAGATCTCAACCAATTAACTGAGAAATCGCACACACAAAGGGCCTGTTTTATCTCAACACTGATGACCTCTGTTAAACTCTGGAAAAGAGTTCTGTTGCCCTGTACATGCCTCGACATTTATGTAGAAATAACCTTCAGCAGCCAAATAAATCAGATGAATCTTGTACATGATGCCTTCAAAATGACACAAATTCACATTGTGAAATCCAAAGTGTGAGTCTTCAGAATTTTTTTTGCATTAATTGGCAGACAAACCATCTACGATAAACAAAGAATCATAAAAGGTTTAAACACATGGACAAGCTGTAAAATTAATGTAAAACTTTTTTGGTTGCAAAATGCCTTTTCTTCACAATAGAAAGATATCTATGTTGTTTAAGTGGAGTAATCATTTTATTTGTATAGCACCATACCACAACATAAATGAACAGCTCAATGTCTATGTCAAAATACAAAAACTGCATCACGGTGTAGTCAGCATGATTTCCAGTTAACCAGCCTTCAAAATCAAATGAACACATAAATGCAATTATCTGATGTCTTTAATTGTGTTTAAATGACTTCTCCAGTGAGAAGTTCATAATCCATTACAGCAGTGCTTCACACATCCTACTGTAAGTTTATTCCCAGGTTGGAGAGAGAGAGAGACTGCAAAAATGTTTTGTGAACAAATTTTAATATGTTTGCTCTGCCTCTTGCATGCTGGGTCATCCCACACCTGAAACTTCAGGAACTTGTTGTGAATGAGTCTTACTGAAAATGCCCCATATATTTAAAATAATTTCAGTTTTTAAATTGATGTCTTGTGCTTGTTATTTGAAGCAAGGACTTAAGTAGGCCCACATCAAGCAATGCCTTCAGCCTACACTGAGCCAGTGTTCATGCTGCTTTCAAACCCTCTAACTGCTCTTTTCAAAAACACTCAATAGCAGATGAATATGACAATGCCAGCCTCGTGCTTTACTGTGGTCACAGAGAACCGAGCTTTTCAAAAACAACTGTTCAAGCTTGCTTGGACAAGGTCAAATGCAGTGTGAGTACCATTCAATCTGTCTCTCTGCTTTTAAAGCCCAATATAGCCAGACACAGTACATGTACTCAAAGTTGAGTGTTTAACAATATTGTGGGTATAGGGATCTGATAATCCCCCGTTGTAAATAGGAATTTCCCATTTCAATAAAAACTACACATACCTTTCGTATGTACTCCAAGACGGTATGAACCAAATGTAAATATCTTGCCTCCAACACAGCTAATGGCTGATGGTGGAAGATTCTGTGGAGGAGAGTAGCATGTACAATCAAATCAGGGTTTCATTTGTTTGCTTTAACAGTCTGTTAGTGGATATGACGCCACAATCTATCATACAAAGTGCATCACAACAGAACATACCTTTAATTCACTGATCTCTGAGATCCATTCTTTTACAAAGTTATTCAACTTCCCAAGAACGGCAAGTCTGCAAGAAAACGCAACCATTAGCAGGCGCTTGTTTTGTAATCCTTTATCTTCTCAGTGGCACAGCACATATACACAATTTAATCATTCAGCTGTCTTTAATTGTAAAACATTAAGGAATAGGCATAACATTACAACAATGACATGCGTTTGTAGAACACAGGTGGCTGACAACAATACATGCTGCCGTGAATAATTTTGCTGAGACTGCATCCCTTTCAGGTGCAGTCAGCAATCCTAGTGTATTATGAAATTTAAAAAAAAAAACATCACACCGCTCCTCACCTATGGTTCAATTCCTCTTCATCTTCAAATACCCCAAAAGGTTTCATAGCATCGCAGAGCTTCTTGGTGTACTGGTGGTCTATATCACGTGGAGGAGCAAGGCTAATGGCAGAGGTGATGCCATAGTGTTTCTGCGTCTGCTGCCCACCAGGCATGGTGCTGCGAGGGACATGGGAAACATGAAATGACAGCGTCTACACATAAAATACCTGCGAGCTCGTTCACCGCTTCTTCTCACGAGATCACGTAACAACACGTGGAACTATCCCATTATTTACCAAGTTGGGGCTAAGGTCGAATCTGTAACGTGTCAAATGTTTGGGGGTTTACGTTCCTGCTTCTTGTAACTGCCGCGTAACCATGTGTAAACACAAAGCTACGCGGTACCACAGCAACGTGCTTGAATTACTAAGACAACCATCCCAACACTGACTCTGCAGAAGTGCGCAAAAACAAATCCGAAAGACACATTGACCCTGTTGTGTGTTGACGTGATTGAAATGAGCCTCTGTTGAATCTCGGCACACGTTAGCCGGGATGCTACAAACAGCCTGAACGCGCTAACAAATTAGCTACTTTAGCACGTTAGCACACATTAGCTGGTCGCTACGGAAGAATTGTTGGGGACAATGGCCCGAATTGCGACTCGAGCGACTTAACACATTTCACAGACCAAGACTACGCATGAATTTGTGCGTTTCGTCGGACACATTTA
Organism: Pseudorhombus dupliciocellatus; assembly: GCA_016785235.1. Taxonomy (NCBI): domain Eukaryota; kingdom Metazoa; phylum Chordata; class Actinopteri; order Pleuronectiformes; family Paralichthyidae; genus Pseudorhombus; species Pseudorhombus dupliciocellatus. The sequence goes on from JAFBJW010000102.1 coordinate 2,114,024, forward strand.
TACAAAGGTTACCCAGCGGGAAACGGGCGAGCTAGCCCACAACGGCGGCCGCAGGCCTTGTTTGGTTGTTGTGACAGTTAGCTAACATTAGCACTTAGCCTATTCTTCAGGACTCAGTAAAGCGCGACCGACATTGGCGATGAGTGGAAAATGTGCCGCATGCAGGACTCACCTCGATACCTCTTTCATGACACACTACAATGCCTGCCCCGTCTCCAGCCGCGGACCCGTGGAAAACTGCGAGCGGCAGCGGGTGGAAATGAAAACAGCCTCGACCTGATTACAACAATGGTCACTTTCCAGAGAACGTTCAAACCTTCCCACTGAACCGGAATCACTTCTTATAAGAACAAAACCGACAGAGCCTTGGAAGAACATTCATTTCTAACTCCGTCGCAGAGCGCACGAGGTTTTCAGGAGGTAAACATAAGTTTAACTGCTGCTAGGACTTTTTTTAATTATTCAAAACTACAAATGTTACAGCGCTTTTCCCTACTCGGAGCAGCGTCTGCGTGCTGCGCGTCCAGCAACCGCCGACAGGGGGCGCCTCATCACAAACCCACGAGTCACGTGACCGGATAGGAGGCCTTGGCGCTGCCTGATGGGAGCCGAGGTTAGCTGCTGCGGCTAGCTGCATTAGCACACATAGCCAGCTGCGGCATGGCGGACACACCTGACACACGGTGGATCTGAAGGGGGAAAAACTACACGCATCAGTGCATCCTTTAAAGAAGAAGCGTGGAAGCGAAGGCGAATTTCTTTGTGGAGATCTATGTGTTCGTGACTTGAGCTGAAGTATTATTAGCTATTTGTTGTTAGCATGTCTACAGCACAGAACTTCATCTACTCTCCACCAAACACTTGAATCAAGGAAGGTTTGCGGCCATTGCTGCAGGTTAATTTATGAAGTAAATAAGGAAGTACAGGGTCGTTGATGTGAAGTCATTGAAATAAAGCGTTTAAAGTGAACGGCCATGTTGTGTTTACTGTTGCTGTGTGTCGTTCTGTCCACCAGGGGCCGTATTATCCTACAACCATTCATGCACACGCAACACAGCACTACAATGTTTTAACCTGTTTATATACAGTCTATGGTTTGAACACAGTACCTGGAACATAGCACACACAGTGACCGCACGGAGAAATGGGCAGCTTTTGAAAGTGCCCAGAGCACAGATGTTCAGGAGTAAGGGGCCCTGCTCAGGGGCACTTAGACAGTGGGATAGGGAGAGTCCATATGTCCTTTTGGACTCTTGCAGATCCAGGGGCGCGTTTCAGGAAGTAGGTTTAACAAAATGAGTCAAAACTTGACTAAGTGTTGACCAACTCCAACTGTTAGTTAAGCTCATGCATGAGGATATCAAAGGCCCTCATCAAAGCTATGCCGATAACAGGATTAACCATTTCAACAGGTGAAACAAAGCCTTGCTCCTCCCCCTTTACATTCTCAGGTTCAGTGGACATGTGCTTCTATTATTTGAATCCTCCTGAATGTTCTGTTGCACATGACACATGCATGTGTGGATGAGTGCCGGAGATTATAAGTAAATGTATTATTTCTGAAGTTTCACATGAAAATAACACAACAATGTGTTACATTAAAGTTCAGCCTCTATGTGCAGTTTTATTCTTTTAAAATAAATACAAGAAACTGTTTTATTATAACAAACAAACATGAACCCCAAATTGCTGCTCTGTGAGAGAGTGTTGCACATATTTGCTGAGTCTGAAAGGATGAATGGCACAACTGCTCTGTAAGGTGCTGTGAGTGGTCATCAAGACCATTGCAGCTGCTCTGTATGAACACACAGTACTGTTATCAATGTCCCCTTATTAAACAGCTCACACCCCTTTAAATGAAACATGCTACATTTGGTTTTCATCTGTGTTGTTTTGTCAACCATGTTTTCAACCAAATATCACATAGAAACCTCGAATCATTCACCAGTCTGTATTAATCTCATTGCCAGTTGGACGTTATTATTAATGAGTCTGCACAGGCATCTGTCAAAGAGCTGCACTGGCATTAGAGGGACTTGCTGCTTATACAAAGTTTGTTTATCTGGTCTTCACAACCAGACACCATCTGCCTTGATGAGACAGTGAAAGCAACCTTTTACCTCTCGCGGAAACAGAGCTCCTCCCCACTTGTTGAACAGTCACTTCTGTATTTTGGACTTTCAGTCACATTGTTTGAACTAGATAGACGAGGAGACACACGCCAGACACTACAGCCCGAAGCTGATCACTGTAACAAAATGACTAATAGTCCTCTTCTCGTGAATGTGGAGAACTGGATCGCAGAGAACCAGAATGCTTTTCTGCCACCAGTGTGCAACAAGCTCATGTGAGTAAAAACCCTCCATGTTTTCACAGTAGCCACATTGTCACGAGCAATCAGCATTTTATTTGACACAAGTAAGTGCTGCACTGACAAATCAACCAGACACAAGTTATTTGAGGACACGCTGAGACAAGGCTTATCTTTAATTCCTTAGGCACTTTCACCAGTTGAACATCATGTTTGTGGGAGGTCCAAACACCAGGAAGGATTATCACATCGAAGAAGGAGAGGAGGTGAGAGGACAGGACACTCTTCATTCCTGTGTTCCTTAAACCAAGTAAACAATGCTCTGACTTTCCAAATCTACTACTCAATGGCATTTCATTATGTCATTATTTGGTTGGGTTATAGTTGTTATGGTGATTGATTACCAAATTAAAGTTTTGGCATTTGTAACCCCTTCCATTCAAATGTGCGTGCAAGCCTGCCGTTCACTTCCAATCTCCCTGTGGCAATCAACTCATGTCTCTGTTTTATATCAAGTGTCCACGTGTGAACACTTACATGCTATGAGAGCGATGTCCTTCATTTGCATTATTTAAACAACAATAGCAGGAACGTGTTAGAATGTGCTCCTACTCCATCACAGCTGGTGGTTAATAACTGACAGCCCTGATGCTGCAAACAGAAGTCCTGACAAACGATGTAGCAAACATGAGCTGACCGCTGCAGGAGAACTCGTTCAGCTGTGCAGGGGCTGGCATTTTTAGATAGTAATAATAGGTCTGGCTGAGGCTTGGGGATAGAGTTGTTTTGTTTACATTCAAAGTGTGAGGGGAGTCACTTTTTCTTTGCTTCCTTTGCTCATTTTCCTAACGTCTAATGGCTTCTCCACAGTTGTGCTTGACTATGTGTTTTATTCCACAGGGGTCAAGAAGTAGTGTTTACTTACCCACAAGGCAATGTTACCACAGTTTGTTTAGAGATTTGATTTAAGTGTGTCATAGCACTAAACACACAGTAATCTATTGTCTATTGTCTCGTTTGAAATAGTTGTTCTACCAGCTGAAGGGGGACATGTGTCTGAAAGTGATTGAGAACGGCAAACACAAGGACGTGCACATCAGAGAGGGAGAGGTGAGCTCTGATGTTTCCTTTAGATTTAGGATTTTCTCGTCATGAAAACAAAGTGGTCACTTTTACACAAGCGAGTGGTCACGCTCTTTCCCTCTTTTTCTCGTCTGGAGATGTTCCTGCTGCCGGCTCGGATCCCACACTCCCCACAGAGACAGGCCAACACTGTGGGGCTGGTGGTGGAGAGGAGACGGCTGCTGACTGAGACTGACTGCCTGAGGTTCTCTTGTCTTCTCTTTCTTTCTTATCTTCTCCTTTGCTCTCTTCTCCTCTTTGACTGTGTGTTGCTGCTTTCAGGTACTATGTGGACGACACAGTCGACATTCTATTTGAGAAATGGTTTTACTGTCAGAATCTTGGAACCCAACTGGTGCCGATAATCAAACAGTAATGACGTCCTCCTTCCTTCACAAGCCATCACAAATCCACTTTGATGTGTTTGACTGCAGTTGTTGTTAATTTGTCATTTGCAGATTTTTGGAATCAAAGCAGTACAGAACAGGAAAGCCAGATCCGGGTGAGTTGCACTGAACTTTCTTCGGATTCCTGGCATGGAGATATCTTGTCTGATTCAGTTGAAGTGTTTACTGGCGCCATTGTTGTTGTTTGACGAGCAGATGAAGTCTTCAGACAGCCTCCCTTCCAGTTGAACACCATGAACGTGATGGCACCTTTCTGCTTCAAAGACTGGCTGGACAAACAGAGGCCGTCGCTGGCCAGCGGCAGGGCCATGGACATGTTCGGAGCTCAGTTTGAGACAGAGGTAATGTTTCAACCTGTTCACTGGAAGAGTAATCCCTGCACCCAGGCTCACACCATCACAATGTTACCATCAGTGTTTCCTTTTTCAATACATTTTATACAACAACTCAATCTCCCTGACAGAAAGCCATGCAATGTTCTGCGGTGATGATGGGGAATAATTCTTTCTCATGACTCCAACAGGCCATGGTGTTTGGACCTGGCCTGACAGAAACAACGGTACCACAGAGTGACGTGTGGATTTGGCAGATGGTACGGTTTTCTCAAAGTTACGATGCATACACAACAAACTCCCATTGTCTCATCTTTTTCAAATGTATTCTTTCCTCCCTTCACCTCCTCTCTGGACCTCTCAGGAAGGATCCTCCAGAGTGACTATGAAGGGGCAGGAGTTCACTGTTTCGGCAGGAGACAGTTTACTTATTCCTGAGCAGAGCCAGTGAGTCTGTGTTAACACTTATTAACACGCCTGTGAGGTCCACATTACGAGAAATATGAATATGTTTAAATGGCTTCTTCTTCTCTAGGTACCAGTGGCAGAGAGATGACGGATCTTTTTCTCTGCTTGTTGTGCAAAACCCTGAGCGGAAGAGACCATGACCGTGACCTGCCACTTCACAAGCACCCATTAAATACATAGACTGTGTATCTTCAAGTTCAACGATATAAATCCTGTATTCATATATGACCTCTTTGTGTATTAATGACACTAGAAGTTAGTGAAATGGAAACAATAAATATCACGTTGTTTGGGTACATGCTGTTGGTCAAAGGTTTTACAACACCTCCACTTGTTCTAAACATTGTTGTGGACATTGACAGATCAAGGTACGGAAGCAAAGAACAAATGAACAAAAAACATGTCTGTGAGACCCTGTGATAACCTACATTTGATTCATAAACATGTTGCTGTCTTTGGAAGTGCACTATGTCAGTTGTGAAGTCTTATCCGGAGCGTGTTCTTGATCACATGCTGCTCTGCTATAAAAGCTGCCACAGCCCAGGGCACTGCGTACTCCAGGGTCACCAGTCCTCCCAGGTTGTACCTGTAACCTGAGTAGTCCCAGGGACAGGCCCTCAGCAGCCCCAGCCCTGCTCCCCAGCTCAGCTCCCAGAGGTAGATGAACAGGGTGTAGGCCATGAGACGCACGGGCAGCGGCCGACCCTGAGCCAGCAGCCGCGCTCTCAGGCCCTCCATGAGGTAGATTGCAGTGGCGTACATGGGCAGCGCCCAAAGGCTGCTGTGGCCCGCCAGCTTCCTGTCTCCGGTGCTGCACCAGTCCACCGTGGCAGTGAAGGCCACCTCGCACAGGCAGCCGTGAAGTGCGTAGACATAGAGACGGACCAGAGCGGAGAGAGGACGACTGGAGCTGCTGCTAAGCCGCTCGGCAGGGGATTCATTTTCAGCACTGGTCCCTGGAACGTGGAAACAGAATTAATATGTATTCATATGAAAATTCTACAAGTCACTGGAATATTGTGTATTTTTTGAAAGCGTCCACCTTATAGATGAATAGATGTTCCTACTGGTGCTATCTGTCCAGTGTGATATAGTCCCATTTGTCCACAGGACACAAGGCACAGTGCACGCGTTAATCCACATTAACAGGCTAATAGCTCGGCTTAGCTCGGTTGAAGGCAAGGAAAGGAAAATCTTCAACAGGTTTTCACTCTGCACGACAAACGCATGCCCTTTTTCTGAGCCCACCATCAGGGTTCCTGTCATCAGGTCTTCTCCTCAGAGTACAATACAGTCAGCAACAAATCCAATTCACCATTCTGCTCACTACAATTGACATGTAGTGAGAGATGTGCACGTTTAGGCCAAAACTGTGTCCTTAGCAGCCATGTATGAAGACTATAAAGTTGCAAACAACTGAAGCCGAACAGCAGAAAACAGTAATAATTCTCACCTTGGTCACAGCTACCTTGCGCTCTCCTTGTACTTAGTTTTCTGTTCTCCATCCCAGGGCAGCATATGGGTATCTGTGCCTTTGTAATCCTTCTGCTTCCCTATGTGTGTGTGTGTGTGTGTGTGTGAGCTAAACATTAAGCTGCCTTATGTTATCAGAGTCAGACAGTGATGGCTCTGTCAGGGCTGAAGTTGAGAACTCAGAGAGAGAACCAGGAAGCAAACATGGACCAGCCGAGGAGAATGTGTGTGTGTGTGCACTTGTGTGTGTCCACTTGTGTGTTCATGCATTTCCAATTATCGATCCCACAGTGGCTGCTTGAATGTTATCTTTTGAGCATACAGTAAGTTTGCAATTAAATGCATCGACTTGTCATCGTCTGGATCACAGAAGCTCTTTGCTGTATGACAGGGGGGTTATCAGTCAACCACAGTTGATGGGCGTGTCACAGAAGCTGCCCAAAAAATATACACACTAATACACACTTACATTCCAGCATGTGTCCAGGTTTAAACTGCACCAGCAGTATGGCTCAGTGGATAGACTTTGGGTCAATACTCAATTGATGTTTTGTACAGAAATTCATGGAAATTACAAGTGGTACTGACATCAGCATCTTTTGGAAAATACTTAATTCTTCTCAAGCGCCTTCATCAGACTATAACTTGAGTTATCCATATTGCAAAGTACTTTTTGATGCATGTATTTTATGAAGCAAGTTTATTATCGCGTGTATCTTCACATTTAAATACAGAAATAAGGCGTGTACCCAGTAACAGCACAAAGCCTTTAATTTACAGTGTATACACACGCTGTCTAAACATGGACTTAGATTCATTCATATGCAGCATACAGTGTCATAAAGTATCTGTATCTGAGAGCAGATGTCATATGGTGGCAGTGTATTCTGTGTTTGCTTTTTCTGGGCCCTAATAAAACAGTTGAATGGTGGACCTCTAGATCAGAGTCCAGTGGCTCTAGCAAACACACCTTGAGGGAGATGAACGGGCGACTTCGCTGCTGTGCGGGAGTCACTGACCAGAAGGTTATCAGGCCCACAAAGGTCAGCTTCCTCAGACAGCCGTGAACTGGGCTGACTGGGTTCATTGTGATGTTGTGTAATGAGCGGTGAGCACAGAAAGGTTTGGTTAGGGACCTGACCGCTCTCTATCTGAGAAAACACAGAGCTGTTTTACCCGGTGTTCCCTGCAAGCTGACCACCGTCTGGTTCAGCTGAATGAACTGAAATCTATGTTCTAAATTATTATCTCTCACCCAGCTGATTGAAACCAACCTGTCTCTCCACAGGCCGAATCGCTGTCCGTGAATTACTCATTCACTGAAACAGACTTCTTTGGAGTTCAGTCCAGAAAGAGACAACCGACAAAACCACTAATCCCTAGATTCCCATTCACGAAAATGTACTTGAAAAATCAGATGGATATTTACAAGTAAAGACCCGTAAAACAGGGAGAAAACCAGTTCAGACTCTGCGGTACTTGCATTTCCACCACCACTCACGCTCACTCACACCGTCAACGAGAGGAGAGGAGATGGGATACTCTGAAAAGATTTTGGATGCAAATGTACAATGCAACAAGGTGAAGGGAGATTAATCAGAAGAGGAGATAAGCCTTGATTTTAGCTGTGTGGGATGATGAAACATGTTTGATAATATAAGCAATTATGCATCACACAATGCAGTAAAAAATCCGGTGAAAGAACATTATTTACAGTAGTATTTCAGCTCCTCTGTCGATAGGGGGCAGTATCTGTCCGTAACTGCTTCCAAGCTCCGCAGACACACATCAACCAGAAAAGACTCACACACTCTCAGTAAACAGCATATTTTGAATGTCATTTCCATGCAGTAATAATTTAAAATGCAACAATTAACCACAAACTGAAACATTTCTAATATCAGATCCAAAATTATATATTTTTAATATAATCCTTTAATCTTCTCCTGACCTTAATTATCACTGTACAATTGTTTTTGTATTAACAAGCATAAAATGTAGTTTAATTTCATTTACAATCAGACCTCCAGGATTCCTTAAACACATGATGGAGGGATGAGAACATGACTGGCCAGTAATCATCCATTTTATGTTCCTGCCACTAGGACTCAGTGTTGTCCGCTGTTTGGACGTGCTGCTCCCTCTTGCTCTCCCCCCGTGATGCACATGTGGCTGCTTCAATGTGACTGGCTGCATCTGAAGTTTGAATGAAAACAGTTGCTCTAGTTTTGCTCGTCCCACTTCTGCACTCACGTATACATCCCATCTGTCCGTACGTGTTTTTCTTTTCCTCACTGCTGAAGCCATTATCTCACGGGATCGACAGGATTACGTGCACATGTGAATCTTTGAACGTGTGTTGATGGAAATAAAGTCATAAAGGTAGTTATTTTTTTCCCATTCAAGTGCCAAAGAGCAGAGTAAGAGGCAAGTTATGGATGGATGGATGAATAAAAAAAGGTTGGGTAAATATGATTGATAAAACTTTAATTCAATGTCACACATGGGGTTCTACCATCTTAACGTCTGAGGTGGAGGCATATTCATGACTGTCAGCAGCTTTAGAACAGAGCTAATGTCCAGTGCTAATGTCTCGCCCCTCTCTTAATTACCATCAATTGCAACGTGGACCTAAGATATGTTTATAACTGTGATTTACAGTAAAACATATATGCCATTAATTACTGTAATGTCAGTACACAAGGTATTCGCTTTGGTTTTATGGGCTCTTGACACAAGGCATGAAGCACAACCACAGGAAACAATATTGAGTCATAAACATGACAGAGTGAAATGATTGGCCGGTGCACCTGCCAGCCACTAACCAGCCCTTCACAAATCACATACAGTCCCATATACTTCACTGACGCGGAGGCCAGAGGTTGGCAAGAGAATCAACTCGCGACAACTGCTCGGAAAGTCCGCTCCGAGCAGTTGTCAGTGCACGGTCATTTGTTTTGGGGGCGTCGCTTTGGCAAGAGAGCCGCCGGGAAAGAGTGTGATGATTCGCTGATTTTCATTTTTTTTAAACTGCAGCCAGTTCTAGCAACATTTTCCAGGATTATCAACAAATGTACATTGTGTACTCATCGGTATCGTATCAACCGACACACGTTTTGTCTGTCGGAGCACGATGTGGATCATCAGCTGTCAACAGCTTTGGGTTCATTATGAAGCGACTCTACAACACATCAACGGGACAGAATGTGTGAGTGTGTGCATTGGTGACAGGAAACCACAGTGTGTGCTGAAAGAAAATAAATAAAACCTGAAGGCACAGTGTCTGCGAGTCTGTAGCTGTTGTGGCAAGGCCTGTGCTCATATCTTTGTATCTTTGCCCTGATCTGCCCTGCAGCATGATACACCTCAGCCAGTTTCTCACACACACACACACACACACACACACACACACTTAACTTCCTCTGGAGCCTGACCTGACCATCGACACAGCTTTTGTCCCCAATTAACAGGTCTTCAGTCTCAAATTTGTCCCCAAAGGTACCCAATGACAGATGCACACACTCACACACTCCAAACTGCACAGGCTGTAAATCTTCAATACGATTGTCACGCATGCAAACCACCAGGGGTTAGAATGAAGTCTTTATTCACCTGTTACAGTAAGAATAATTGTTTCCCACATAATAATTGGAAAAATAGCTGTGAGAGGGAACATGCACTGAAATCACATCAGATTTCACATGCACAGATAGTGAAATGTCTTCGAACTGCAGTGATTCAGTGAAAGCCGTTCTGCAAGAGCACATTACGATATTTAGATCCAAACATGCCCACAACGTACTAACCATACAGATGTGTGTCACAAGCTGTAATTCACATCTGTTTTTGGTTAGCACCGAGTCTTCACTCACCCGATCGCTTGCTGACAGCTCCCAGGGCCGCTTGTTATATATTGTGGCCCATGGGCTCTGCTCATTACGTGTGAAGGTATAATTATTATCATTATTATTTTTTTTCTTCTTCTTTGCTCCAAAGCCTGAAGCAACTTCACTGATGAAGAGTCTGTCAAACTGCCAAAAGGAAGTGATGTCATTTTGCCTGGCGGCATACCAGCGAACTCTGAGGTCAGAGTTCTGCTTTGCCAGAAGTGTGTGTGTGTGTGTGTGTGTGTGTGTGTGTTCAATAGGTGTTTGCGGAAGACATGTGAAAATGTTTCTGCTCCTAGGAAGCCAATTATGTGACTATTCTTCATGGGAACCGTGGGGTCATCTGGTGGAAAATTCCCAGGTGTATCATTTACATTTTTTAACCTCCACTTCCACAAGGTAAGCTGTGAATGTCTTTCACACTTCATCATCGTCATCATCAGCAGCAGCAGAGCAGAACCTTTCTTGTATGTGTTTTGTTGTGTGTGTGTGTGTGTGCGTGTGTAATGATCTGTAACAACCTCTATTGCAAGTGCAAGGCAGCGGAAGAAATCCATTAAAGAACCATGACACAGGCTGCAAGAGTCTTTGCGTTACACTGATGAATTACTTTTAAAACGTAAGAGATACTGGATATTATAATGATTGAAATACACACAGAATGCACAACCACACAAAAGAGACCTCTGAAAAAAACCCACAGAGGATCAGTGGAATTCTGTTAAAGCTGATGATTGTAAATGCAATCCTCATTATGATTAATTCTAATACCATCAGATACACACAAATACAACAAATTCAACACACAAATAAACGTGAGGTTGTGCTGAGTGTTCTCACTCAGGAGTCATGAAAAGTGAGAACAGCAGCAGGTGGCAGCTGGAGACGTGGACAGTTTTCCAAGGTATGCATGTTCTGAGTGTGACGTGCCAGGAGTGTACAAGTATTTCCAATTTAACATCCACTAGCCAGCTGGCTGTCATCCCTTTTGCACCTCCTTAACCTAATTAAACATCCCTCCACTAGCCTGGCTCCTTTGCAACTCCAATCACACACCCACACACCCACACACACTTACTGGAAATGACAGAGCTTTTAAAGGATTTGCAGCACCACTATTCATCAATGGTGTCCTGGATCATGTCATATGAATGTGTGTGTGTGAGTACTGAGGTGAACAAGAACATATTCATGCTCTTTTATACCCAGGAAGCCTCTACTTAAACTTTTACAGCAACTACTGCAGCTTCACATAACCTTCAGGAAGCCTGGGCTTGAAACTCCCTCACTTCTGCAGCTTCCCGTATCGTCTGAGGCGTTCATGTCTCAAAGGAAAAAACAGCGCAGGAGCATTATTATCATCCCGGCCAGAGATTTGTTTGTATTCCAGCCCCCGCCTCTCTCCCCTGGCCCAGGCCTGGTGCACAACCACATCCTCTGCAGCTCAGCTGCCCATCCAGATAGATGTCACAAATAATGGGTCGAGCGCTGGGAGTGCTTTTGATTTATGTTTGCACAGAGTCCTGTGGAAGAGGAAGATTGTGTGACCTGATGCAGGGCCAGAATCCCGAAATGGGTCCTTCCTGAGAGCCTGAGCCAGGCAGCTGGATGGACTAACCTGAGCTCATCACAGAGAGAGAGCGAGAGAGAGAGAGTGTGCAGTTTTTTTTATATGCTGTTACTTCCAGTATGTGTTTGTCTTATTCTCTTTCACAGTTGTTTCTCTTAATGTTTCACTGTCTTTTCCCATGAACAGTTTGCACTGGTAGATAAACAGACACACAAGTTAGACATCTCTGAATCTCTTTGAACCATCCCGACACACACACACACACACCCTCCAGTCATATTCACTTTTTGCTTCTATTACAAACAGCAACATTTTCGCATGACACAACTGGGTTTCATCAGTCCTCCAGATACTTAGGATGGACTCAGTAATTTACAATGCTTTCATTGTGTCCGATATGTGGCAATCACAGTGACTCAGAAAGGTACAGGCAACAGAATTAGGAGCTTTGATAGAGGAACCGAACCATGACCCTGTGGCCGACCTGCCAGCTCAGTGCTGCCACAAGCAGAAAAGGAGGAAGAACTCCTGATTAGCTTCTTTGTGCATTCACCAAAAGTTGGTTTTCATTTAATTACACAAATAAATTGCATTTCTGACAGCTTGAACGCGCATATTGGAGTCGCGGCTAAGATGTATTGGAGCACACTTTTATCCAAGATTTTAATTACACAAATTTGAGATCATCACATTTTTTACTTAAGCAAAAGTACAGATACGTGCTGAGATGCTCGACCATCGCTCCTCCTCTCCAGCTCCTCGTCGCCTGTCATGTGATTCAGTGGCAGGCTCTTTCACAGTAAGACAAGCTCTCTCGCAGACATCTGATAAAAACGGAATGGCACCTCAAGGTTTTTAAGTTTTCAGCTTTACCCTGGTGTGGTGACCTTTTCCAATTGGGACTGAAAACAAATAGAAATAGATTGAAATAAGACGGGCCTCCAAGTTTCAAAATGGCTGCTACTGTTTGTTTTTTTTGTGCGTGTGATGATGAAAGCTCACCCTGAGTTGCTCAATGGTTCCCTTTAGGAACTGAATCTCCTCTTTGTACTTCTCTGCCTCTGCCAGTTGCTTCTCATTTTCCTTCTGTTTGATCTCCTCACATTTCTGTTTCTCTTCCTCCAGTTGCCTCTTCAGTTCTTGAATCTCCTTCTCCTGAACAATCGTCTAGACACATATATTCCACATGACGCTCATACCAGCAATTCTGCTGACGCCAGCCTGATTTTGTGACTCTTATAATAATAACACTTTGTGCTGGGCTTCTAAGAGGATCCCAAATCTATAAATTACGTCTAAATTATCTTTGAAATACAAAAAAAATCACAATATTGGGATAGTTGTTGTTCAGTTGTTGTAATCCATACAATAACAAATAACCCCTTACTTTTTTCTCGTAGTCTGCTTTGCTCTGCTCGGTCTGCAGGGATTTCCTCGTGCTGAACTTCACGCTGCTCTCATACAGTGTCTGGTAGGCAGCTATCGTCATTTTGATCTCATCTCGAACCCGCAACAGCAGCAGGCCCCTCTCACCACAGTTGATGGTCACCTGCCGGATGAGCTCATCTGGGAAATAACACAAAATCACGATGTAAAACAAAGTTGTGGATAAAAAAACGTGACCAAAAACGGATCGAGTCCCATGCATGTAAAAACGTAGCCTCAGGTCATATTTACCAAAGCACTGCGTGTAGAGCTCCCTGCGAATGGGACAGATGCACGTCTCTCTGGCCTGCCTCTGCTTCAGGTTTATGTCCAGCTGCTCCTCCAGCAGTATGACATCTGCTCTTGTGCCAGGAGTGCTGGACACTTGCTGCAGCCAGTTTTCGTTCCCTACCGTCCATTCCCTGCAAAGAAGCAGATGTTGAGATGAATAAGCTGTCAGCTGCAGGTCTGTGGTCTTATGGTCAATCACAGGTCATTCTCCCACCAATGTTAAAGTCCCTTTAAGTGCAACCTCATCCTCACTGAGTCCAGACATTGTTGGGGGAAATGTACCTTTCCTGCTACGCCCACCGGGAACGTCCAAAGGATGGAGCCTTCAACCCCGAGTTAAATTGTGCAATGAATGGATAAATAATGAGAAAGCGTCCCTGACTGAATATAGCTACATGTACCTGGGTGGAAAGATGGAGTCCAGGATGGCCTTGCTTTCCAGCCCTGTGGCCTCATTAGTGATGGATTTCGATTTCTGAGCTGACGGAACAGTGGAGTCGATGGGCTGCTGAGGGACTGCTCTTGAGGGCGGCGCCTGTGGTGGAAAGGACAAATATGAACAAATATAAAAAAAAACCCAAACCGGTTCATCACTTTAAGCTTTTCTCTGTGTTCCCCACTTGCCATTCAGCGAGAGAAATATAATCAACTATGAAAGCTGACCTTAGCTGGCTTCTTGTCTGTGCTCTTGTTGACCAAAACTGGGATGTTGTATTTCAGGAGAGAATCTGTTGGTGGGCCCATTGTCTTCTCCTGTGATGGCGGTAAAATACGATCAGGAACTTTCAGGTTTATGCAGAAAATGTGTCATTAATATGTTCTTAGTGGGGACGTGGTTCAGAGAGACTTGAGAGAACACATCAATAATCATAATGGAAAATGTTATTTTGGGATAACGATACTTTACCATAATTCATCTTATACTTTCTTGAAAAAGCTTTCCCCATTGATCGTATGTCTATGTGCCTCCACTTCCTCTGTTTTTGTCCTGTGGATTGTTTATGACATTCCAAGATGTCTTTGATATTCCAGCCGGCTAAGTCTATATACATGCAAATAAAGCAACCTAAAGGTGTTTAAGTGTTAACAGGTTCAGGGAATGATAGATGAAAGGCACTGCCTTTGACGCTGCACTGGAGAACACACGCAGCATTTTCACCAATATTCAAATGATCCGAAATCCTCAGGGTAAAAATGGAATTAACTTCCCTTATCTGCCTTATCACCACTGCTTTCATTTATTCACTTGCAGTGGGACGCCAAGGCAACAGCCAAAGGCTTAATTTTATAGTTTGGCAAGGAGAAATATAGCTTATCAAATGTTTGTAGCACATTGAAGTCTTAAGGGTGTCATTGTTATTATGGTGCCCTTTTGCTTTTACAACCCTGTGTGTAACATGTTAAATACAAAATTCAACCAAGGGCCCACACTGTCCCCCCCCCCGCCTCTTTCTAATGAATCGCCTACATGTGTGTATCAGCGTCTCCTTAAGCCAGACAGGACACCGCTACACACATGTGTGTATAGGATCTGCGTGCGTGTGCACATTAGTTATGAGTGCTGTGTGGATCTGTCAGCGACCAGCCTATCGCTCCCTGTGGGCACATGAAGGGCGGCTGGCGGCTGGGGGCTGGGAGCTGCTGAAATGACCGCCCGGTTCAAAGAGATGGCGCAGGAGATGCAAGCCGAGGGCGAACACTGCTGCCTTTATATTCACCTTGGCCGGGCCTGGGAAAACTCTGCTGCCCCACGTCCTCGCCTGTGGTTACAGGCACTGAGTCAAGTGGACTTACAGGTGCTGCACAGTGCTCAGGCTCCACGATAACCTGTGATCTGGTGAAAAAAACCTCCCAATATCCCATGTATTGCACTGTGAGGTAGGTGTTGATGGGTGAATGAGTGCAGTGGATTGTTAAATAATGAATCGTGCGATTATATCATCATATTTTTTGGTCATTATTATTCATCTTTTCATCTGTTTGTTCAGAGGCTGAAAGCTCGTGTTTTCTGAAATGACCTCAGTGCTTCACCTTTGACCTCTGCCCCTGATACTAGTGTATCAAGTTGGAGTCATATAGCAGAGGACACGGCTCCACAGGTTAGAGCAGGGGATGATCCCTACATTTCCCCTTAACTATCGTCTTCTACACACCATCTTCAGTTTCTATGCTTGCCTCCTCTCTCCTCCTTTAAATCTGGCATGACATTATTTTCCATTGGCCCCATGCAGCAGCTCACTTAAGTGCTCCCCCTGGTATTATTCCATTGGCTCTCTGCAGCACCACTCATTGGTGCCCTATTTAGAGACTGGCTATCACCTCCGACACTTGTGTCTCGGTGTTTGTAACCTGCCGTCCATGCACTCACACCTGGCTGTAGATACTGTTATTCTTGTTGCCCTGCCATCTTGCCCCCCCCCCCCAGCACACACAAGTTGCCCTCCAGGATCTATATTTTTAAACCCAAACGTGTATTTGTATTTTTTTTTACGACACCTTCCTTTGAGCCGACTATGATAACACTTGTTGCTGGAGTGGGTTTTAAGTGTACGCTGGCACAGCCGGGCAGGTGTCACTCAGCAGGTTCTTTCTATTTTATTAATAGTGTTTTATGTTTCTGTGCAGACAGCGATGAATGTGGCTATTCAGTGGAGGGTGCGAGGAAAGGTTGGGGAGTAAAATGACAGAGGCTGTGTGTGTGTGTGTGTGATTTGTAAGGTCTGGCTAAGTTAGGCTGGTTCAGTGCCAGTGTCTGATGTGAGTGATCCAGGGGGTGTCACTTGTTTGTGCGTGAGGGGAGGGGAGAGGCTGACATCACTCCTTCCAATGCTCAGGGGGTTGTTACTGGTGCCATTCTCGGTGTAGAGGAGCTGGAGAGTTTTTGATGGGCCTCGACATCACAGTGGCTCTGTCATTTACACAAGCAGATAAACACCGACTGAGGCACAAACACGCACATGCTAAGACACACTGATCAGCAGACACACACACACACACACAGACGGATCATTTTCCACTGTAATTACAGAGGACTGACACAGCAGCATTATCACTTGAGGTGACACTGCCAATTATGTCTCTACATCAGCTGTAAATCTGCCCATTTTAATATTCTAAAGCTAGGTGGGGGCGGTTGCTCTGTGTGTGTGTGCGTGCATGGGTACAAGTAGGCACATGTGTGCACAGGCTGCCCATATTCGGAGCTTAAACCTATTAGGCTGCATGCAGAGAACATGCTTTGAGGGGAAATGTATCGAGGCTGACAGCCCATAGCGGGTGAAACGGTCATTTTCTCTGAGTGGAGTTTAAAGGTGTAATCTGGAATTTATTTAACCCTCCGTGCTCACATGTTTATTCAAAAAAAGTTTGACCTTGGGAAATAGATGAAATCAGCCTGCTCTGAAACTTTAAGTCAAAGTAACTGGATACACATCCTTAATGCACGTCACATTTAAAACACTGTAAACCAGGCTGGGTGAAAGGCTTTTTAAAGTATTTAATAGAACAGTTTGCAGGGAACTCAAGAGAACAACGACACTGAGAGGATGTTTGAAATTTGAAATTCCAACAGTCCAGTCCCAGTAGTGCTGTGGGACAATTTGTGCTGGTCGGGCAGATCCTCGGGTGTTGCTGCTCAGACGAAGCTAAACATCGTATGCTGTTGCTGAATGTCGTGTCAGTGGCGCTCAACACTGGCCACCGGCCAGGACTGAACCATTGGGGTTTATAAATTCAACACAGAGGAGACTGTCACGTTAGAACTGGTGTTGTGACGTTCTTTCGATGTGTTTCAGAAAGTGAAAAGCGCTGCCGTGTGTTCACACACGTTTCTTTCATTTCTGACAGTGGAACCGTAGGTGCTTGGTTATATTAAATGGAATGAAAACATTTCCTCTTCCTTTCCCTTTGAGTTCAGAATAGAAACATCAACTTCACCCCCTTCCTTCAGTCTGGCTGTCTGTCAGTCTCCCAGTGTGTGTGTGTGTGTGCACCTACTGTATGTGTGTGTTTGTCTATCCAGTGCCCAGGGTGGAGATTAGGTCCGGTATTAATGGGATGTCCCTCGCTGCATGTACCCCCTCTCCTCCGTCACATTCCACTGTCCCAAACATACACACTCACACATACACGGCCTTATGTGACCCTGCCTTACTTGAACATACACATGCACACACAGTCTCACACACACACACACACACACACACACATTCCCCTTTGGCAATGCTTCAGTCCCTCCTCCCTCCTTAACCCTCCCGGGCCTTTGGACATCAGAGCAGGCCTCCCCAATCCCCCCTTTAGCAAGCATCCAGACTTGTTAAACTAACAGACGGCCAGGTCTATTGTCCCACAGCCTGATCTGGAGTGTGTGTGTTGGTTTGGCCTGGACGGTAGGTTAGGATAAGATTTGGACAACGCTGGATCCCCTCTAATCCCAGAAAAGCAGAGGTAAAGCCCGGTCCAGGACCTCCGGCGCTTTCAGCTATACACCCTCCTTCACCTGCACACACACACACACACACACACGCACACACATACACACTGTGTTATGATTGGATCCCTCGTTCAGACCCTCACCTCTGGCCACAAGCTCTGGGTAAAGGAACGTAGGACACCCGAATTGGCTGGCTTCCTTTACGACCCAAGTTCCCGTGGAAGTGAGCAGGTTCACTTGGTCGCTAACCGGACAGTAGGTTTAAAAACACATTGCCTACTGTCTCATAACTCCCTGTGAGCTATCGTATCATACACTCATACACACACAGAGATTGCTAATACGCTATGATTATTTCATTCTGGACAGTCTGGAGGCCACAGCTTATAGGAACTCAGTCAGTCATCCTTCACCAAAGTTGATGGAAAAAGTACGTGTGAATATACTTTAACAAATTTGTTGATAGCTGTAATTTTACTGCACGGAATTCACCTTAAAATGCTGTTATTTCTACCACCAGTATGACCAGATCTAAGATGGAATACCCCCCCAACTTCCAGCTCCTGAACGCTCCTCTGTGACTGTTTCAGAGGAAAGAGTTAAGCGGTGGGGTGCAAGTGTAATGCACACTGCCCCAGCGAATTGACTTTAAACGGGGGAAAGAAAGTCAGAACACGGCAAACGGTTTTGATTTATGGGAGCAGAACCACATTTGATATTCATTTCCGCAGCTGTGGCCAGCTAAAAAAACAGCCCGCAAATAGACCCATACTGACAATGGGGCAGTGTAGCCCTCCAGTGTGTGTGCGTGTGTCTGAAAGACAGTTTGTGTCTCAGAGCCTGCGTGCGTCACTCCTATTTTAGGAATGTTTTGGGGCTCTTTCATTCAAATTCACCGCAGATGTTTCGGATTCGCCAAACACATATAATAAGTAATTATTGAAAACACCTTTCGGTTGCCCAGGGTTGTGTGGTGCTTCATTTTGTGTAATCGAAGCTGTGGTTTTTCAGAGAGGCGCAGGAGCCAAGAGTTTATTGAAAGCCAGCAAAACAGCCCCACAGTCAGAGTTTCCTGAGAGGAGAAGAAAGAAAACGGAGCTTAAAGAAATATTCCCCATACCGAGACAGAGAGGCAGAGAAAGAGGAGAGGAGAGGGAAGGAGGTCTGGAGATGAAGAGGGAAGGATCAGCGGCAATCACGGGCAGTCAGGTGGAACGAGATGAGGAGGTTTGGTGGTTAGAGAGGGAGGGTGGAAGAAACTGCTCATTGTTAGGATGATTAACGAACTGCAGCTCTGACAAAGACTGAAAGTGGAGATGTATGCAACAAATATTTGCCTCTTATGAAACACAAAGAGTACGAATTCTTACAGTTAAGAACCCACCATTGACGCCAGAGGAGAAATACATGATAATATTCACGACCTTCACAAAAGACCTGGTCAAATCAACAATTAGACCTGAAACTTTGGCAAAGATTTGGATTATTTAGGTGGCCATCGCGCTCGCACCAGCAACCAAGGGTCGGCCATCTTGAAAGTCCTGACCTTAGACAGACCAGAGGGAAAGCTGACTGATTTATAAAGGCCTTATCCTTTCTTTTAAACTGTCCCTGCACTTCAGATGATCTAAGGGGCTGTGTAGGAGACATCCTCTGGAGACAAAGCTGATAAACTTACCATCACACAAGCCTGCTTAAAGAGAACTTCTTCTAAGTATGTGGGAAAGGTTGCTAGCAGATTATTCTTCACTTTACCCAGTAGTGTAAATACAGGCGTTGTTCCTTTCCCCGTGTCGAGCCACAGTCCCTTGTCGCTGCGTGAAGTCTCTGGGACTTTAGCGCCGTGTTTGCACAAGCTTACATGTCTACAAATTGGTGTCTGCGATTGTGCGGGGGTGTCTGAGTGCTTGTTCCAGTATGTGGGTGTTTGTTTTCTGCGTGTGTGCATGTCATTTAGAAAGAGAGGGATTTGAGGAGAAAAGAACGAGAGAGAGAGAGGGAGAGAGAGAGAGAGATTGGAGACGGGATGGGGGATGACAGGCTGGATCTGATTACGGGTTGGAATGGCTGGGAGGGTTTGCGGTGCAGCGCTTTCTCAATAG